>WEDG01001071.1:0-436264 GCA_017591395.1 Schistocephalus solidus
CAATTTCGGTGTCGCATGCCATCAGACGAGCCTTTTTGGATTTCGATGAAGATCTTTTCGCTAAGACTTTTTGGAACATTCATGAGGCCGCATTTTGGAATATGCTATGCACGCCTGGAAACCCTGGACAGTTCAAGATCAGAACTGCCTCGAAAGAGTACAGAGGAAAGCCACCAAAATGGTTAGAAGTCAAAGCTCCTTGCCATATCCAACCCACCAAATGAATCTTAATCTGTTCGCTTTGGAGTTGTAGGCAAATGCGTGGTGATCTCCTACAGACATTCCACATTGTGAAGGGATTGGACTGTTGCCTGGAATTCTCGGACTTCTTTGAATTTGCCACCACGACCCATCTCCGAAGTCACCCATTGAAACTGCATGTCCAGCAGGCGAGACTGGATGTGCGCAAGTTCTCCTCTCTGTCAGAGTGGTTAAACCATGGAATGCCCTCCCTGAAGACGTTGTGATGTCACCATCGCTGGAAAGCTTTAAAAGGAAACTTGACAGTTTTATGTTCCGCACGAGCCTGAGCGATGAGGAATTTATCTTAACCCTCGAGAGTCGTGCACCACTTGTCATATTTATGACCGCCTTTTTGTAACTTTTGCAACCCATGGTTTCTCTGTATACCGCACTTAATTTTACGTTACAAATAGGCTACTCAAAGGCCCATGCCTATTTCCCTCAATAAAATTGAATTGAATTGAGCTACGAGAGATCCGGCTCATCAGTGGGTCCTGCAAAGCAGCAATGTTTAAACTGGAGTATCAACCAGAAAGCACGTAGGGAATGCTGGGGACTCACTGATGAGCTGGGTCCCTCGAAGATTGTTACGCAGCAGCAGAATACCAGCAAAACGTTTGTTTGGACATTTAGCTGGTACCTGTGTTGTGAGTATGGTTCCGCCCGTAACCCGTAAATATACTATTGGCTGCCTGTTGGCAGTTAAATAAATATTATGCAGTTATCTCTCTGTGACTGCGAGAAGTCGGCCAAAAATATTCAGATAAACTTTCAGCCTACACCTGTTACCCTTCAAATAGACTGGATTTAATCTAAAGTTGGTAATAAATTTCTGTGGAAATTAAAAGCAGCTATCCTCGAGATAGCTGTGGATTGGTCGTTCGATTTTGTATAAATCTGGCCTTTGTTTTCAAGCAAACGCGCTAAAACATTGATTTTTGCATGAAAATTTGGGCAAGAATATGGTATATATTTGGGGCCAGAAACGTATAACTCTAACCTTACGCCTAAAAATAATCATAGTCCAAACCCGAGGAAAAATTAACCACACAACTTCTAATTAGTAGCGAGTCTTGCATATTTATTCATTCAGAATAAATATGTAACCAAAGTTTTTTAAATGAATTTTGCTGTTTTTGCAAATTCTTCCTCTGAATCATTACAGCGACAATTTTCCTTTTAGGACCCTGCGTCGCTGGAGTGATTGGCCTGATAAGGCCTAGATACTGCCTCTTCGGTGACACTATGAACACAGCGTCCAGGATGCAATCAACTGGCGAAGGTACCGCGTTTTTGGTCTGTTAAATTTGATAGCCTGCTTTCACCTTGACGGCCCTGGCTCAGAAGCAATTGGATTAGAAGCCAACACATTCCAGTTTACGAAGACATTAGAGAAAATCTGACTTGTAGACAAAAAGCAGAACAGGAGAGGAAGAAATATTACAAAGGACGTCCTAAATTATCCGTCTCATATTTTCGAATATTAGTTTCAGTATCTATCTTCGGATGCCAATGTAGTGTTTGAACAGCTCGCTTTCATAAGGTAGCCTGAGGCTTGATTTATCATTGCCCCCTGTCAGTGAGCTACACCGCGTGGGTCACCTATATCGCCGGTTGTGAGAGTCTGGCGCATCCCACAGCAGCACCACGCGTTTTTCAGCTGTTGGTATCATGCATCTCTTCTTCTGATGGTGCCTAATGCCCTAAGGTCACAGAAGGTGCCGGCTTCCGGAGCCAAGTTCTCCCTCCACATCTACGCCAGGTTAGTTCCAAATTAGCATGTCAGCGAGCTGGTGACCCAATGACTACGGTTCGTTTTGTGCACTCAAGACAAATAACTCAGAGGTGGCAGTAGCTCAATTCAGTCCAACAGGTACCGTTTCCCGTGCATAATGATCTGTCTACTTCGTTCATTGTCACATCAAACCATGCTGACCATTATAATAGTGTTTAATTTAACATAAAATAAAAATCTATCTGTATACTTCAAGGCAGTTCATTTAACACACGAGGTTTTCAATAGTTCAACCCACATTTATCATTGTCCAGAAGTAAACTGTCTTGACTTTTCATTCACTAAGGAAAAATAATTAAGAAAGTACCAACTGCGAGTGTCACCCATGAGCGCATAAAGATTTCTTACTGATCAGTTTCACAGTTACCCATTTGCTTCCTCTCAACTTTATTTACTTGATTCCGGTTACTCTTGCAGCAACGTTTTATTCGTCTTGTTTAAATCTGTCTTATTCAAGTGCGTTTTTTGGAAGCGGACTGTAGGCGTGGATGTGCTCGCAGTCAGTGCAACTCATATTTTTTTCTCTCACCGTAGGTCCGTAGAATACACGTAAACCCCTCCACAAAGAACGTTCTCGATGAGTTAGGAGGTTACGACTTACAATCTCGTGGTACTGTGACTTTGAAAGGAAAGGGCGATGTCCATTCTTACTGGCTAACCGGCAAAAACCAACTTCTACAGTCCTCTACCTGAGCCTCTGACGATCGAGGGGCAAGTTTTTAGTGCTTATATCTACAGAAACCTCGTTAAACTTATGCTCAGGTAGTTCGGGCTTTGGGGAAATTGTCTTTACCAGAACAGGTGGCATGGTAGTTGGTTAACTATACTTATTGTTAAAATACTAGCGGATGACTTTAACTAAGTAGCACTACGGATATGGTTGTTAATAAGTATTTGTTCAGATATTTATTAATCGTTCAACCTCTAGCATAAAAAGACGGAGAAGTTCTGAAACTGTCTCAACTATTTAGAAAACAGCGGAAATTCATTTTTTGCATGTGTTCATGCCAAAAATGACAAAGTTAAAAATGTTAGACAACGCACAATAAAATAGTCTTAATTTCATTGAAGTATTTGGCTCTCAGTACCTCACCTACTTTTAAAATCAAAACTCTCATCCGGATGTACGCAGTTCACCCATGAACATTAGGGTGCTCATGGCGAACACCTTGATATGCAGAGGTAAGACTATTTTTATTGCGATTTGTGCTCTTATAAGTAAAAGCCATCTTGAAGTGAATGAACGAGTAAATGCAAAGAGCCATGAAATAAAGAGAATCTGAAAACCATACGCATTTTGACGGTAATCTGCTTTACCTGTTCATTAACATGTAATACACGAGCCCTTCGTATGTCTTCTTGTCGCTCCTCTATCAGTCCTGTATTTCGTATTAAGGTTTGCCTCAGCACTCTTTGACGTATTTCCTTTCCTTCCTGAGTTAATAACCGTTGAAGTTACACGTACCATCCCAAAAGTAAAATAATAAAGGCAGTATAATAAAAGCAACACAAACCAACGGACTGTTTATTGTATTTTTAACAAGCACTATGAAATAGGGGCTGAAGATCGCCACCAGGGAGGGAAATCAATATTAAGCGTCCTGAAGAGAATCAACTTTTGCTGATAACAGCACAATGGGTAGAGTGCAGGTGGGAGCTACCACCAGTGAGGGGACCGACTCTGCAAAGCCACTTCACTCCATCTTTATGGACCTCGAAGTCCCCGCACTCACGTATTCAAACAAAAGAACAAATTCATTCCTCAGAGATCGTTACAGACACACCGTGCAAGCAAGCGAAATCTTAACAGACTTCTGATCCAGCCTAGTTACGGAACCGGATTATTCGGGCAAGAAAAGTATGCTTTGTACGTTCTAAACCAACATCAGGTAACCGACGTGTCTATAAGCCATTCATTACGAAATGGAATGGCATGCCATGGAAATTTTAGAGAGATGTCAAACCTAATTTGTTGGGATACTGGCCTTGCAAGAGCGTGAGATAAAATCGCAACCGGCCAATTCCGATGTTCTCGTTGCACGAGATTTAAACTGCAAACTCGCCATCGGCATACAAGTAGGCTGCAAGCCAATCAACTGCCCGGTTGCACCCATTACAAATTAAACCCCAACACAGTGGTTATATCGACAGCAACTGAGCAAGAAGCAAACAATTGAAGTTTTTTGTCATAATTGCTGATATATTTTAACATTGGACTTCGTTAATCATCGATATGGTGTGAAAACCCACTCAACACTAACTTGCGTTTTTGAAAGGCATTTGATAATAAATGACCCGTATGGTACAGAGGAAAGGTCATCGTCACTTTACGATAAATAACTTGTTTGTACCAGTTTGATTCTACTACCTAAAGACAAAATATGGTTAGCCAACCCTCGCAAACATGAAGTTTCCCCGTGATTCGATATGATCAGGGATCAGGACAATTTCAAGAAACAGTATCTTCAAGTTGAATAATTGGTCTCATTATTTTGTTATCAGTTCCTATTGAACTAAGGCCTGAGATGGAAGACGCAACTATCCTATACCCTCCTCAAAACGTTAACCTCGAGTAACGTGTAGATAGTGGGTAAGAAAGAACTGATGATGACCAAATCAGAATCTTGGTGCAACCCCAAGGAGGGAAACGTCCGCTCTGAAACAACAGCATGATATCTGAATATAAGGGACACAACCTGACGTGCCATCCCGTTCGCTGCTCCATTGATCTGACCTCTGTCACACTTAGAAGATGAAGCCACTGAATTTTACTAACATAGAGGAATGAATTAAAAATAATGAATGAAGAGAACAGCTAAAGGACGCATAATGACACAATAATTAGTAATGCTGATTAAGCTATTACAGAAGCGCCCTTGTTTTGCCAATTTTGTTCAACGGTCTAGTGATCACTCTATGCTTCAGAAAACCCTTGTCATTTTGTTCAGTATCAGCATGAAGACTGTTCAACGCTTGCTCGGATTTTTGTGTACGTTAAATCCTGATATGTTTGCTTTGATTAAAAACAAAGGAAACAGCAGTACACTCATTTTTGTCCAACATATAATGACTAGCTCCGAATGCCACGGATGCTCAGGAGCAACTTGAACGCTGTTAGAACTGTTTCACTCCAAATGAACTTGGGGGTGCCTTGGTTTATTTTTCCCTTGATGAACACTGCCTGCAACCAACTGCTTTATTCACATTCTTCCGCGATCCCTTTACCTAGACAATCCTTCGTGGTGGAGAAGATAAATCGCCTACCTCCAATTTCTTCACTGGAGACGCATTATGTCGAGGACTCTGGAGAGTACACTTCCGAGAATGCCAACTGTGAGGTTGAAGGTCCGCCTTCCAGAAGGGTCTCCAGTTTAAACAAAATGTCAACTTCAGACGTGAGACTGGAATCCATCCATTTGCCGGTTGTGTGCACCGACGACGTCTCTGACAGACACAGTGGTCATCGCCAATGAGCCATGCACTCTTCCTACGCCTCCCAAACACAGACACGTATATACTTCCACTAGCCATTTGATGTTATTGCATGAACTAAACGAACTGACATCTCATGGATTCAAGGTCCTTGTCCTTCTTATTTGTCTCTCTCACCCACTCATCAAATCAGCATTTGCAGGCGAACTTATGTTAAGCGCAGTTTCCCATGACCAGTAGATCATATTGTCCTTGCCATTGCGAAACAACAGAGATGGTTTTGAAAATTTATAGAATTCTTCATATGTAGTATGCAGTCATGGTAGAAACTGCTATGAACTTCGCAGGACCTATATATAATATCAAAATCTCCTAAATAAATGTCACACGAACAGCATTGAGCTCACCTTACCAGCCAGGAGAAACAAATCACTAATTAAATAGCAAACTGTTAGGTCTAATTCTTATAAGTCACAGAAATAAATCGGGCACCTGCGTCTAGACCCCTGTTTCGAATCAAATATTTGCTAACTGAGTGATTTCATTAATTTCCAACAACTTTCTCCAAAAAGTCTGTCGAACCTTTCAATTACAGTGCAGACCTTGCAATAGCTCCCAATTTTCCAGTTTATGGAGTTAAAAGTGGCGTTCACTGATCCCTTTGCATTATGAGGCGAAAAAGTTTCCTGGTTGTCGCTTCACGTAGCGACAAAAAAGCATTCAGCGTGGGCTGTTGACAGATCAGATTATATGAATCATAACCGAGGACCGGAACTAAGCAAGAAATGGCCACTCTGGTGTCCCTAGGCATCGTTTGCACGCCGTTGCCCAATGTGCGTTTAGCCGAAAGTCACTGAGGTCAACTGCTAATTTGGGGAACAGTGGTGACTTGCTTACTCGTAGACTTAAAAGCGTCAGCCGTGCCACCGCGTTTAATGCAAAAGTTTGTCTGTTTGAACCAGGCGGTGGTAGCAAGCTGCCGTACTGATTACTGTTGTCAACATTATGGGGTGTAGGGTATGAATATATACATCTTCCAGCACTTGGGCGCAAGAAAATCGCTAATACAAGCATAACGACAAAAGGAGACTTACGGATGCGATCCTTTAAAGAAACAGACGATTCGGCTGTAATTATGTAACAAGCCACCAACTCATATTGATGTCATATGCAAATTTTAATGAAGTTAATAACTAAGAATGTAACCCCACATATTATATGTAGCTTATGGGCTACTGCGCGATCGACTAAAGCACATGCTGCCATAACATTTTTGGAAAATGCCAGATAGCTGATACAGAATGGCCACTGACCCTTCGATGAGGTTGTCGAGGTTCCCCTCGTGAAACCAATTTTATCATTCCGGCATCTTATGTGGCCTTGCGAATAAGTACAGTGTGTGGGAGGCTGTATACGTTCATACCCTACCGTATATCGTGAATTTTCTGAAGAGAATGCGCAAGTATGATTATTCCAGAGCATGGAATACTTCGAAGCAAAAATAGGTGGCTTTTAGACTAAAGCAAATAGGCGGTGGAATAAAGCCCAACGATCAGACTTCTATTTCATAAGATATAAATAAATAAATTGTATATTTAAGGCCCAGATGGCCCCATCATTACAAACTTAGTATCGTGGTTTAAATGAATACAAAGTGGATAATTGCTGCACTATATGAGCATCCATATGAACAGCAGAAATGAGTAGTATGGTAAGCATATCAGATTCATAACGATTTTCCATTTTTAAAACAAAATTCAACCATCTTTGGCATATACGGTGAACTAGAATAGAAGGAGTAAAAAAACTCCTACGGTTAAATTGGAGGCGGAGTTCGGCGAGCCACCAGTTAAAAAAATAGGAGAAAAAAACTGCTTCACTAAAAATTAAAAGCTAGATGCAATGGTATAGTATTGTGATGTTGCTGACAACGTATGAGTGTTCGGAACGCTCCTTGTCGGGTGAGAAATAATTCAGCAATCAGAGCTACTGTTTATAACCACCAGTGGTGGTGAGAAAGGAGGAACTCATCGTGGACAACAGGGTCAAAACGAAGAGGGGACCGCAGAGGTCAAGAGCTCATAATCGAGATGCGACCTTGCTGACTGCATAGTCTACAAACAAAGAGGCGAAACCACCAGAACCCGCCTCGATCATCAACCGAACCTGAAGACCATCGTCAGGGTTGCAAAATCGGAGGAAAGTATCAAGGTTGTCAGGAGTTGGCGATGCTAGTTTAAAAGGAGGGACGAATAATCGAATGCAAAGATTGGCCCCTGCAGATGAGGGAAATATTTTTAGAGACCAATATTATATCAAAGGAGCTGCTCAAATACAAGGAGGATCCTTTTCAAAATCCAAAAGTTACGAGTTTGGGAAGGAAACAGACAACAAGAACTTTATATCTTCCGAAGTTACTTGTTTGCGTAATTTGGTTTTGAAAATACCTAATATAGACGACAACCTAATTTCCATTGGAAGATTTAATTAATTAATTAATTAATTATTTATTGCCAGTTTAAAGGCAAAGGTAAAAGGGATATACAGTAGGGGGTCGGGCTGACAGTGAAAAACTCCTGATCGTTCTTTATAGTGTTTTTCAGGAGAAAAAAAACTGCAGCTTGTTGAACGGATTAAAGTTCAGGACAGGGCAGTATAGACACAGTTGCATGGTGTAGTACTTCTCCTTTTCATTGTTGTGGATCAGGTATTCTGTAATAGCAGCAGGAATGCCGGCGAACAGCTGCTCGCTATCGACTGAGGAATAACCCGATTACGGACTGCAGTGCCAGCAATATTGCCTTCAGCATGAAGTCCGGCAGCGGATTCAGAGTCTGTGGATGCCATCAGAACGGAAGAGAGCTCGCGTAAAAACAAAAGGATAGCTGAATTTAAATACTTCTGGGTAGTTTATTTCAGATTGCTTTAGTGTTAAACGAAAAAACTGACGGTATCTAACGGTGCGTGCCAAAGGAAGAAATAAAAATACATCTCGATGACTGGTGCGCCGAGAGTGATCCAGCTGCCTCAAGAATTTAGAATTTTAGAATTTAGAATTTATATTTGGTTAGCACCGGCAAGGCACTGTCTAAGTGGGTTAAAGGTAAAACTGTTTAAAAGCATATTTGGAGGCCTAAAACTGAAAACAGTTAGTTGTGGAGCTACGGGGTGGTGAAATGATCATGGAGGAATTACGAGTGGCATATGGTCGATCTACCGGAGTGAGTGCGCTAATTCGTGGGAGATATGGGCTAGAGTTAACGCGAAACAGGAAGCTGAAACCGGCTTCGAGTCTTCTAACCCACAGAAATTTAATTTTTGCTAACTGGCCTCTAAACTTTTTGTACCTTACTGCGGTCAGAGGCGTTCATCAGCCCAAAGAGGGGACGGCAGTATAATAGGATAGAAAAAACAAACATGCGGTATAGGTTTAACTTTATTTCCGGAAGAAGAAATTATGTGATATAAAATCACATTTCTGTGCAGCTTTTGCAGAAATTCGATCTGCATGAGACGATTTACGATTTTCAGTGTTTTCAGTCGACTGCCCATAAATGTACATTTCGTTCGATACGTTTGGTAAAACCCTCAAAATAACATATTTTTTAAAAGCATTTACGGAAGCAGTGACTTTTTAAGCATTATTTCTAATGCAGACGGCCGTCTGGGTCATATTTGTATACTCACTTAAACATGAAAACTCACTGCCATGAAAAATGATCGTCCACAACAAAAGCTGGAAAAATATATGCTTATAATTAGTAAAAAAATGTCCTATCATAAGTGACCTTTTCAAAAAGGGCTTTAATAAGATGTTTCGCCGTGGAATGTCTGCGTAATTAATGTTTTTTCAATGGGAAGTCAAGAAAAAACTGGGACCGTGTGACCAAATTTTCGACTTCACGGAAAATAAGGGATAACATTTCTGTTGAAAATTAAAGAACTTTCTTTTCTCTTTCTTTTGGAGCATTTTTCGATATCTTTACTTACTTCTCACTCTAGTTCTAAGCGTTTAAACACACGGGATACTGGCCGAATATATACTCAGATTTTGCGATAAAATGTGAATTTTCTGCCCCTTCCGTTTCAAGTTTGCTTATTTATTTATAGTCAACTGCAGATCAAAATTGTCTTTTCAGGATTCACGTACGCCGACTGCGAAACGTCGCGGTGTATCATCGCATCTCGTATATATGCGCGTTTAAAAATACTATCGGTGTGGTAAAACAAATTACATTCACAAAAGTTTATTACTGCGTTTTTTAGAACAAAACGTCATAACTTTGTAAAACTTGATTTTTATAAATCAAATATGTCATCATTTTCCGAAAACAATGTAATCTCTCAAACTTGCATTCACCTGATTTTCGTGAAAACAAAACAAAATTTCCGTTCTCCGAAAGGATATATTCCAAATTTTTTCAGCTTATATTAATGTTCATTCATTGTACATTGCAGAAAAGAAAACTGTTTTATACCTGTAGCTTGAAATAACGTAGGATAATTCCTGGATAGCAAGAAACGTCGGATTTCGCCCCATTTAGCCCCGTTAACCCATGAATACACTGATCTAAAGTGATCTCATTATTTTTAAAGAGTTTTTGTTTATCAATTTAGCGCAAAAAACAGAACTAACATCTTTAAATTCCTGCCCTGCCACTAGCTCAAATTCTGATTTAGACATTTCATGAGTTAGGTAATCTACGTTATTTAATGGCAAGCCGTACGTTCCTTCCTCTTCTGATTTTCTTTGCAATTGACGGTAGCCGGGACTTCATCATCAAGTAGGACATAGAAAACAGTAATTGTCTATCGTATTGCAGGATCATGTCAATCTAGATTGACCTATCGATCGGAAGCTGGCACATATAACTTCGTTGTACAAAAAGCGGTAGCCGGGCGTCAGTGACAGACTACAGGCCCATAAGCTTGACATGCATCCTTGGCAAGATTATGGAAATGATCATCAAGAGCGAATTGGTGAAATTCATAGCGAATCATAATTTGTTATCAAGCTGTCAACACGGGTTCAGAAAAGGAAGATCCTGCGCAAAAGATTTGCTGTATTCGCTCCAGAGGTGGATCCAAGCACTTGAAGATAGACACACGGTTCACATCGCCTTCATTGACTTTCGAAATGCCTTCTTTACTGTGCCGCACAAGAGACTGCTGTACAAGCTTGAGCGAATTGGAATCAGAGGAAACCTCCTCAAGTGGATCGAAAATATCCTCGTCGGTATGCGCCAGTTTGTGTGCATCGGCCAAGAGAGGTCAAATTCTGCTGCGGTCGAGATTGGGGTTCCCCTGGGTTCAGTACTAGGGCCAATACTGTTTTTAATATACGTGGACGATTTTTTCAGGAATCTAGACTGTAAAGCAGCAATGTTTGTCGACGAAATTAAAATCTGGAATGTAATCCAGAGCCCTGCTGACGAAGATAAACTACAGATCAACCTAACTCGGTTGGGCAGTGGTCGAATCATTGGCTTTTGTGGTTCAACGTCGATAAGTGTACAATACTTCGCTTAGGTAACCCATCTGGATCGGCCAAAATTAGAAGCTACTTTCTCCACTGTGAAGCCTTAAAAGACGCGGAAACCCAAAAGGACCTTGGTTTGCTGACGACTACCACCTAAAAACCATCCTCTCACTGCTCGAAAGTGGCTTAGAGCGCAATTGTGGTGCTGCATGCCATCAGACGAGCCTTTTCGGATTTCAATGAAGATCTCTTTGCTAAGACTTTTGAAACATTCATCAGGCCACAGGCGGAATATGATGTGCAAGCCTGGAAACCCTGGACAGTTCAAGAGTACAGAGGAAAGCCACCAAAATGGTTAGGAGTCAAAGCTCCTTGCCATATCCAACCCACCAAATGAATCTTAATCTGTTCCCTTTGAGTTATAGGCAAATGCGTGGTGATCTCCTGCAGACATTCCGCATTGTGAAGGGATTGGATTGTTGCCTGGAATTCTCGAATTTCTTAGAATTTGCCGCCACGACCCATCTCTGAGGTCACCCATTGAAAATGCGCATCCAGCGGGCGAGACTGGATGTGTGCAAGTTATCCTTCTCTGTCAGAGTGTTTAAACCATGGAATGCCCTCCCTGAAGACGTTGTGATGTCACCATCTCTGGAAAGCTTTAAAAGGAACCTTGACAGTTTTATGTTCCAAAACGAGCCTGAGCGATGAGGAATTTATCTTAAACCTCGAGAGTCACGCACCACTTGTCATATTTCATGATCGTCTTTTGTAATTTTGCAACTCACACGGTTTCTCTGTATACTGCACTTAATTTTACGACACAAATAGGGTACTCAAAGGCCCATACCTATTTCCCTCAATAAATTAAATGGAATTGAAAAATAGAAGGTCAATTATTGACATGCTGCATAACCTTATTTGCGAGTAAGCCTGCGTCCTGACCGATTTTCGATTGAGTCCTTGTTGGAGACATAGAAGCCTGCATTTTCCTCAATTTTTTCACAACATTTCCCACGTTGTTTAAATGTCCGTTTATAGTCGTACCTAAACATTTGTAACGTACGAATGAAATTTTACCTAGAATTAAAGAGTTTTATAGCTAAAACGCAGTGCAGCATTGGAGAGCAGAGGCAGCAGGTCAGATGTACGCATTAATGTCGGCATGGGCGCGCGTGCAATCAGTGCTCGAAAAATAGGCAACCAATGATTGCGCGAAACTTTCAATCTAGTTCACCACTAACAGTTCCCAACAGCAATTTCATGATAAGTCACGATATGAGTACATCCAGTTGCCATACGATGCTAATAAGGATACAGTAAAAAAAGAAATGTGGCATGTTTCATAAGGGCAATCTGGTTAAACTCCATGTTCGGAAAAATAAGAAGTTTATGTGTTATGCAGAAATCTGATATTGGTATAATAGTTAGTATTTTGAAAGTTTTAGCAAAAGATGGTATCATGTGTGTAGTGGTCAGTTGGCCAAGATTTGGCGGACGATTTGAATGCAAATCATGTTTCTGTTTCCGGTTGCCTTAATAAATTTGACGGCGATCAGCGCTCAAGGGGTCGACGATTGGGCCTCCACTACCATGCCAATTTCAGACTTGTCATCGTTTCCACGTCTTTCTCCCTCCCAATCACATAATCTATCCCACTAAGCTTGAATCGCGGATTGAGAAGTAATATCTGATGAGCAAGTCGCCAACTCATATATCTCATGGATTGCCATTCCTAAGAAATTACCTTTCAACTTTAAAAAGTCACCCGAACCCGGCAAAGTTAATCCCCCGTAGGAGGAGTAGTTGCAGCAGCATTTTCCATAAGAACACCATGATAATTTTAAACATCAGAACGAAAATAAAATTAAAAACCAGCTGGCCTCTCCGCTCTCCAAGATATTTGAAAGTTCGATGGAGGCGGGGGCTCTGCCTACCGAGTGGAAGATAGCCAATATAACCCCCATCTATAAAGGAGGAGAGAGGACATCACCAAACAGTTTCCGACCAGTCAGCCTCACAAGTATCTGTTGCAAAAGGATGGAAAAGATAATCAAAACGAAACTGATGAGGCATCTTGAAGAGAATAACTTGCTAAGTTAATATCAACATGGATTTCGAAGTGGTCGATCCTGCCTCACAAACCTGCTGATATCCATGGAAAGTTGGACAAAATCATTAGAAATGGGTTTGTAAGTCGATGCGGACTACATTGACTTTAGCAAAGCCTTTGACAGGGTTCCACACAAACGTCTGATCTTTAAGCTCCGTCAAATGGGTGTGTCTGGCAACCTACTCAAATGGTTGGCCGACTTTCTCACAGACAGGCGCCAGCGTGTTTGTATTGGAGATGCCAAGTCTCACCTGGAAACCGTTCACAGTGGATTTCCGCAGGGCAGCGTTCTGGGTCCCATTTTGTTTCTGATATACGTGAACGACTGCTAGGATTGTCTGACATGCGAGAAGGTAATGTTCGCTGACGATCTGAAGTAATGGAACTCGATTTAAAAACCGGAGAATGCGCAGAAATTACAAAAAAACTTAGATAGCTTGCGAACATGGTGTGATGAGTGGCTGCTGAATCTTAATCTTAACGAATGCCAAATAATCCGACTGAGGTCAAGTTCCAGAAGGATGGTTAGGTTTGAATACCAGTACTTCATCAGTGGTCACCAACTCCAGGAGGTAAATATTCTAAAGGACTTGGGTATATGGATAACACCAACTCTCAAACCATCATCGCACTGTGCGAATATCGCGAAAAAGCTATGTGTATCTTAGGCGCAATCAGGAGGTCCTTCGTTAATTTTGACGGAGAGCTTTTTGGGCGCGTGTTTGGAACATTTATCTGGCCGGTGTTGGAATATTGCATTCAGGCGGGGCGCCCTTGGATGAAACATGACTACGCTCTGCTGGAGAAAGTTCAACGGAGGGCGACGAAACTAGTCAGCGTATTGGAATGCCTACCCTATGAGGGCCGCCAAGAAAGACTTAAAATTTTTCCTCTCTCTTATAGGCAATACAGAGGGGATATTATCTTAGTCTTCAAACTGGTCAGAGTAGTTGATTGTGCTCTTCAGATGGCCAACTTTTTTGAATTGGCAAACATGACAAGTCTCCGAGGACACCCATACAAACTGAAAAGAAAACACGCCAAACTTGAAGTGCGGGCCAACTTCTTTTCCCAACGGGTGATTGAAGAATGGAACAAACTGCCAGCTTCGGTTGTTCAGGCTGAAAGCGTAGAAATGTTTAAAAGAAGACTTGATGCATTTTTACTTGATGGACATATATTGAGTCGACCGCAATGATCGATATGCTAAAACGACTATCGCAATGTAAAATTTGCTTGTTTTGCTAGCATCTATCTGTAAATAGGGTTTTCAAAGGCTCTGCCTATTTCCCTTATATATACTGAATTATACTGAATAAAAATTGCCTATCATCCGAAATGCACCCATTCGAGAGAACTATTGGGAATATTTTGCTCAACAAATGAGGAAATCTCTTAGCTGTTTAATAAGGGAGATATTGACGTGGACAGTTCCAACTGAATGTGAATTATTAAGTTGGCTTATTCGTTTTTTAATATTTGCAGGAAAAAAAATTAATGGTAGCGAGGAACGTATGACACAAAAACGAATAGAGAGAATGGGATTGTTTCCCAAGTGTAATATGGTTGGTAATGCAGGACTTCAACAATTATGCTTTGCCCAAATCTACGATAATGAAATTATTGCTGCCATCGGGTAAAGGCGGAAAGAATTTTTAAGACTTAGTGGAGGAATGGGCAACAGATCTGGAAGGATTAGCCGCATAATATCCTAGGAACTCAATATGCCTATCTAGCGCAAGCCTTATTTTGAATCTACTTCAAATATTTGAGCGATACTTAAATGAGCCATTAATTAAGTTATGCATGGATCGTGAAGCTGCTTTCGTAATATATTACGTCGCTTTTGAAGAAAGTGTGGAGCATTTGAAGAAACAGCATTTGAGTAAAACATCTATCGAGGAATGAACTCAATGAAACCTTCTGTGGGGCCTCGCCATATATCACAGAAAACACTTGGATCATTATTTGAAAAAAAATCATGTGCTGATCTTGAGTGCTTTAAATTATTTTCTAATTCCTTGGTAACCTGAGCAAAGTTGAGTTGAATACATTTTACCTCATGGGAGAGTGGAAGGTAATAATGAATTAATGTGTGATCACTTATAAGAAGGCCTCGGTAGAAATTCAAATTATGTTTGGATGCCATTAGTAAAAATTAAAACTAAAGTATTAACGTTTCTAGTCGCCGACCTGATTAATTAAGAGACTTTAGTAAAAGTAAATAATACCTAGAATTTCTGGAGATTTGGCAGATAATTATTTATGAAAATAGGAAAAACACTTATAATGATATATATTCAGGAGTATTTTTCACTGCCAGCCTCTACCCACTGAATATTTCATCTGACAATGCCTGTAAACCGGTATTAAATACAACTATTATTATTATTATTATACCAGTCAGTTTCTCGCAAACTTCAATCGCATGCGGGTATTTTGACAAAGATATGCGTCTTAACAACTTTTTCAGAGTTTGCAAAGCTGGCTGGCTGCGTCAGATAAACAAGGAGGATTAAAGAAAAAACCAATCATCGCTTTTTATTGTGCAGCAGGATAACTGAAACGAAGCAAATATTTCCAGGAAACGGAGAAATTCTGAGACAGTAAAGTGAATATACAAAAGATGCTCTAATATAAAGAATACAACCCCTGCCACCTTTGCCAGCGCAGACTTTTCACTATTAAATAAAATTATCCATAGCGAATTTCAATTTGGAACTTAGAGACCCTGCTAGCAGAGGCCAGTTCTGGCATTGCCTTGCCACCGAGGCAGTACCTGGAGATGGCGTGGCATGCCGAGGCAATGCCATTCAAAATAGCCCGTGAAGTGGCTTCTTTCTCTCCGTCGTTTTCACCACTTGCGTCCTCCATTTAATAGCCGCAAGTACAACCGTTTAGGCTGTCAACTATTGAATCAATTGGTCGGAATGTTTGTGAACCCCAAGAACTCAATAAATAGAGAAGAGTTGATGAGCTTGAGATCTGCTGTTTGCTGTCGGCCCAGAATATTTTTTTTCAGAAACCGGCTTTGCCTTCTCCTCTATCACACCCGTCGGGATATAACAAACTAGCGACGCAGATGTCCGAACTTATGATTAAAGCAGAAAAAATCCAGCAGTCACTCGACGCACAACGGGCCAGTTTTGTGGCTCTGTTTTCAGAAATGCAAAAAAGTTGGACTCCGGCTGGGAAGAACAAACGAAAAGAACTTGAAGGCTGGTTCACAGAATTTAATTACGATCCCAATGGCGGCGTCAACTTTCAAGTTTGGTCCCGAAAATATGCAATTCTATTTAAAGAGGAAGGTTCAAATTTGGAGGACAAAGAGAAGGTGGAAGCTCTGCTTTTGAAGCTAGGCCAGCGCTAACATGAGCGATACGTAAAGTTAATTTTGCCAAAGAAGCTGGTAGATATTTCATTTATAAATAAATTGTATATTTAAGGGCCAGAGGGCCCCATCATTACAAACTTAGTACCGTGGTTTAAAATAAATACAAAGTGGATAATTGCTGCACTATGTGAGAATCCATATGAACAGCAGAAATGAGTAGTATGGTTAACATATCCAATTCAAAACGATTTGCCATTTTTACGGTGAACTAGAAAAGAAACAGTAAAAAAATCTTAGGGTTAAATCGGAGGCGGAGTTCGGCTAGCCGCCAATTTTTAAAAAAATAGGAGAAAAAAACTTCAATGCAGCAGTGCGTTGAAGAAACGTTTAAGAAGTTGAAATCGTAGTTAAGTTTCTCAAAGTCCTTATTCCATCAACGTTACCAGTGTTTTAACATAGAACGGCAGCCTTACACAGATCATTCTGACCTAGCTGGCCGATTTAATGATGCCTATCATCAAGCACACCTAGAACAGGCCGCTAGTTCGCAGACAAAGGCACTCCTTTTCATTAAATCACTAACTCTGCCGGAGGATGCTGACGTCCACACACGATTGCTCGCTGAGCTTGATCAGAAAACCGAGATGACGGTGCAACAACTAGCAGAGGAGTGTGTCCGGATCCTGAATATCAAAAACGACACTAGGCTGCTCGGTGACGTAAACAGCCAACCCGTGCGTGTTTTTAAAACGAAAGCGAGCAGACCGAAATAGAGCACTAGTTTTGCAAGGCAACAAAAGATGGCTTGTTGGCATTGTGGCTGGTGGCATTTTGGGTCAAATTGTCCATATCGCCCGAAAAAATGTTACAAATGTTTGCGGGTTGGTCACAAAGTGACACACTGTAGCGCAAAACAATCAAGTCCAGGAAATATATGTAATGTCATTGCGCAGCGCGACTTCCAGGTGCTTAGTTTAAGTCATTTTCAGTTACTTTATTGAGAGAATTAGGCTTCGCCCTTGAGCTCCCTATTCACATTCAACATTGACAAAAGAATAAACGTTTACAGCAATAAATCTGACAAATGAAAACGTAAGGCCATCGATATGTGTGGGCCAGGCATTAGATGCCACGACTGGCACAAGCTTCGTTATATGTACAATAGTTTCTCACCAAATGAGTATCCAGTTTGCATTTAAATATGTCAACAGTTTCTGAAAGAACCACCTCATCAGGGAGTTCGTTTCATGCACCAACGACCCTCTGCGAAAAGGCATTCCGACAGACGTCAGTGTGGACCAATTTCCTCTGCAGTTTAAAGTGATGACCCTGCAGATGTTCCGTCTCAGCCAATTCGAAGAAGTCAGCAAATTCTAGTGCACACTCGCGGCCTCTGATAATCCGGTAGGTTTGGACGAGGTCACCGCGTAGTTGCCTGTAATTGAGAGGAAACAAATCAAGTTCAACTATTCTGGTTTCGTAAGGCAGATGACTAAGATTCTTGACCATCTTCGTAGCCCTCGCCTGTACTCGTTCGAGCTTTAGATAATCCTACTTAAACCAAGGGCGCCAGGCCTGGACGGCATATTCCAAGTAAGAAAAAAAAAAATGCTCCGTATATTTTTCGGAATAGTTCCTTATCGATCTGCACGAATCCACGTCTGAGCGCAAATAAGACCTCTGTCGCGCGTTAAGCTGCCTTTCCACACTGTGGAGAAGGTTTGAGTAAGGAGTTTATTAGAACACCGATGTCCTTCTGTTCCTCAACAATCGAAAGGGGCTGCCCATTGAGAAGTGATTGGTAGGAATCATCCTCCTTACTGGTCTTTCTGGTACGGAGTCATAGGGCCACACACTTCCTAACGTTAAAATTTAAGAGCCAACGAGCAGACCAGCTGCTAAGATGGTTGAGATTCTCTTGAAGTGCGTGCCTATCGGCATGAGATCTGATGACCCTCCCCAATTCAACATCGTCTGCAAACATGAAGGTGCTGAAACCCAGGTCATCAACGCAGTCGTTGATATAGACTAAGAAGAGAAATGGTCCTAAGACGGAGCCTTGGGGGACACCACTTAGAACCGGAGTAGATGTTGACTTTGAGGTATCGATGCACACAGCTTGAAATATTGCTGTAAGAAAATCTGCAATCCATGTCAGCAGACATAAAATACCTGACGGTTAGTATTTATGGACAATCCGCTAGGCTGCAGGTCGACACGGCTTCAGACCTCATAATACTCAGCAAAGCCATGTGGAAGGCTCTTGGGTCGCCTGAACTGAAACCAGCAGCCGTTCATGCATGGGCATCAAATAACACGAATGAAATTTGAGGGTGTTTTCCAGGCCAATATAGTTTTTGAGGACAAAGCCTGTCTCGCCGACATTTACGTCTCTAAGTTCGAAAACGATCTGTTTGGCAACAATATCATTTAACAGTTGGGTTTGTTGAGTCAACCATTCCAGGAGATATGCTGCGCTGTAAACACTACGGAAGAGGACCTGAGGAAAAAGTATGCCAAACACATGGATATGTCAGTCGGAACGTGCAAAAAAACTACAGTTAGTTTGAGGATGAATCCAGGGAAGAAGCCAGTATTCAGACAGAGTCGATGCGTTCCATTTGCAGTACAATCAGCGGTGGAGGAAGAACTGAAACGTTTACAGCAGAATAGCATTATCTGCCCAACAAAATATTCGGCGTGGGCAGCCCGATAGTGGTGGTTAAGAAGCCTAATGGAAGAATAAGTTTATGCACAGATTATTCAACTGAGTTGAATGACGCTTTAGAAGACTTTCATTACCCTTTGCCAACTGTAGAATATATTTTTGTAACGTTGAATGGAGGAATAGTTTTGCAAGGGTTGATCTTTTTGAAGCATATTTACAGCTACTGGTTGATAAGGCCGCGCAGATGTTGACAATTAATACACATAAGGGTCTATTTAAGTATACTCTGGCGTCGAAACGGCACCCAATATATTCCAGGAGATTATGGACACCATGCTTACAAATATCACTAGGACTGTTGCTTACTTGGATGACATTTTGGTCTTTGACCATCCAGATGAGTAGATGTTTCAGAGAATTGATAAGGTCATGGAAATTTTTATAGATTATGGCCTCAAAATAAACTTGGAGAAGAGCGAGATCCTTCGAAAATAAATCCAATACTTGGGATTTGTGGTAAGCGTGGCAGGACACTCGCCAGATGCAGATAGAGTTTCAGCATTCAAGAATGTTAAGGTTCCAAAGAATGTACGGGAGCTACAATCATTTATGAGCTTAGTCAGCTTCTTCCCGCCATTTATTGCAGAGCTGCACAACTGAAAGCCACCTTTAAACCAACTGTTTTGCAAAGATGCAAAGTTTTACTGGTCTGCAGACTGTCAGGAAGCGTTTGACAGTATCAAGGCGAAAATTACTGAGTCAACTGTGCTCTCACATTTCGAAGCCGATAAAAAAATATCCTCCAGGTGGATACATCTGAGTGCGGGTAAGGCGACATTCTCCTTCAGAAGGATTCGGGCGGAAAATCGTGCCCTTAATGCATGTCACCAGAGCACTCACAGAGGCAGAAAGAATCTATCGTCAAATCGAGAAAGAGGCACTGGCAATCATATTTGCAGTACAGAAATATCATCAGTTCATTAACGATAGACATTTCGTCCTCCACACAGATCATCAGCCACTAATGTTTTTCGTTGGGCAAACATCTTCGCGTGCCCCAGTACGCGGTGAATAGGATACAACGGTGGAGTACCATCCTCTTGAGTTATGACTACACAATTCAATACGTGCCCTTTCAGAATTTCGGGTCTACAGATGCTTTATCACGAATGAGCGTAAGCGACGAAAATCCGGAAGATTTGGTGGTCACAAGCACTTTGATACAATACGACGAAGAATTCAGAGGCGTCATACGGCAGGGGCACATCAAAGCCGAACATACCAGAGCAACCACTTCAGCAGACCCACTAGTACGCAAGGTAAAGGAGTTTATTCGGAACGGTCGGCACAATGCAGATAAAGTACATCCAGCTATAATGCCCTTCAGGAACCGGAAGGGCAGTTGTACATCACCGAAGAATGTATACTGTATGATGGTAGAGTGGTGATTCCAGTCAAGCATAAACAACAGGTTTTACGTGAACTTCACGCCAGACACCAGGGTATGATTCGTATGAAACCACTGGCCCGAAGGTACGTATATTGGCCAGGAATTGATAACGATGTTGAAACTTTCGTTCAAATTTGCGGTCCATGTGAACGTTTCGCTAAGAATCCACCAAAAAACCACCCGTGCCATGGCCGGAGTTGACGACACCGTGGACTAAAGTCCATATGGACTTTGCTGGGCCTTTATTTAACCACATGTTTCTATTAGTCGTCGACGCATGGTCAAAATGTGTAGAAGTTTTTGACGTCGCGGCAGCCACTGCTGAGGTCACATCAAAAAAGACGGAAGAACTTTTCTTCAGATATGACATCCCCACAGAGCTTGTGCCGGATAACGGCACCCAGTTTACGTCATCAGTGTTCTGACAGTTGTGCCAGAAATGGGGAATCCGACATGTGACGTCACCGCCATTTCATCCCCAATCGAACGGTCAAGCAGAACGTTTGGGTGACACCTTCAAGAGAGCTATGAGAAAAATGTGGAAAGCATGGGTTAAAATGGACTTCCTCAACGCGTTTTCTCTGGCCCACAGAACAACCCGGAGATATAAAGTCCTTATTGTCTTGGTCCTTCCCAAGCTTGCAACTTTTGGATTTTGAAAAGGGTCCTCATGGTAGTTGAGGCAATTCCCTTGATAGAACATTGGTTTCTAAATATTTTTTTATTATCCTCTGCAGAGTCAATATTCGCAGTTACTTTTTCGTCCCCTCCGTTTCAACTATCATCGCACACTCTTGACCACCTTGATAATTTCCTCTGATTTTGCAACCCTGACGATGGTCTGCGGGATCTGTTAATGATCGTGGCGGATTCCGATGTTTTAGCCAACTTGTTTGTGGACTATGCACTCAGCAAGGTTGCATCTCGTTGACGATATCATGACCTCTACTTTCTACTCTTCGTTTTTACCCTGTTGTCTACGATGAGTTTCTCCGCTCTCACCTCCCTGATGGTTATAAACTTTAGCACTGGCTGTTTTATTATCTCTCACCCGATAAGGGTCTTTCCGAACCCTTAAACGTTTTCAAAAACACCAGAGTACTATCCCATTGCATCCTACCAATCCCATCAACTCTAGCTATTAATTTTTCAGGGAAGCCGTTTTTTCTCCTTATTTATCTTTTTAAATTGGCGGCTCGTCAAAATCTACCCCTAATTTAACCGTAGAAGATTTTTTTGCTGCTTCTTTCCTAGTTCACCGTATATTCCAAAGATTATTGACTATTGTTTTAAAATGGAGAATCGATCTGAATCGGATATGCCTACCATACTAAACATTTCTGCTGTTCATATGGCTGTTCACATAGTACAGCAATTATCCACTTATTGCTTTATTTCTACCGCGATACTGAGTTTGTATTGATGGTCCCCTCTGGGCCATAAATATATAATTCATTTATTTTTAATCTGTTCTTGAATTTCAGGACCATGCTCTACATGGAAGCTTAAGAACGGTGTACAATTTCGATACCTAGCACTGCAGCAATGCGCTATGTAGCCTCTGACACATCTTTGGCGTATGACAGCGCGTGTCATACCATAAGGGCTTTTTCGCATTGAGTCCTCTGGGTCGAGTACGTAAGCATAGGCTTATGAACGCCATCTGTAGCCATTCCGCATACATTGGTCAATGAGCTAACAGAATTCACGTACTTTTTCTGTCGCGGCGCTCCAATGAGTCTGGATGCGTTTAACAGTTCTCACACAGCTTTGTTTGTGGGCCAAAGAAAGGTTTTTGGGAAAAATAAGAAGCTGCGTGGTGTGTGTCGCCTTTGTTTACACAGTTGATTTTATTCGAACGCGTTCATCGAACCCCGTGCCAAAACACCGGCATACGGATCCCTGCGCAGTCACCTCCAAACTGCTGTCACTGTTGTTTGATTAGCCCCTGTCCCGTTTAACTTTTGGTTGTTTTTGTTGCTGTCTTTATTTCTAACGATCGACTACAGTAAAAGTTCTAAAGCTCAGCTGAAAAAAGCCCTGAATCAGGCGAGCGATCAACCTTCTTCTTCTTCTTCTTCTTCTTCTTCTTCTTCTTCTTCTTCTTCTTCTTCTTTACTAATACACACAACTGGTATGGGAATATTCCCCTCTATTAGACCTACCTTTGAGAATAGGGAATATTGGGCAGGTAATGAATACTCATTTGTCCTTAGATCCATCAGGCAAACAAAATGTGAGACAAAAGCAGTGAGTGTAGGAGGACAGTTAGCAGCTTGCGCATAAAGTCTGCCTCCTTTCGACCGCTTCAATGGTCAGTTGTTTGATGTTAAGAGGGTATAATAAATATGCACATACCGTCTCGTCTGCTTACTCTTCCTTGGCATTAAGCGAACGAATTCATTCGTTATAAGCTTCAACCGTGCACAATGGGAAATACGGAGGAGATGCCCTGACGTTGGCAACGGTAGGGTTCCTTCCAATGTACTTACAATATCTGCTAGTGCTGCCTGCACCTGTCAAATATTGTAGTTGAGAGTAAGAAGTTGCTCGTCCAGGAAGCTGTCTCATTTCCTAGTAAATTTTTAAGGAGATTGGTAACCGACCCCTCATGTCCGTTAACCTAAAATGCATATCCTTTAACCGAAGACTGATGTTCGTTGGCCTAGCTCTCATGGCTGCCAGCTGAAATTTCAAGACGGCCACGTCTTTGTGATCTGCTGACAACATCTTTATTTTATTTTATTTATTGATTTATTGCCAGGTTACAGGCAAGGTCAAAAGAGATATACAGTAGGGGGTCAAGCTGACAGTGAAAAAAACTCCTGATCGTTCTTTCAAGTGTTTTCAGGAGAAAAAAACTGCAGGTTATTGAGGGATTAAAGTTCAGGACATGGAAGCGTTGACACAGTTGCACGGTGAAGAACTTATCCTTTCAGTATTATGCATCCGGTATTCTGCACCAGCAGGTATGTCGGCGATAGGCCGTTCACTGTCGACTGAGGAATAAGCCGATTAAGGTCTGCAGAGCCAGCAATATTGCCCTCAGCGTGAAGTCCTGCATAGAACGCTTCCGGATTCAGAACGGAAGAGAGCTTCCACAGAGTCAGCACTCAATTTTTTGGAAGGTGTCCTGAATGTAGAAAACTAATGACAGCTCGTTGATAACAAGGATAAGCTTTGCTGAATGTTGATAATTCTGGGTAGCTTATTTCAGATTGCTATAGCGTTTACTGAAAAAAACTGACAGTATCTAACGGTGCGTGCCAAAGGAAGAGATAAAAATACATCTCGATGACTGGTGCACCAAGAGTGGTCGAGCTGCCTCAGATATGTAAGGGGGTTAAAGGTATGACTGTTTAAAATTTTAAACAGTTAAAAATAGTCCCTTGTTTAATCTACGAAGCCGAAAACGGGACAAGGCTTGTTAGCTCACAGCGTTGTCGGTAGTACAGGTTTCTGTATTCTGAAGAGAAAACTCTTTTTTGTAAAGTAGTGCTGGACAGATTTTATCTTCTTCCGTTCACTAGCGTTCAGAAGGCTAAATAGAGACGAGCAGTATTCCAGACTAGGTCTGACATACATTTTATAAAGGCTGATTCTACTATTGGCGGTTTTGAAATTTCTGAGAATAAACCCAGTAGTTTGGCATGCTTTCAAGACAATCAGGAAGCAGTGCTCTGACAGCTTAAGCCTACTAGAATATGATATGCCCAGATCCTTTTAATCTCAGGCCACATTTAGGTTCGTAACCGTCTACGCTTAGATGGGGCTGAGGGTTGGCACCAATAACCATATCGGAGCACTAGTGCCAAGAAAGCGAAAGGCGCCATGTGCGACACCACGGAGCGAATGCCTGAAGATCCTTTTTTAAGAGCTCAAGCACGATGTTGCGCTTGATCGGTTATATCGATAGGCAACTTTTAAATCATAAGCGTACATAAAGGGGCTTAACATACTGAAAACAAGGGCCTACCCGAGTAAGCTCAAGACGGTTTAACGCACAAAAAATCTGAATCAAACTCAAAGGTGACAGATCTAACCTCAACCATCTATTCCAAGATTGATATAACATGGATGGAAATGGACGCGGGTTACGCTTATTATTATTTATAAAAAAAGGAATAATTGGTGACGTAATGGTAAATAATTAATAAGCGGAAAGAAAAATCACTGTGACCTGCAATTTCTTGGGCTGTTGATGTTAACCTTATTAAGATTCTTGTAAAGAAATATATTTGTGTTGTATTCCCGTCTAGGAAGGTTATATTGTGCGGTCGATAAATAAGAGGAGGCTTAAAATAAGATTTTGAGGAATGGCAGCAAAATATGAGGTGAGAATTATATTAAAAAATGGACCAAGGGGTTTTAAAAATTAGGAAAATAATGATTAGGATAAATTACTTGGGGTGTGTGCCGTCGTTAGGCTGGTAAAATGTCTGACGGAATTGTTTGAGTTCATTATACTTTCCGGAGTGTAAGCAGGGTTCCAAACTATAATTAGCTTGAAAATTTTGGAGGCGTGATAAGGAACAGATTTAGATTTCCCGTGGCTATTGCTAGATATGCTAAATTTGTAAAGATAGAACACGTATGGCTTGTTTTGAAGGTGCACGAAGTAGCTTTGACCCAGTTTTTTGAACTAAGATTCGACGGGGGGCCATCGAGGTTCCAAATGGGCCAGAGTTTTGATGTGTTTACGATTTTACAGTTCCGTGCTCTTTACAAAGAAAAAGCTGAGTCGTAGCATTTGATGTCGTATGGCAATATTTTCCCCTAATTATGTTATAATTGAAAAATATTGGGCAGACGAAGCAATAATAAACTTCCAACAAAATGAAAGGTAGCTTTGTTCCATTCAAGTTAAATTAACAAAAAATTTCAAGGAAAGTTTTTCGTAAAAAAATCAGTTTTGAGTTGATGCTTCCTTAATTTTGTTCATTTGACGACTTAATGACACGACCAGAAATTTGGTAATGGCTCTAATGATCAGAACCGTAACTTTGGACTTAAGGTGACTCAGATATTAATTTATTATTTGTTTATCACGAGAATAAGCTATGAAAGGCGGGGAAGTGTGGACGAACCCCAACATTTGGAGGAACCTTAAGTTCGCTCCAATCGGAGTAAGCAAGGAATGTTTCCGGTTCAAGCTGCAATAATTACCAAAAGACACACAACATAGGCTCCTGTGTTACCGAATACTTTTGGTGCCGAAATACTTGGAAGGCAACATTTACGGTGATCAAAATGAGCATGGCGCCTGAAACGTTTTAATGCTGTGGAATGTAGCAAATTGTGAAATCTGCGAGCTATGTAACTAGAGTGTACCGGCTGTTAATAACCAACACGTCCAGCAGTCTGTTTTCCTCACAGTCTCTGCCCGCTCGTTGCACTAATTTGGCGTATGAAGTGTTACAAATGGATTTAAAGGCTTCTAAAAAGCGGAGAAGCCTGCCGGGACCCGCAGGAATGCTACCTAAGGTATGTACCATATAAGCTCGGTTGCGGCTTATTTATTCTTGTCTTTATCCTTTTATTAAATGACTATAAAAATCTCATTGTTCCGCGTATTATCGATGTCTTATTTTCATACAATATCACATAGCGTTGTTTATGCCCGCATGCTTTTTTTGGTTCACACTTTCTGAGTTTTATGTATATTTTCACCGGGAACCTTTAAATACGTTGGTGTCCGCTGTGCTGTGGTTATAACCACAAAAATAATTAACAGTAGGTACTCAATAAGCGCTAACTACTATTTTTGCTGTACTTCATTATTTCATTACGTATGATTGGTGTTAATGCAATGAAAATGTCTGCATCACATTTCAGGTAAAGGGTTGCTTAACCTTTGTAGTTTAAGTCAATGTATAGCTTTGGTGTACGGGCTAAGTCCTGAGACCTTATTCATTTTTTATCCTGCACCAATGTCCTAATAACTGTATCACGATTTTCTCGAAGTCGTTCTTTATTCTTTTTCACGCCTTAATGCTCGTCTATTAATTTATACACTTAACTATTGAAAAGCCTAGATTGTAGTTAATAAGTTTATTTCAACTCGTGCAATAGTTCTGAACTTTCGAACGATTTTTTAATCTTGATGATAATTCGATTATCATCATTTCATGACTCATTTATTTATCCTTTTAATGACTTTCACTTACATAACAGAATCACAAATGACCCCGTTTCCTTCTCCCTAAGGTTCTGAAGCCCATGCGTAAGAGAACGAGTTTGGTAAGCATTATGTTGTAATAAGTTTACATTCAGTACCTGAAGCCAACTAATGAGGTACCCCAAGACACTTCCTTCTCCATCCAAAATGAGGCGGATGACGCACCTGAGCCGACGGAGAACAGAGAACTCTTAAGTAGAGTCCATGCAGACTGCGGAAAAGAGGCGTGGTCCATCATTTAGTCAATACAGCATTGCAAACATACATCGTATGGTACGGCTACTTACCCTGCTTCTAGAGCCCTCTTTTACTCTTTCTAGGCCTCTCAGAAGAGTTTTCCCAGAGGGAAGATTCCTGTAATGTGTGCAGCGTTGGACAAGGTGGACAACATTTTTCCAGACGCAAAAGCTGTCCTCAAAGATGCATCTGGTAACGTCTTTTCCCACGCGTTTTATAATTAAAGACACCATTAAGTAGCCTTATCAATACCTTTTAAATATCGACATAGTTTCAGCAGAACATTTTTCATGTTTCGAAATGTTCATATGATAAATATCTGCACTGATGGTTCATGAACTTTCCTACGACCGAATTTCAGGGCGTATCTAATGCCATTATCGCTCACCGTGATCCGTGGCATTGCAGTATATTTGAAAGACAAGATGACCTTAATAACCCTCTTCATAATTTTTCTTAATACAAAAATAATAGTAATCGTTATCAAAAGCATCTTTTATATTCATAGTATTAAAAACCACATAACGACTGATCAAAACATGATCATATTGACATCTGATTTGTTCAAATAAGCATGTACTTACATCTACTTGCCTCATAGTTCTAGTTCCTAGTTATCGGCCTAGTTTTTGTCATGGAAAATTTTGTAAGAATACAAAACCCGTTTCTGTAAAAGTCCTTTGTTTTTAAAAGTCAAAATCTGCGTCGCTCTTGAGACAAAACCAGTCTTCTTGATAAACACGTTGATTACGACGCTAATAAGTACTATTACTTTTCACATTTAGAACAGACTCTCTTAGCGCTCTGTATCTTTTGTAGTTCACTTTAATTTACCTCATGAGAAACTTTAATAATTCTGGTAGCTTTCCCTAACGTCACAGTGCTTCTATATTGGTATCATGTGAAGGACAACATTAATTGTGTGGAACCTGTGTTTGCCTGTCAGGGAAATTACCTCTAGTGAAACCTAGCTACCAATTAAGCAAGCTGCCATATTTTCCGACGAAACGGCCGCGTACTAGCAGCGACTGCTACTAGAATGCGAATATTTAGGTTTGGCGACGGGCCATCCTGTGAAATATCATAGTCTGATGACGGCAGTACAGCATCACGAGTTCTTCCCGCCTCTGCTGCCTTAAGAAATGGATCAACATCCAATGGGCGAATTAAAAAGTAGGAGGCCTCGGGTGATCTGAGATATTCTCGCGATATTGTCGCAGCGAGTGTGGACTGCCTCGTTTGAGACGTAGTTGGTATACTTCACTCGATGGATAGTCCTCCGGCAGTGATGGTCAAGTACCTCCAGCCTTCGCTCATCTCCCACGCACAAAGCCGAGCATTCACAACTGTGAAGGGGGACCAACCGGACGGATGCACGGTACACGCGGATCCTTGTGGCGACGGAGATGTTGCGTTTGATCCATAGACACTTTCTAAGGATGGCGAAAACCCGGCGAGCGGTGTCGGTTCGGGAGACAATGTCGTCCTTAATCAGCCCATTGGGCAGTATCTTCGCCCCGAGGTATTGGAAATTGGCTACTTCTTTAAGTTTACAACCATTACTCCCAAGGGGTGCTTTCTCCTGGTCAAGGATGCAGCTCGAAAAAAATTTGATCTTTCCAGTGTTTACGGATAGGCCGACCAAAGTAGTTATCTCATTCACCCGTGACCACAGACTGTAGATCACGAAAACTTGGGCCAGCAAGGCGATATCGTTAATGTAGTGTAGGTCAGTCTGGAGGCACCCAGGTGCAAATTCTACACCGTCAGAACCGGTTAGGGCCCTCCCGAGAATCCAGTTACTGACGTAGTTGAATGAAATGGGTGACAGGATGCAACCTTGTCGAATACCAGATCGGATATCAAATGGTTGGGAGGGGTTGTTATGTACGAGTACTCGTGTAGTAGTGGAGCGATAGTAGGCCTTGATTTTGGCCGGCACACCATCTAGTTCCATTATTCGCCACTAGGACTCTCGATTGATAGAATCGAACGCATCGGCGAAGTCAATAAAACAGTCGGTTGCTGGTAGCCATGGCGGAGTTCCAGAATGCATCTCAACGTGAATATCTGGTCCACACGTCCACGTCCAGCTCGGAATCCGGTTTGGTTGCGCCTTGTACTGGAGTCACGTACAGACTGAAACCGTCTCAGAAGGTCCATAGTGAAGACCTTCGCTGCAAAGTCGATGTGGGTTATGCTGCTGTTGTTGTCACATTTTGTCTCATCTCTCTTGAAAACGGGCAAGAGGATGCCCGAACCCCAGTCATTAGAAACTACTTCGTCTCTCCACACTTGGTCACCTTATATAGCCAGGACACCAGACTGGTGACACAGGCCTTGTAAATTTCTTTGGGAATACCGTCCTCTCCGGGTGCCTTGTCGTTGTGTCGCCTCTGTATTGCATCGGTAACTTTCTCCCTCGGAAGGGGGGTCGCACGACACTGCATAGGCTGGAGGGATAAAACTCAGGTTCAGGGGAAAGCGAGGTTGTGATTAGTTGCTCATCAAAGTTGAGGAGGTGTTGGAAGTGCTCACGCCAGGGATCGACCTTGGCTGAGTTTTCAGCAATAAAGCCACCACTCACATCGTGAACAGAGTCCAGGGCTTATCACTAACTTGGTGAATAATTTGATAGAGTTTGCGAGTGTCCCCAACGTTTGAGGCCTGTGCCATGAACGTCGCTATTCCAGACCAATATTTCTGCCGGTCATCCCTAACTGACTTTGCTGTCATGTTCCGGAGTTGGCGGAAGGAAGCATCTTTGTTGGACCTGGCTCGAACCGTCTGGGCAGACATTTGCAAGGTTTGTCCAATGATCCAGTCACTGCAGCGCCGCTGGGTGAATCCGATAATTTTATCAGTTGCTCCATTCACTACCTTCTCTGTCGGTTCGGGTCGTAAAATGAGACCGAAATTCCGTGTTCAGGGCCTCGGCGGTGCTGGGTTGCCGAATTTTTGCGACATCGAGGCGTCTTGCCCGTGTCATTTTGGGTCCAGATGAGAGGTCAACTTTCAGGCGTGTGCGAACGAGAACATGGTCAGACCCGTAGGCGTTACGAGTTTCGACACCATGCTATCGTGAACCCAGCTGCGAAACCTTGAACCAGCTAGGATGTAGTCGATCTGACTTGCAGTATGTCCTTCGTCTGAATATCAAGTCAGCAGATGCTTGTGGCGGTGCTGGAAGCACGTGTTCGTGACAAACACTCGGTTCTGCCAAACAAAATTCAGCATCTCATCATTGTCGATCGATAACCAAGCCCAAACCGACCAATAAGGTGACTGTTTGACGAGGCCCCAGGTACAGTCCTACCATTCTAGGCCCCTTGCAACAATCAACAGATCACGGCGAGGGAGTCTTTCTACTAACTCCTGCGTTGTTCGGCAGCTAATGTTGATGCGTACACGGAGACAACCGGAATGTTCGCAAAGTGACCCTTCAGTCGCGCGTAAGCTATTCGGTCATTGACTGGTTCCCATGCAAGTAGTGCATGGCTCGCTTGTTCCGAGAGGTCAATAGCCACACCATGTCTACCAGACAATTTGCGTGGGCTGCGTTAATACAGGGTGAAGTGGTAGTTGACACCCGGGATCTTTATTTCTCTTATATCTGAGTTGGGGATTCGGACTTCAGACAGGCAGCAGACATTCACGTGTTACTGATGAAGACCTTGGGTACCTGGGCTCCGAAAGGGTCGCATTTTCCAGCATCTTATACCAACAGCCCGTTCCCGGTTGAGTAGTCCAGCTGGTATGCTATTCGCCCACACCACTGGACCAGGGTTGCGGAGCGCTTCGGCTCCCGCGGACGCCGTAGCATGAATCGGAGTACTTTAATCTGACATTTTTCATGAGGTTTCTTGGGGATTTTTAACACAGGCGGGTCCCCAACAGCCACTGGGATTGTTTGTTCGAGGTTGTATCCTCTAGCGCTTTGGCTAAAGAACCTAACCACAAGGCAGCGGGGGCATGCAAACTTATTTAATTGCAGTTCACGGTCACCACGTCACGGTGCCGTCGTAGGGATTTGCGGCGTTTTATAAGGCAGTCAGCGTGCCAGACCTCAGCTCTCCGCTCCCTGGTAGCACTGTCGCTGCTGGTCTGCGGCTGCTTATTCTTCGGACCTGAAAGTCTGTTTATTTTGCAGCTAACTTTCAATGAAGGCCGTTCCACTGCCCGCCATATGTGGACGCGCCGGGCTAGGCTCATGGGTAACCTGTCTTCCCGGGGTAACCCTTCTTCCCTGAAGTTGACCTTTTTCGGTGGGAAGAAAAACTACACTTCATGAGAAGTCTTCTTATACAGACAATATACCTTCTAACCCCTTTATTATTGATGCAGTACAATGTGGTTGCTGTTTGCGTCTCTGAGGTTTACTCGCTAGGTGATCGCTCGCGCAGTATTCGGACCTCCAGAGCCGACACCAACTCTTGTCGCTATGGTATCGTGCTTGTTGAGTGATAAGGCCCAACATTCAGATATGCGCTGAAGACAGATGTAATCAAGGTTGCACTTGTGCGTCTTAGTGCTCTTACTAGCATCACAGTTGTTGTTGTATGTCCCGACGCCGGCTGGCGATGATACTCAGAAAGACGTCTTTTGTTGCTAACGCCCGGAATATCGTCAAACATATCTGTACGGTAGCTCTTCTTGTCCCTGCGCAAGGGCTCGAATGCCGGGAAGGCAGCTTGAGGAATCTTGGAGATAGGCGCTTGTCTGATACGTAATAGAAAGCTGTTAATACTTGCCAACTCCGCTGCGTTGAACCGTTTGACCATTGCAAATACCTTCGGCTGTCGCCGTAAAATACATCTACTCACGCGTTACTTTAATAATGGTCACAATCGAAATCATATTGACTTCCTACTGGTCAGGACACCCTGGGCCTACCAAGTGCCAAAAGTCCACGCGATACATGGTACTGACACTCGGTAGCGAGATTTACTTTGACCATCTTCTCGTGGGAATGGACTACAGTTCGGACTGCGCGTGGTAGGAGATGCAATGTCAATTACTTCCAGAATCCTGTTGTCACTGATCTTTGTATTTCTGTGCCCAACGACTTTACTGCGGTGGTGTACCTGATAACTGACTGGGAAGCCTCTTCAGAGAGGAGCAACGGACGTCAATTGCAGCACACCCCAGATAACTTCTCAGGCCAGGAAAGATGGGATCTAGGCCAAAGCTACCGTACCTAACACAATTGGATCTCTGATAAAACTGCCTGACTGGCCGATATCACAACGGCTGCTCGCCTTCGGAGCGTTCCTAAATTCAGAGACCCGCATTCGGTGACCAGGTGCTATATAAAGCGCGAAAATAAGGAATTTTTGCGTAAAGCTGACAGATATATCGAGGTTGACTCGGTTCATGCTTATACCAGGAAGCTGTGCCGGATTTTAAAGATGCGCAAAGCTTCTGGTTCGGCTTCTCACAGGATCCGAGGCACCCAGGGTGTGCTGTCAGCGACACAGTTGGATTTGAAACTCGTGGATTTGAAACCGTGGGCTTGACTTATCCCATTTCTGGAACGGGCGAACTCGACCCGCCCTTCTGCTGAAGTTCCATGGGGAAGCGCTCCGGCACTTAAACCATCTCAAATCATTTACTGACCTACACTTCACCGTTTTCGTTTGGCCAGCTGCACATGATTCACGACACTAACAATAAGCTCGTCAGGCTGATGACGAAGGACGAGCCCAAACTCCCATTCAACCGCCACTCTTGTCTGTCCCGATATATCCTCACTATATCGTCGCATCGGTGCGGACTGTCTCGCTGGATGCTTTGTACTATGTTCTTTACCAAGGCATTACTTTCAGGCAACAGCTATCGAATATCTACAGTTTTTGCTCGGTCTGTGCTTTTACAGATGAATAGCCTAGCGAGTGGCCAGTGAATGCGGGTCTTGGTCCCGATCAACATACCGGTTGATCCATGATAATGCACCCTTATCATAGCAAACGTTTTTGCTGGTGTACCATCTATTTCATAGAGATTAGCAATGAAAATCGAAATTCTCAGAGAATTTGACTAAGCGGCGCCAGAGGATGCATCGTATTGTGAATATTTGGTCAGAGCAGACACGTCCAGCTTGGAACCAGACTTGGTTAAGTGTCATCCATAAACTGTCACGCTCTGAAACCGTCGGAGATTGACGACGACAGGGACCTTTACAGCAATAGGAATTACACTCGCACGTCATATTGCTCGCCTTTAAGCAGACAGACTGGGCACCTAACTGACGAGCATTTGCTGTCTCCTGCTCCATTTCTTACTTTAGAACCAAGCCAGATCTCTATATTTAGAGTTTTGGCCGTGCTGAGTATTTTACTTAAAACATGTTGGGCTTGGATGGGAAATAAACTCTCAGGTGTCCGCGAATGAGAACATAATTTGACCCATAGGTTTTAGCCGTTTCCGCACCGCGATTCGGTTTGCTATCATTAACCGAGATACGAAACTTTAAGTTTTCGAAAATATATCCCTGATCCGTCTGGTCGCTCGACGATTGTTGGAATAAAAGTTTAGCACATGCTTTTTACGACGACTACAGCACAATGTTGGAGACGAACCGATGGTTCTAACCAGCGATGCCCAACAACCATTCACTTTTTTCCCAAGCTCAAGGCAACCAGTTAGCTGGTTGTTTGGAAAGCCGTATGACTCAGTCCGGAAGTTGCATTCACCAGTAGACCATATTCACAGAAGTTTCATCCGTTTTCACCTGTGATTAGCTTCCTTTGTCATGCTGGTCAATGTTTGATATTGGTGTGTACGCGGATATGGCCAGGACGTTAGCAGAATTCCAGACATCTTAGCTAAAATCCATGTCTCGTTATAGGCCGCCGGACTTGCTCTTCGAAACCTTAAACCCTAAATCGTTTCCTTCTGTCGACCTTTCCCTCTCTTTTATTCACGTCATTTCTTTCTCCGACTGAGTTTGGCCTGGTCGACTAAGTCCGCCCAGGTGTAGTCCCAGTCGTGGATAAAGCCTAATCCTGCAAGCAGAGATCACGAAGGTCACATGTCTGGTCTGTCAGCGGCATAGAATATTTAATCCGAATCCATCTAACATGCCTTTTCACCGCATCGCTTGTGTCATTCGATGGTTGTTATAACACCTGAGAGTATGCCGCACTAATTGCCCTCCTAGGCACCGTCCAAAGTTTTTTAGATTTCATTTCTTACAGGCCCGCAAGGCTAAGCCATTTTGTATTTTATAGAATGCCATTTTTTTAAAATTCCCGACTCTATACGGAATACTAGGGTCCGCTCTGTGGTCCCTGTGCGAACGGTTATTGCCAGATCGCCGGTAGTCCCTGAAAGAGCAGTGAGGCCGCGTTATTTTTTTCAATGCGTCGTACAATATCATTGGAAGTAAGTATGCACTGTTTTTAAATATCCATCGCTTCAATCTGCCAACTGATGGTCAACTTTATATTCCAAATGCGGGGGACTGTTACTTTCGTTCATGAGTAAAAATTTTCCGTTCTGTGTTCTTGCCTGCTTATGGAAATCTGAATCTGGAATTTTAGCATAACGGAAACGCTATTTACTCGATCCTGTCAACTACTTGTACTTGTACCTCATTGCGCTTTTTCTGTAGCACCTTTCCAATGTTTTCTTAGGCCTGGCAAGGCGCATAGTGGTGGTAGTAGTAGCCGTAGTGGTAGCAGGAGCAGCAGTAATAGTGGTGCCGAATTACCGAGTCTTGCGTAGAATAAAACTAAGCTGGAGTCGAGAAGTGTAGAAAGGGTGGACATGCTTGTCTGGGGCTATGCGAGTCTTGGCTGCGTTCTTTAGTATCCAAAAACGTAGCGCAGATCTCAAATTTTCAGATTATGTTTATGGCAAATAAGTTTTCTTATACGTTGATCAAATGATCTGCACAGTCCAGTTAATTAACTACGTGCTTGCTCTCAAGTCATGCATATTTTTTAATTGTCGAATTGATCCTTCGACCGTGGCTTTTTTCTGTACACTTATTTCACAAATTCCTCCAGTTTTCGTCGCCTCATCTACCTAGGGAGGGAAGCTAATCGGGCATTTAGCAGACCTCGGTTAGCTTGGAGACCCAAGTACGTCTGCTCTGTTTCCTTGTGACATAGAACTCAAAATCCATGCCTCTTGTTGGGATAAAAGAAGTTTGAAAATTAGGAGACCCTGAGATGGCATTACAGCAGGTGAAATGGTGATCCAGCCGCTTGCACTTATTGACTCTGTCAGGGACTTTAATGCCCCTTCCCAAACTTACTTGGGATTGTTTTGGCAGTGACTACTTAGTATTAAGCTGGTTTAAAATGTAGTGGTACGTTACTTCACTACATTCCGTCAACTAGAGGAAGTATTTCTCATTATTCAACAAACATATTAACCTCCCGCCTCTGTAAATAATCATAATAGCTCCTTAAAAGTATAGTGTTTCTATATTTATAAACTGTCAGGAATTTCTTAAGAAATTAGATCAAAGTATAAAGGGTCAGTGAATATGCGGGAGGTATATAGGCCAACAATAAAAGTGACACGACAATCCTTGCTTAGAATGCCAGCCCTAAACAGTCCAGGAGAGTACTTCCAGAAAAAAATTGCTGGTGCTGGCCAGAGATGTATATCGTGGCGCATTCTCTAGGATGAAAGTTCCCAGTCTCATAAATTCCATGTAGGTCCATAGTTTGGAAAAATATGCCTCTATGCCCTTTCACTCTATGCTACCCCCCCCCCCTGCATTTTAATCTAGCCCAACATGTATAGGTCGCAAAGCTTAGCAACTCCAATAACTTTCTGTTATTTGCCAAGTATCCTCTACATCCTGTCGCTGTTATAAAAACAACTGTTCTAACCGGTCACCAATGATTTAAAAGAAGCGTATGCATCACGATTTATAGGAACTGATAAGTTTTTCGACCGTTAGGCTGCATCCCGTCAAGTTCTTTTTAAATTTTGTAATTATTCACCTCCCTGACCTCGCTCCAAGGGCGGCGTGGATTAATTAAAAGATAAATTTGTACACATTTATCAGCAGTACTGAGACGCTTCACTGAATCAACAGTCACCATTGAATGAAGAACGTATGGCTTCGATCTCTGCACTTGTACTCAGTAAACAAATAATAATTTCTTAGTCTGGCAAAAGTTCATCGGGTCGTTATCCTTTGTAGAGATAACTGCATAATGCAAATGAAATCTATCTTAAATGACCCGAGTAAAGGTCCCAAAAAAAGTAAACAGAAAAAGGTTATGCCACACAGCACTGGAGAATTCCGCCTGGAAAATAGTAAAATGACCACTTTAAAATAATTGGTTGAGGATGGTACTGCATATTGGCCAAAACCGATGCTTACACATCCCTAGTCGTTAGCTCGTCTTACTGCAAGGCTAGTGGCTTCGCCAGAGTAGACGCACCCGAGGCAATGTCAGAAGGCAGTCTGAATAAATCGGGTATTCTTTGTTCCTGACTCGATCGCTTTTAAACAGATCGCCAAGCCTGCCCTTCTAATCACTTTGAATGTAGGTCCGAATTTCGGTTTTCTATCTCGCCTTGCTACCTTTGTCGCGCGGTGTTCATCTTACCGTTTCTTACTTTGAAATCCCGAAGAAAAATGGGTATCGTCCAGTGAGATAATTTATGCGGACAAAATCTGGTTACTAATAAGCGCCTAGTAGCGACCTAAATCGGGAATACAATATTGCTGCTCAGATTGTTGCAACACTCCTAGGCTATGCTAAACTACCAAGGACACAAGAAGGACGCACCACTACGACCGATTCTGGAGCTTGTTATTTCACCCAACTCAAGGTAGCATAATAGCTTTTCAAAAAACCGAAACCAGGTTGCTGTAAGCCTGCCACTTACCAACAGCGCTTCGGTCTGATACATTTTGGCTGCCACCCGGATTTTAAGCGTGGTGGTTATAAATCATTATAGAATATTTACCAAAAATGACAGGGACACTGAAGTGACCATTTATAGCTTATTTGTCGCCATCAACCAATGAAATTCCGGTCCCGGACTTTCACTCCTCAGCTGTTTTTTTTCTACTGACAGTATATTTTCTCAGGGCAGTTAAAGACCTTGGCATGCCAAACAAATTTTTTGTCTCTCGAAGTATAATCACTATTTCCAAATGAACGAGAGCAAAACCCAGAATTTTGCTAGCAACGAGAGCGCATGCTAATTTTAACTCTGACATTACCTACTCTCTTTGTGCATTCCTTTGTACGTCACCGTATTTTTTTCTGATTGGTTTCCCTTTTTTGGATTTTTTGCGTGACCTTCTCCTTAGACTGCCTACTCTGAACTTTGACCTTAACGTTTTCATATCAATTTTAGGGACCTATTCAAACTGCTATGTGCATACTATTCGTTATTTATGTTATGAAGCAGCAGGAAACAGCCATGGAATTTGTCAGGGCCAGTAAACCCTACTGAAAAACGCACGGCACTCATTTGACGCGGTCAACCACGCATTTATCGATCCCTCGGTGTATTTAAGAGGGAAACTACATAATTGATTACATTCATTTCTTGAAAGTGGATGTAAAGTAGTACCGGGCCGATTCTTGAGCATTAGGCTATTAATTTTGCAGAACAGGGGACAGTTACAAAACCACTATCTACCCCTTCTCACGTACGAAAATATTTTTCAACCCAGTGGTCCGTAAAAAGGTGTACAGGCTTCAGTGTCTTGGCGTCTTTCCAAACCATATAGTAAATAAGAATGCTAAGACCTCAATTATCGATCTGAATATCGGATAAAGCTGATACGCAAACTGTATGAGGCCGCTTAGCGTCACGCTTTTGGACACATTTTTTGTCTCTGTTTCTTTCTGTTTCCTTTATGAACTGTCTCTAATGTCGGATGATTAGGGTTCATTGCTGGCGATCGTGGAGCTACTACCGTCGACTGAATTCCGCGTGTGGAGTATTGCCAGCACTGAGACAACGTGATTGGGTGACATTGCAAATCCTTTTCTGTTGGTCACAGCTATCGCCAAAGAGGATGGCTAGTTTATTCGCTGGGTTGAGATTACCTGTTGGTTATCGCGAAATAGCTCATGAATTAATGTAAGCGCCACCGAGCTTAACTAGATTGAAAAATATCATCTGTAAAGGTAACGCTGACTGTAGGTGTTTGTGAGTCGGCTATACTGAAGTCCGACTTTGGGAAGATTTGCGATTTAATCTGATTCTAGTTGGCCGTCAAGCATGCTATTCCGTCCTTTGATCCGCGGGCACACGCTCTGTTGGCTGTACTCACCTGTATTTAAAATCACATGGGAACTACGTTTTCCGATATGGGCTTGGTGTTCCAGTCTGGTGTCCTCATGCGTCGTAGCATCATAAGCTTTTAATTATCAAGAATTACTGCTGACCTCGACGAGGGAGATCGAAATGTTTATCTTCATCTTAAATTTCTTTTGCTAACCGTTTACATCCGAACCAGCTTAATTTTCCTCAAACTGCAGTGTTCCTCTCTATTCATCTTCTCCGCAATATTTGACTGACCGAGGTATAAAAAGTAATGGTTAGAATTTTGTGAGTTGCCTTTTGCGTCGATATTATTCTGGTCTCCGTTGGACCATAATGTGCGCTTTTGAGACCGTTAGTTCTACCGTGATTGATGCGTCTGAGATCGTGGGGCCCTAGTGTAGATGCACGTGTACGCGTATGGGCAGACAAAACCGTCATGCATATGTGGCGTCATTGAGCCTAGGCAATTTGCATCTAGACTGTTAGTTACGCGTTCTCCCTGCCATTTCCATTACCCGTTCTTCGGTAAGCTCACAACACCGGTAAAGTAACTCGTTAGTTTATCTGGACACTATCAAAACTGTCAGCATCGCTGCTGCTGAGAGAGGGCGGGAAGGGGGTTAAGCGTCTAACACTAAACGTTTTGCGTACTTTGATATGAATATTTCTTCCCAAATTCTTCTCCTCTCGTCCTAGTTAAGTCAACCGCCGCTGTACTGCGCACTTTGCAAGGATAATTGTCCCTGTTGGTGTCCTCGTAAACTGTATGTGTGCCATGGAGAGCAGCAATGACGTTAAGAGTGGATCTAAAACCAGATTTTACTGTTTGGGCCGTATCACATAAAAAGTGCCGAAATTTACGAAATATTGATAGTAACTCGCAAACTGGTCCTAACGCAAGTCCAAAGTCTTTGAAATACTAATAAACAACTCAATCAGAATGTAAACCTAACAGAAATATGAAAAGTAATATTTCTTTGTTTAGAAATACCAACTTTTTAAAAAGGCGGTCAATGTCTAAAACGTGATAAATCGCTGTAACTGCGACTAATAAATTTAAATAGAATTTTCGCCTGAAATGGTAAACATACAATTTTGTGTATGTTACGAGAACTTTCCATGCGCTTTATTTATTGATATTTTTGATCATGAAGTACAATTAGTATTAGATCGTCCTTGAAATAACGGTGAGCATTTCACGATTTTCGATGTTTCTAAACGCTTGGCCATAAATTTAGATTCTGTCCTATGTTCATTTCAGTTCAGTTTTATTAAGGTAAAGATAGGCGAACACTTTTGAGCTCCCTATTGGTTACGAAGTGTTTAAGAACGTATCAATACGTAAGGAAAAATTGAAAAGGCGTTATTTCCATAATGACGTGGGAAAAACAAGGAGCCGTTGGCTAGTCGACAAAATATACTTAAAAGACTACTCAAATGTTGTGAGTAGTATAACAACGTGCCATTTTTACTACAAGGGGTTTTATAGGCGTCGAGTTTGCGCTTCAAGGAATTCACTTTAGTACGAGAAAACAACATCCGTGGGCAGAGCGTTCCACGTAGTTTTAAATAGTGACCTCGCAAGATGTGTGTGTGTGTGTGTTAGGCAGACTGAAAAAATCGTAGGGAATAAAGCAACAGTCCAGGCCATTTATAATACGAAAGGTTAGTATGAGATCTCGTAACTGTCTATAGGAAAGAAGATATAAGTTGAGAGTCTATAGTCTGTTTTCATAGGTTAGCGTTCGCAGGTCTTTAGTCATTTTTGTCGCCCGCCTCTGGACCTTCTCTATGACGGTACTATCCTTGACAGTCCAAGGTCTCCATGCCTGTATGGCATAGGTGTGGCCGCACGAAGCTTCCAACTATTTTGGAGAAGTTGCCTTTGTCAAATCATATAAAGGCGCGCTTGCTGAGTTGCAATACAGACATGACTGGCTTGGCCATCTTCGTGCGGTTCACTGTTTGGTTTGAATGACGATGTAATCCACACACCCAAGTCCTTCTGACTGTCAACTGGTTGCAATGGCGTACCATTTACCATTTGAGGCTCCACAGCGGTTAATTTGAAAAAAAAAATTGCACTTACTTACATTGAACGGCATAAGTCAGCGATTTGACCCGTCCTCGAGCCTGTTCAAGTTCATTTGCAGATGGTCTTCGTCGCCGTATCGTCAACTTTCCATAGTTTTATGTCGTCAGCTAACAGGAGGATATAATAGTCAAGGTCCCTGACATAATCATTGATGAAAACAAGGAATGATGTGGGGTCTAAAACTGAACCCTGTGGGACGCCACTCACCACGGTTACTTCTGAGGACTGCTGGCGTCCGACTTGTACTCTTTGGGACCGTCCAATCAAAAAGTTCTGGATCCATACAAGAAGGCTTCCAAAAACTCATACACTGCACAGTTTATGAAGGATACGTTAGTGATAAACGCTGTCGAAGGCCATTTGGAAGTCGACGCAGCTGGCATGCACCATTTTTCCTTCGTTGCGTGCTTTGGTCCAGCGTTCAAGTGAGAAGAGTAGGTTCGTAAATCAAGACCTACCACTGCGAAAGCCGTGTTGGACGTCAGAGAGGAGGTGGTTTTGCCCGAGGAACTGCATCAACGCTTTCTTGATTATTTCCTCCATGATTTTGCAACAAACGGCGATAAGACTCACCGGTATTCGCAGACGCTCGACTTCCATTCTTGAATAGCGGATTGATAGTTGCGATTTTCCAATCGGAGGGTAGACGCCCAGTAGCAAACGATGCCTAGAAGAGTAAGGCTAGCGGTTTGGCCATTTCAAAAGCTAACTCCTTCAACAGCTTAGCCAGGATTGCATTGGGGCCTGGAGAGGTCGACGCTTTCAGACTTAGAAACTCTTCCTGAATGATTTCTTCGGTGAACCGGACTGTTTCCATAGTAGACATTACCTCGTCTTTACAAGTGGGCGCATTCATAAAAACCTTCAAACTAAGATAGTTCTAAAAGTCTTTACCGAAGTGGCGAGTTTTTGGATCTTTGTTCTACTGCAGATGGCCGTTGAAGTCATATTTAGAGATCCAACCCAACATGGAAACTCATTGCGGCGAAAAATAAACGTCCACAACAAAATTTCGCGATTAATATGCCTAAGATCAATTAAGAAACTTTTTATAATACTTTACCTCTTTAAAAGTGCTTGAAGTTGATTATTCACTGTGGAATATCTGCGTAATTAATTTTTTTAAAAGTTAAATCAAGATGAAAATAGGTAATTTCGACCGGTTTTTTGAAGTTTTTGAAAATAAGTTATCCATTTTCTGACGAATATAAAAGAACTCACTTTAAGCTTTATATTGGAACGTTTTCCGCTCTATGATTTTACTTTAGTGCCCTGTCGCGAGATTTTAAACACACACCAGAGTGGCCCAATATATCCTATTATTTGGCAAAAATGCGTAATTTTCTGTCCATTTCGCTTCTTCATTCTTCGCTTCTTCATGCTTCCAGTTTAAAATAACCTTTATTCATATCAATCTTTGAAGCTATCTGCATGTATCTTTTAATCTTTCCGCGTTGTCATCATATTAAAACAAAACATCCTGGCAAGTAAATTTATTCCTGCGTTTTGTGGCAAAAAACTTCACACATTTGCAAAAGTGAATTTATTACGCTGAATTATTTGCTCGCATTTGAAAAACAATGCGATTCCTCACATTTGCTTTCACCTGATTTTCAGTGAATAAGGATCAAATTTTCTGATAGCAGAAGAGATATATTTGGAAACTTTCTTGCTCGTATTTATGCTCCTTTATAGCATAATCCACAAAAACTATGGACTTTGCTCTGTGATATTAAATAGCATAGAGCATTTCCTTGAATGCCCGGTAACCTCCGATTTCGCCTAAATCTTGTCTGTTTTCCTTAAATATACTGAAGTAACCACGCAGCGTTCTTTAGCAAAAGGCATTCTGAACCTCAAATCCACTCAACAGACAAAAATAGCTATACAAATTGTGTGCCTAACTTCTCAATCAAATTTTCTGAAAACATAGCTTGAATTAGGTCATCTGTATTTTATGAAGTTAAAAACTGAAATTCTTCATCTAGCAATGGTACCAGACAAAGGCCCATCCACGTGCTTTCTGGTTTTTCGACTGCTTGACTCATCAGTTGGTCCCTCAGTGCCCCGTGTGTGCATTTCGATTATCCTTCGCTTATCAAACCCAACAATCCAGAGAGAGGTGCTAGACGAAGTATACTGAATGCACAGGGGTGCACTATAAAGGCTTACCAAAAAGGAACCCAAAGGTGGGTCAGAAATGCCAAGGACTTGCACCAGGGTCTCCTTGACCAATGAAACCAATTTAATGCCATCTGAACGGTGGGTTTTTATTCAATCAACGTTGCTTGTCCCTACTCCATCTCCAGGTAGGGCTTCGGACTAAATCCCTTTGACTAAACGGATGGGCCTGAGGCAGAGGGAAATAGTAAGTGCCAAGGATTGCTCTGCCGGTCTAGCGTGAAATGGTGCCGCACTGCCAAAGTAAAATATGCCACAGATCAGGAGCAACAGCGTGTCATTAGCTATTCCTGTCACTGCAAGAGATGAGAGACGGTCACCAAAAACAAAAGGCACTCCCCAGGCTAATCTCGCGACGCCTGCTTCCTGCAAAGACTCACTAGCTTATGATAGAGCGGCGCTTACCGAGTAGGTTATGGGCTCAACCTAGAGCTCTGCAGGCATTTGAATAGCGACTAAGAGTGTTTATTGATAATGGAGTACCGACAAAAACAAAGGAGAACGGAATGGCTATTTCTGGCTTATTAATCGCCATTAGCCAGTCATACTCAATTCCAGGCGCTGCGCAACTGAGCCTCCGACGTGCACGAGGTTATTCCGCAGAAGGCCGCCTTGTGTAACCTGGTTCCAGCCGCTTCTACTATTGTTAGCAGACGCGCACCACATGACATGGGGTAGTTAGGTGAGGCCGGAATAAATACCGTGTGCAAGTATGACGCTGTTAATGCTCCTAATTTAGTCTTTTCTCTTTCCTTACTAGCCCAAAACCTCTTATTCTCTACACCCTACCATATTACTACACTTTCCGTTGTGTGAAAAGCTTCCTTGTTGTCTGCCTTTCCAACTAGGCTTTCGGTATTTCTTGAAGACTTGAATAAACGCTCTGGGGTCCTTCCAGTGTTGTTCTTAATAAACCAAGTCCTGAGACCTAAAAGGGGGAGCTGTCTGGACTTTGAATATTAATATGTAGGCTTGCAGCCACATTGACTACATGCTGGAAAATGTTCAGTCTTGTTCTGCAAAACAGATGTAAAAACAACACATGTGAGCGACTGAAAAGAGGCCTGCTGAAAGTAGTTTTGTAGCAACAAAGTTTGCTAATGATGGTATGGGTGCAGTGGTTGGTTTCTGTCATTTTACCGGTGAATGTCAGAGCAAAGTATGTCAGTTCTTCAAGATGAAACCGCGAGACCCATAACAGGAAAGGTCGACTCCATCCTAAACCTAATCTGTCCCTGCAGACACAAGAGTACCCTAATGCTGGAACCTCGCTAGGAAACTACCAAATTATTACCAGACCTCCAAACACAGCTTCGTCTATTGCCAATAGAAGCGAAAAGGTGACTACAAGGAGGCAGCTCAGAAGAAGAAAATGCGATCGCTGGAACAAGAAGTTTATTAGCCCTAACGTTTCGGATTCTCGCTCGAAGCCATCATCAGAGTCAATTGCGGATAAGTGCGGTGGAGGCACAAAGAGTGCAGCATTTATGGGATGTAGTTGCTACACAACCACATGCAAACTATGACTAGCAGCACTCCAGATTCCCACCGGGGCTCGTACTTAATGTGCTGACTGCTTGTCCGCAACACATACGCTGAAAGCTCGCACATTGACGACTCGGATGCGGACTGACAAGCAGTCATCGCATCAAATACGACCTCAAGCGGTGATCGTGAGAGCTGCTAATTAGAATATGTATGTAGTTGCATGGCACCTACGTCTTAGAACTGTTGCACTTCCTGTGCCTCCACTTCCCTTATATGCGACTGCCAAGTGGGAATTCAAACCGTCAAGCCAATAAATTTATTGTTCCAGCAATCGCATCTTCTTTTTCTGAGCTTCCTCTGTGACTGGATTCTTGCTCTTTCCGGCCATTCTCCCACCCCCCCCCTCTTCTTTCTACGCGTTTATTGGCACCACCATCGCCACCAGGCTAATCTCACCTATCCTTTTATTTATTCCTCTTCTTTTTGCTCTTCTTTCGCTCGTTTTCCTCATATTACACTCTTCTTAGTCGGTTTTGCTTCCTTCCGCCTATGGTTTGCGTACTCCAGACTCCTTACCTATTGTGGCCGTATCCCCCATTTTGCTTGTTCCATTTCTTGCTTCCTAGGTTATCTCCTGATTAAAGTCCACTTTGCAGTATTTAATCCTTTGCAGATTGATGACATTCAGACGTTTTCACTTTCCCCCTTTTTCATCGACTCTTCCTCTTACCTACCTGAACTCAGCTCCGACCCCACTCCTATCTTCGTCAACCATTTACGATTCAGCTTACAATTCCTACTTACCTCCTCCCTATACATTCCCCTGCTTCGTTCCCACCTTTCCGTGATTAGTTTTCTGTCTATTTTTATCCACCGTGGTTTCCTCCGTGGTTTCCACGTCATGTTTCTCCTCGTGGTCCTCCTCCTCTGGTTGCTTCTTTCAACTCCTGTCTATTCTCCCCATTTCGGCCATTTTTTCCACGGCGTAACTGAGGCCTTAAGCGTCACGCCGGCTGCAATCCTCTATTTTTTGTTCTCTAAAAGAAAACTGCCTTCCGCCTTAATCTTCTGTGCCACTCCTACGACAACTGCATACCCACCCCCACCTGCGTTTCGCTCTCTCCGGCTACCAGCCTGAACAATGACGCTGTTTATGCGGATGACACGCTCGAGTGGACGCGCCATTGTATGGTTTGCGCGGCGGAGCAGCAGATTAAGTCCATTGTTTCTTGAAGCAAACCGGGTTGAGAAGAGCATTTTTTGAACGCACATAAAAGGGATTTACTAGCTAGCACACACGACAGTTCAACCGTCATAGTCCGACGATGTCCACCGTATGCTCCACAGAAAGGTGATGCATGGACGGTGACTTGCGCGCGAATTAGTTTTAAGTGATAGTAGCCTTGCGCTGCAGCTACCGCACACACTACTTCTCCCCCACCTGAGCCCGGTGTCATTACAGAGTCAATAAGACCGGATATGGGGGAGGGCGTAGGTGGCCGGTGCGGCCGGGGCCCCTAGGTGGCATTTTTTTATGAGAGCGCCACCCGAATAACGCCTGCTCGTGCCTTACTGTGGCCCCCGTATTGGCTAGCGCATCTACAACGTGGTCCGTCTAGGAGGCAACCACACTCATACACGACAGTTCGACTGTCGTAGTCCAACGGTGTCCACCGTATACTCCATGGAAGGGTGGTACAGGGACGGTGACTTGCGCGTGATTTAGTTTAAAGTGATAGTAGCCTTGCACTGCAGCTACCGCACACTCTCCTTCTCCCCACCTGAGCCCGGTGTCATGACAAAGTCAAGAAGACCGGAGATGGGAGAGGGCGCAGGTGGCTGACGCGACCGGAGTCGGTCCTGGGCGTACCACCACACCTGGCTTGAATCCCACGGAGTGGGAGTGTTCTTAAAGCCACATTAAGAAGGAGCCATTGCAGCCTGACTCTCAGTCCACCAGTCAGCCATTCCACACAAAACACACAGTGGGCTGGCCCCGTGGTCTGAGTTATCCCGTCAGTTGGTAACCTTCCAAGCCAAGGCTTTTAGCGCACTGCGATATTTTCAAGCGTGTCGGATTGTGTATCGTGAGGAAAATGCGCTGAGCTGTCAACCTCACTCTCTCTTCCACCCTCTTAATCAAACCACCGTCCGAGCCGGTCAGTTGTCTGATGCGGAAGTGAGCGCAGCTGCTGGTGACCTCGTCTACGTGTTCTTTGTACACGACCTGGCCCCCCAAACACAGCACCAAGATTTCACACAACAGGGGGTTGAACGGCTCACATCTCACACGTGTGAGATAGCTGGACGTCACGTTAAGACCAAAGACCACCAGTCGGTCACTCCATACAACACACATTGGACTGACTGCGAGGTCTGAGTGTAATTGTCAGTTAGAGGGCAGTGCATTCTCCTGTTCAGGGATACAGCTTAAAAACATTTTGGTAGTTCCAGCCATTATGGACAAACTGAAAAATTTAGTGACCTTATTCACCCATAATCTGCAGACCAAAAAAGATTGAAGCTAGTAAGTCGATATCATCCCTTTAGTGAAGATCAGTCAGTCGGCGTTTGAATGCGAATGCAACACTGTCAGGGTTACTAGTTAGGGGTAGCAGAACACAGATAGCATTTGGTCGCTCCATTTGTCTCGTACAGGTGGTGAATGCTCCTGTCGCGGCCTCTACCTGGTACCAATCTCTCACCTTTGGCTCCTCGAAGTTAGGTTTTTCCCAGCGACCACACCCCGACCGGCGGGCTAAACCAGGTGAGTGTCTCCGGTTTTGTGTGTGCCTCAACACCCGGTATGTCTGACTCCGAACTTCCTACCTCACCCCCTCTCAAAAGTCCTACGGAGGAGGCGATAGCAACCCCGTAGGCGGCCCAGGTTAACTCGGGTCGCTCTCCCACTGAAACGAAACCGTGACTAGTAGTGGAGTTCGGCAGCCTCCTGGCATGTCCGAGCAGACCTATTTAGGGATAGCACTGCTTGCCTCCTCACGGAAGAAGGGGCTAGAGAACGTGTCCTAAACAAATGCAGCCGGCTGCTGCTCGCATATCGCAAAATACGCGGTCGTAAAACTCAAACAAACAACAATACCCCTGTCCCAATCCCCCGCGCCATACCCTCTGGGCTGCTTGAGTGAGTCCGCTCACAATAGCAGCCTGGAATGTTCGTTCTTTTTTTAGACAATCCGAAGAGCAACTGGCCAGAACGGAGGATGGCGGTAGTCGCTCGGGAACTGGCGCGCCACAAGGTGGACATTGCTACTCTCAGCGAGACCCGATTCTCTGAGCAGGGTCAGCTGGAGGAGGTGGGTGCCGGCTACACCTTCTTCTGGAGCGGCCGGCCAAAGGCAGAGCGATGCGACGCTGGTGTTGCCTTTTCCATCCGAAACGAAATCGTGGGACGTCTGCCCTGTCTGCCGCAGGGTATCAATGATCGCCTGATGAGCCTCCGCCTGCCTCTTCGGGGAGACAAGTTTGCCACCATCATCAGCACCTACGTTCCCCCAATGACGAGCTCTGATGCGGTGAAGGACAAATTCTACGAGGACCTGCACACACTGCTGGCGACTGTGCCGAAGGTGGACAAGTTAATTGTCCTTGGAGGCTTCAACGCCCGCGTCGGGACGGGCCAGGCTGCCTGGCAGGGAGTGCTGGGTCCCCACGGTCACGGTAGCTGTAACGATAACGCCCTGCTTCTTCTGTGAACCTCTGCCGAACACCGTCTCCTGCTGATCAACACCTTTTTCCGCCTTCCGACGCGTGAGAAGGCCACGTGGATGCACCCTCGGTCGCGGCGCTGGCAGCTGCTAGACTATGTTCTCGTCCGGAGGCGAGATCGACAGGCTGTGCTGGTAACCAAGGCGATCCACGTTGCCGATGGTTAGACGGATCACCGCCTCGTCATCTCCCAGATGAGGCTCAGACTTCAACCCCGACGAAGGCCCCAAGGTAAGCGACTCCCAGGGTATTTAAATACTCTTTTGATACATTTGCCTGCTCGTTGTTTTTAATTTCAGCAATCAAATAACCCAGAAACTGGAGGACCTACATGCTCCAGCTGAGAATGCTACCGTGGAGACATGATGGTGTAATCTGCGGAACGTCATCCAGTGCACCGCCCTCGAAGTCCTCGGACGCGCACGCCGTCAACAGCAGGACTGCTTTGACAACAATGATGCCGACATCAGCAACCTATTCGCGGAGAAGAATGGACTACTCAAAGCCTACATGGACATTCGGACTGGCGCCACCAAAGCAGCCTTCTTGAGATGCCGCCGCCTATTACAGCAACGGCTGTCGGAGAGGCAGGTCGCCTGGATGATCCGAACGGCTGAGGAAATCCAGGGGTATGCGGACCGCAATGAAATGAAAAACTTCTTCAAAGCCATCAAGGCCATCTACGGCCCCTGTATCAAGGGGACCGCAGCACTGCTCAGCTCTGACGGCACAACACTGCTGACAGAGAAATCGCAAACGCTGTAGCGCTGGGCCGAGTACTTCAGAAGTGTCCTTAATTGCTCATCAGCCATCTCCGATGCTACCATTGACCGGCTCCCTCAAGTGGACACGAACAATGACCTAGATCTGCCGCCTTCCCTACCAGAAACCATCCGAGCCGTGCAGCAGATTTCCAGTGGTAAAGCACCGGGATCCGACGCAATCCCACCGGCAGTCTACAAGCATGGCGTGCCCCGGCTGATAGCAGATGTGGCGCCAAGGACAAGTTCCTCAGGATTTCAAAGACGCGACCATCGTCCATCTCTACAAGCAGAAGGGGAACCGGCAACTCTGTGATAATCACAGAGGCATCTCGTTGCTCAACATCGCTGGGATGATCTTATCCCGAATCCTTCTCAATCGTCTGAACTGTCACCTAGAGCAGGGCCTGCTCCCGGGCCAAAGTGGCTTCTGCCGACACCGCAGAACAACCGATACGATCTTTGTCGCCCGCCAGCTACAAGAGAAATGCCAAGAGATGCGAACTCACCTTTACACTACCTTCGTGGATCTGACGAAAGCCTTTGACACGGTGAATCGTTACGGACTGTGGAAAGTCATGCAGACATTTGGTTGTCCTGAGCGGTTCACGCACATGGTGCGTCAGATTCATGACGGGATGACGGCGCGCGTCACTGACAACGGGACGGTATCCGAAGCATTTGCATCGACCAACGGAGTGAAGCAGGGCTGTGTACTGGCTCCCACCCTGTTCAGTCTCATGTTCTCGGTTATGCTGATGGACGCCTACCGTGATGAGCAGCCTGGGATCCGCATAGCCTACAGAACTGACGGACACCTTTCTCAACAGTGGACGTATGCAGGCTTCAACGCGCTTGTCTACTGGTACAGTCCATGACTTGCTCTTCGCGGACAACTGTGCCCTTAACACCGTGACGGAGAAGGACATGCAAAGGAGCAATGACCTCTTCACCGCAGGCTGCGCCAATTTTGGATTAGCAATCAGTACAGCCAAAACGGTTGTCATGCAGCAGCCGCCACCCAGCGCGAAATACAAAGCTCCCCGAATCAATTTCAATGGTGCTCAACTCAAAAATGTGAAACCTTCGCTTATCTAGGAAGCACGCTCTCACGCAACGCGAGAATCGATGACAAGGTTGCCCAATAGATCTCGAAAGCCAGTCAGGCCTTCGGCCGAGTGCAGGCCTCCGTGTGGAATCGCCGCGGTATTCACATGAACACCAAACTGAAGATGTACAAGGCCGTCGTCTTAACGACACTCCTTTACGGAGCGGAGACCTGGACCGTCTACTCGAACCAAGCCAGGAAGCTGAATCACTTTCATCTCAGCTGCCTCCGCAGAATACTGAAACTGAGATGGCAAGACAGGATCCCGCACACGGAAGTCTTGGAGCGAACCGGAATCCTCAGCATCCACGACATAGTGAGAGAAGTGTAACTGCGATGGAGCAGCCACCTGGTAAGAATGGACGACGAGCGACTACCCAAAAGACTTTTCTACGGAGATGTCGCTACGGGTGCTCGCCGACAGGGAGATCAAAAATGACGCTACAAGGACACCTTGTAGAAATCTCTTAAGCAACTGCGAATCAACCCGTTGACCTTGGAGGACCTCGCCCAGGATAGACCGGCATGGAGAAGATCCGTGAAGACTGGTTCAGCAATCTATGAGGTCAACCGGATCGTCGCCGCCAAGGCCAAAAGAGCGACACGAAAGTCACCAGCGCCCCAGACCAATGCCGCCGATGCCCAGGCCCTGCCAACATTCCCGCGCTGTCAACGCACCTTCCGCGCGCGAATCGGCATGGTCGGACATCTTCGGACGCAATGCACCAGCAATCCTACAATTCCAACTTCTACGTCAAATTCTGCCAACTCTCCTTCGGACTCCCCCATCTCACTCCTGGCATCAATTCCATTACTCCCACCATCATAGAGACCCCATCCCAATACTCATCACCTGTTACCCCCACCACCGCCTTCGCCGTCACCACCACCACCACCACCAGCGATGTGGACTCTACTAAACTGTCCTCAATGGGACCGCGCATTCACCTCACGCATCGGCCTGGTCGGTCACTTGCGAATCCATCGTACAGAGACTGGTGAACCAGTGCCTGAAGCACCAACGCACAGCACTGCCCTCACTGTCCTCGCGCATTCACTCATCGCATGGGCCTAGTTGGTCACATGCGCATCCATGACAGCGGAATTCACCGCAATGCCGACAACACCGATACCCCACGCACACCCTCTGCTCCTGCCTTTCTTACCGCCATTGCCACCCCCACTACCACAAATGACATCCCCCCAGCCTCTATACCGATTTCTCCTGCCCAAAATGCGCCCGAAACTTCAACTCACACATCGGCCTTGTCGGTCACCTACGAATCCATCGCACGTAGGCTGGTGAACCAGTGCCCGGGGCTCCGACACAGTTGCCGCGCCCAACTCCACTGCCCTCACTGCTCCCGCACATTTACACACACCACGGGCCTATTAGGACACATGCGCCTCCATGACAACCTGCGATAAACCACCGGAGGCTTAGCTGCATCAGCGCACGCTTCCTACACCAATACATATAAAACACCCTCACCATCATCACGTACCTGAGAATATCAAGGTTTCATAGAAACCGTGGCTTGAAGGGCTGCCAATCTGACGATTACACCAGACCATGCTGTCGGCCCAATATATGTGCTGTGTGTCGAGTGGCTGACCAGTGGACTGGGAGTTAGACGGCGATGGCTCCTCCATATCCCCTGATTTAGTGAATCTTGATTTGTGCGTTATGGGAGCCAGGTCGTGCTGTGGCGCGTTAAGACGGCTACGCCGACTCGCCAGCCAATGCGCCCACTCCCACGTCAGACAACTGGCTGGCTCGGACGGTGGTCTGTTTGTGGGGGTTGGGGAGAGAGTGAGGTCGACAGCTCAGTGCATTTTCCTCACTATGAACAATCTGAAGCGCTTGAAACTATCACGGTGCGCTAAAAGCCGTGGCTTGGAAGGTTGCCAACTGACGGGAACACTCGGACCACTTGGTCAGCCCAATTTGTGTTTTGTGTGGAGTGGCCGACTGGCGGACTGAGAGTCAGGCTGCAATGGCACCTTCTTAATGTGGCCTTTATGGCGCTCCCATTCCGTGGGATCCGAGCCAGGTTTGGCGGCACGCCCAGGGGCGGCTCCGGCCGCGCCAGCCACCCGCGCCCTCCCCCATCTCCGGTCTTCTTGGCTCTGTCATGACACTGGGCTCAGGTGGGGGAGAAGGAGAGTTTGCGGTAGCTGCAGCGCAAGTCTACTATCACTTTAAACTAAATCGCGCGCTAGTCACCGTCCGTGCACCACCCTTCCGTTGAGCATACTGTGGACATCGTCGGATTACGACGTTCGAAATGTCATCCTTGTGTGGAGCCTGCCCAAGAATCCATTCAATAGCATAGTTGAACAGAATGGGCAACTGCTTATAACATTTTCAACCGCCAGACCGAACATCGACTAATCCCCCTTTCCTTTATTTTTTGTGGCAGCAACCGGAAATTAAGCACGTAACCTCTGGACGTCCGCTATCAACACCTAGTTTACAGGGTCACATGTCAGTTGGACCGTCGTAATCCGACAATGTCCACCGTATGCTCCAAAGAAGGGTGATGCTGGGACGGTGAATTGCACTGCATCTACCTTTCTCTCTCTTCCCTTACCCACCTGCGCCCGGTGTCAGTACATAGTCAAGACGACCAGAGGCGGGTTCGGGCGCAGGTGAATCATATCTCATCATAGCCGTAAATGGCAGCAGTGGGTTGTGTGACCTTAGCCTGCACCTACGCGTGCCCATGTTGAGCATGCGCACCCCCATGTTCGGCATTTGTTATGGGACTGCATCCCAGAATATTGACGCCTGACGTACCCTGATTTGGCCCTCGTGTTGGTCCAGCGTATCTACCACGCGGCCCGGTTAGGGGGCACAATACACTCATACACCCACACACACAAAAGCAGTCATCATTTTCTGCCCTCCCCCGGTGTCTACCACTCTTCCTAATGGTTAGCATAAAATCGGAGAAGTAGGAAAACAATATGACTAGATTATATTTGCCTGCGATCGCCTCCCTGCTTACATATGGGAAATAAATTTAATTTCAGCACTCGCGAGGGCAATTTGCGCTACTAATATTACACTGCAGAGGCGTCTGAACCTGATAGTCTGGGGTATCCTCGTGGCTGCTTTGAAAACAGGGCTCCAGTGTCCTTTCCGGACCAGGGATTTCATTCTAACAAAATAAGCTCAACAACTGGCTTGACGAGAAGGGGGGGGTTTGAGGAGGACAGGCTCGACCGCTCTCACAGCCTCCACTGCAGCCGGTAATCCGACGAAGGACAGGGCAGCTTGCTTTGATTCACAATACACTACTTCAGTAACCAAGGGTAAGGATGCAAGAGGTTTGCGCCTGTTGCAGTTGTTTGACGAGAATAGAAGATAAACGACGTAGTGCTTGTGTACTACTATTGGGTTTTAAATCCCCCCCCCTCAAGCACCTCGGCTCCCTTCCCACAGGCGGGAATACTGTTGAGCATAAATGAAATGTTCTTCGTGACTCTGTCTTGACACAGGGCTCAAGTGGGGGAGTGAAACAGAGAGAGAGAGAGCTTTTGAGCCACCCCTGCAATCACTTGCGATTGAGCAACAACTACCTCAACCGCAGAACTTCGAAGTTCCGCTGCCAGCTTATAAACTCGCATACCGGACAGCTGGGCAGGTCGAGTGGAGTGCATTTTCCCATGGCCTAAGGGTGGCCCGTGCAATTCAGTTTACATCTATAGGTGCTTATGGAAGCGGAACAAGGTTCAGGAAACCAGGCGGGGAGGGAGGACTGGTTCTTACACCTGTGCCAGTGTGCTATGCGCAGACAGACTACTAAATCAAACCTTTAGACATCGAGGTTATTGTTGTGCATGCTGATGGCGGGAATTTTATAAGGCACTTCTGCCAGGACCCGATGCCCTGCCGCGGCACCTCTGAACCTGTCAGCGTGCCAGGAGACTTCAGGGTGCAAATACTGGTATTTTCTCACACACAGTCACGCCTCGTATCCGCCCGTTTGGAAACTCCCACCTCATGCTGCACATACCCGCTCGGTTAAGATTTGTGGCCTGTCACAAACCGCACGCAGCGTTTCCTTTGAATGTGTTTTTGGCGTTTTAGATGCCTGGGAGTTTTCTTCTATTGCCCTGCTCCACTACAGAAGGTTCTCGTTACAACCTTACGTTATTTCGCTTTCAATACGCTGTTCGCATGCGCAGTGCTCGCTTGCGCTAGCACGTTTGGTTGGGACATCGCTGACTTATAACGGCTATTGAGCCAAAATGGCCATTCGAGTGTCCCTAATTTTTGTCCTAATGATTCTCAACTCCATCACGCTGTACTTCTTGCTATAAAAATTGTCAGTTAATGTAGCCAGCGCCCTGGTACGCAGTCTTGAAGAAAACAATGCATCCGCTAATAAGCACGAGTAAACTGCCTTACTGGTTACACACGGTTATAAATACGCCGGTACTACAGGTTGCTTTGCGCTGCTTTCCCGAACTTAACCCTAAGCCCCCTTTCCCGACTTCAACGTGGAGTCATTTGTACTACGAGGGGGACTACTGCTGCTGCTGCTACTACTACATTCTACGTGCCCCGACTGCTTTACTTTTCCAAAATGTGACTTACATAGGCCCATTAATGCAACTGATTTTCGTTCTGTGGATTGGATAGCGTGCCCTTTTCTGTAAGCCGAGTAGCCAAGCCAGCAAATAGCATAAACCATCAAGATTAATTTGTTGATTTTTTTATCGCTGTCAACCGCGAGGCCCTACTAAACACCATAGCATATCTGTGATCAACTCCACCTCCACAGTTAGTCTTAATCTCTCAGTTATCCCGGTGACTGAACCCAGGAATTATGCCTTTTGATTTTTGATCTGATAGTTATTCTGTCAATCAGGGCGATGACTACTGCTGCCCGCGGGGGCAGAGGTGACTGGCCCGTGCATCGGATTATAAAGAAGAATATTCGCACAGAATCGATCTCGATTTTTTATTCTTGCTCTCCATATCCACCATTCTGCAGTGCAAGGAATATGCCAAGACGCATGGAGGTGGATTTGGACACGATTTGTCATAAAACCGCGTATACGCGGATCAAAAGACGACCGGTCTCCACCAATACTTTAATCGTGTTTAAAAAATGTTAATATGCTTGGGAACCACGGACTATCCTCATCTGATTTGAGTGTTAGTCGAAGCAAGGAGCCACAAATGAACACCGGTCGTCAACGTGGAATGCTCATCAACTGCTGGGTCTGACAATCGGTTGATAAAATTGTCTACTCTAACATCCGCCTAGAGGTCAGTTGTTATGTACGTGGTGAATAAATCAGCCAACTACCTTTATATTTTCCTAACAATTCTCAAAAGCCGCCTCTTGGCGTAATTTTTTCTTCCAAGCTGATCTTATCTGATGCTCAAACTGGGCAACAGAGGTTCGAAATCGTACTTTGAGCAGAATTGGAGGAAATCAACTACCTAGTTTGGGTTAATCGGAGCTTCTGAATCGATGAACAGAAACTCACAGGTATTGCCTAGCAACGAGTTTCGTTGGTCATCCTTTATAGTCGCTCTATCAGCAAATACCATAGCGTCCGGACTCAGGTACGACAAACCTGGGTTTCGGTAAGGTTGGCTGACGATGGCTGATTATCCAGAAATGGCCACCTTATTTTCCCCTGGTCGTTGGCGGTAATCGCCTTTTATGTATATTATTACGTAATGTGCAACTGTCTGCGGGGCCCTAGTTCAAGCCCCGAAGCACACCGGACGTGGCCTGTTCCATAACCCTATCGATGGAGGCACTTCTAACGTTATAAACGTGAATTTTCTCCATTTTATTTTCTAGTCAGCATCTTTATCATGAGTCCGCCTTTTTCAAAATTGCTACTTCTGCTTTTCCATGTGATATCTTGGTTTATTTACAACTTGTTTTATGCACATCTTCAGGTTACATTGGTTGCACCATCGACCGCAGCGTTCTCCGAAGGCATAAAAGGTATCTCATCTCCGGCACAGTTCTCCTTCTCAAACAGGTGACTAACTTTTTTTGTCTCCATACCCCCCGCAGTGATCGTAAGTAGTCCGATAGCGCGCTGTTTCGTCGAATGCTGTCCAGTAAATTGCTTTATGAGCGACTGATTAAATGTGTGACTAGGTAACGCCGTTTAGCCCCTCAGTAAGCCGATCTGAAGTCTTTTGGCTACTTTCATGGTGTTCCAACTACTGCAACGCGTGTTTTATGCCTGTTCAGAGTAACGCCATGATAGACGGAGGTTTTTATACCATCTGAAGCCTAAAACGTTCCCGTACTCGGACCTGATAATGCTTAAATTGACACTAGAAGAGCTAAAGAAACGAGACATAAGCATAGGAACCGCACGCAATACACGTGGTTTCGCACCAAAATCCAGCTAAATAGGAGATAGGTTTAAGGTTAGAGTTAGTGCCAACTGTAAAGCTTAGGGTCTAGAGGTGCAGTCAGGGTTAAGATTAAGACCACGGTTTAGGTTTGCGTTAGGGTTAGTTCTGGGGATAGGACACGGAAATATTTACCCTTCCTGGAACTATGCGCAGGACCACCTCTATTACTTAGGCGATGTGTTCTTATTCCCGTGTCCTGTTAAGGGGACCATACAAGTCATCCTTCCCGAAATGCCTCTTAAAACTACAGTTTGCCGCCCACCACAGAAACAGCCTGGTCTCTATTTATTTTAAGAGGCCTCAATTCGGCTCTACTTTTCAGCGGATTTAAGTTATTTACCTAAAGGTGCGCCCGCCGGTGTGTGTGTGCACACACCTTGCAACGCGGGTCGTTCTGGTGCCTCAGTGAGTGTGTGCTTCTAGCTGCTTTTCTCCTTTTGCTCCTCGCTTGCCCTCTCCCCGCTAGAATGAACGCTGCCGCATTGCGCTGAAGCGGGCTCCTCTGCCCCTTAATTCGCATCGCGCAGTTTCTCCGTCAGGATCTAGTCCCCCGGCCGCTTCACCGCCGCCATCACCACCAAACCGGCACGCACGCACGCACGCACTTGTTAATGCTTGGTGGTAACCTGTGCCTGCTGGGTGAGGCGAATGGCTGCGATCTGCTCTCCTCCCGCATGCGTGTTGTGGGAAGGATGGGGTGGGGTGGGGGTGGCGCGGCCGGTGTGAGATGCAGCCAGAATGTGTATCTGTGTGTGCGTCCGTAGCTGGTGCAAATCTTCTGCGCTGTTACGCGGCTCCTCTCGGACGGGGGACCGCGTTGCATTTGTTATGACAATGGTGCAACGCGGCCTCTAGGCGGCTCACATGTGTGGTGTCGGTGATTGCGGCCAACGGCAAATAGTGGTTGCTCCCCCGTTGGCGTCGAATTATGTTATTTGGACAACCCCTACTTCTCCTCTCCCCTTCCCCGTTGGCCTGCCCGCAGCGATTGCCACTGCCCCCTCCCTCTAGCACTTCCTTGACCCGACTAACCTCCCAACCATCTTTCGTGGGGGACCCAGAAAGCATCATGGTACGGTCGTGTATGCCTTTTTTTCTTTTGGCTGGGTGGTGTACATCCATATGCTGCATGTTCTTCTTTGCATAGGGGTCTGACCCTATTTACGTTTGTGCGTTAGCGTCTCAAGTCAGCCGCGTTCTCCTCACTTACAGGGGCCTTCTCTGTCCTTCAAATACCGGCAGCTGCTGTCATGGGGGTGACACAGGAGGGCGTTCAAATACCAACATGTCGGCATTGCGGCCTTGATATGTTCTCTTTCCCAGGTTACTTTTGGACGCAGAAATAGGAACCCCAGCCCCCACCGCGGCACTACAAGTGGCTGGACGCTAAACTCCAGGAAGGGCAAATATTATCGACTCATAACCCTAACTCGAAGTTTTGTCCTAACCTTAATCCTAACTTTACGCAGAACCGTTCTTTAGCGCAAAACTAATCTATATCTCCTTTGGAAATTAGCGCAACGTCCCCGGAATGGGGGTGCGGTGCGGAATTCTTACTCCACTTGTCCTGCCGCCGGGTCGCCTCAGGCTTTTGGTTGCTGCTCACAGCGTTTGTAGAATGATTCATGTGTATTGCAGTACTGTATGAACGCCGAAAGACCGCTCTACAGGGATATGTTGGGCCCTACCTCATAAAAAAGACGGGCCATGCAGTTTTGAAACCTTAATGGGGGCGTTCATACCCAAGTGCTGTTTCAAAATGCACAAGTGCTGGTAATATTTTTTAGGACCACATCCCGGCAAGGATGACTTATCTGCCCCCGTTAACAGGACATGAGAACGGCAACCGCTCGCTATGCCGGTACCTTTGATCAAATTTTAGGGAAACTATGGTGGTTTCATGGTTACGGTTATCCGTCTGGTTAAGCCTAGGGTTAGTGTTAAGTGTAGTGTCGGGGTGAGGGTTATGATTAGGGCTACAGTTTAGGTTTATGTTAGGGCTAGTGTTAGGGTGAGGGTGCCCTCTTCCATCTCCGGTCTTCTCCCTTCTGTCTTGACACCGGGTTCAGGTGGGGTAGTGGAACAGAGGGTGGGGAAATGTAGTTCAAGTCTACTCTCCAGCGCCATTCATCGTCCCTACGCCACCCTACTGTGGAGCATACGGTGGACGTCGTCGAAATCGACAGTCGAACTGCCATTAGATTTAGGACACGGAAATATTTATCCCTTCCTGGAATCATCCTAAGTGCCGCTTTTGTTACATGGGCTGGGCATTCCTACTCCCGGGTCCTTGTTAAATGGTCATATGGGTAGTACTTGTCCAAATCCCTCTCCCTCAAGTTGTAAATGTCCCTAAGACTTATCCCATGCGTGGAGTATGGGAAAGGATTATAAAGGACAACTACCGTACAACATCCATGAAATGTCTATATCAGAATTGCAGGTAGTAGCAGGGCACGCATTTGAAAGTGTTATTTATTTGGTGTATTGAATTTATGCGCAAAAAGCTGTTTGATAATAAAGCGTTCATTTCAGATCGGTTTATTGGTGGGAAAACTGGGCTACATTGGGCAAAATCACACGTTTCTTGCTATCCAGGAATTCTCCTATGCTCTTAAGGACTACGGATCAAAGCATTTTGTTTTTGTGCGCAGTGCTATGAATGAACATTAATACAAGCTGGAAAAATTTGGAATATATCCCTTCGGTAATCGAAAATTTAGTTTTGTTTTTACAAAAATCAGATGAATGCAGGTTTGAGCGTTTCACATTGTTTTCGGAAAAACAAGGACAGATTTAGTCGAAAAAATTATCATTTAAAAATTAATGTCGTTTTTTGCCAAAAACGCTGTAAAAAACTTGTGTGAAGGTACTGTGTTTTAGTACACCGATAGTTAGGACCTTAAACGCGCATATATACGAGACGCGATGACCCGCCGCCACTTTTCGCTTTTAGGGCGTACGCGAAGCCTGTCAAGACAATTTCGGTCTGCAGTTGACTATAAATGAATAAGGAAACTTGAAATGGAAGTGTATCCATAAATATGACCCAGACGGCCATCTGCATTAGAAAGCATGTCCAAAAAGTCACTACTTCGGTAAATTCTTTTAAGAAATATCTTATTTTGAAGGTTTTACCATACACGTCGGATGGAATGTACCTTTATGGGCAGTCGACTGAAGGCACTGAAAATCGTAAAGAATTCATCTCATTTTCGAAGACTATCTGAAACTGGTCGTAATAGGAGACCCGAAATAGTTATAAAGATATTTAAAAATAAAAAATTCATCTTCTTATCCATAAAATGGTACCTGAAGATTCTATTTAAATTTATTAGTTCGTGATCGGCCTGTGAACATGTAAATTTTTGAAATATTATATTCCTTTGAAGTCCCTATCGGCACAATCACACCGAAAATCTGCTTGCCTTGGTCAAACGCATTTATGACAATCTACAAACGGAAGTAAAACTGCCAATTCTTCTGAAATGGTGTTGGAATATACACTGATGACGGCCATACTTATCGTTGCGATTAATCTGAAAAAGACTATTTTAAAATGTAGTTCTACTTGTGATGCTTTATTCACTCGTTTAGTTGCATGGACAGTCTTCTTATACATTTAAAACTTCACTTTACTTAACTAGGTCGATTTTTCATCTCGTCTGTAACTTTTCTAAAAAAATAGTATATCTAGGCAATATAATATTAATTTGTAAACCACAATCCTTATTTTTCAGAAGGATCGCTTCTTTATTGAGGTAAAACTCTGGCGGAGGCAGTGTGCGCTGATTTCGCGTAACGGGCCGTAACTCATGTAATCCATAAGATTTCATGAGTTAGAACAGCTACTGTATAATTGCATCGAAAATCAACGGAAAACTCTAAACACTGCCGAGCGTAGTTTGCACAGGTGGCTGGAGAGGTGCTAATTAAAGAGCCAGTGTGTTGCCTTTTAGGACTTGCTCACTGCAACTAAGTGTTGCAAGTCCATCTGAGCAATGTTTTTTTTTCTTTCCAAAGCGCACCCTACAATCTATCGTCAATATTTCATGAGTCTCGGCGCATTGCGGGGTTTCTCCTTTTCAGTAACCTCCGTACAATAACACTGACAGGGCGTAGGTTCTCCCTCCCCGTCCTTTGCCGTCAATCAAGCCCCGCTCCCTTCCCCATTGGCGCCAAAGATCTCAAGTTCTGACATAGGGATATTGCAGGCTTTACGGGCAGAAGTTTAAATTCACCCTCGAAACAGGTTCTGCTGCAGATAACCTGTCCAAAAATTAGCATTTTCCAGTAGCTCGTCCATCTCCCCAAAAAGGATTACACATAGTGGTATGCACCCAGACCGACTGGTAGTCTACCCAAAGGGCTCTTTGTCGCCCAGAATAATGTCGCCAGGAAAAAAATCAAGCAAATGCGATACTCGTTTTCATTACCTGTTTTTTTGGGGGGTTTCTGTGCAGCTTATTGGCTTTATTACGTGGAACTGAGGAGGAACTAGCCTCTAAATGTCCACCTTTTAAAAAAACCATGCCTTTATAAGTAGTACTGTATACTATGAGGTCTTTTGAGCGTAACTAGTTATGTAGCTGAAGCCAAGCGTATTTTTTATCGCAAGCGCTCTCTAAAATCTAAACTTTAGATGCTGTCGGCCGAAGAACGTCACATTCTCCGCGTTCTTTCTAATATTTTATGAGGTTTTCATTGCATCTTTAAAGTGGTGGACAAAGTTTTAATCAATAAACTGCTTATTCCAGAACTACGATGATCTGGCAGTGAGTATATGCACGCTGTCAGTAGCAAGTGAAATGTGGCTTACGACTTAGCGCTCATGTAGTAGGCTTGGCAGCAAAGCAGACAAAAGTAGTTATAGGCGTCACTGCGATTCTGCCTAAGAATTTTTTCGAGACAAAAACCCTTATTCTGCTGCCGTATGTGGCGTCTTTATATTGACTGGCGTGTAGGCTAGCCTCGTTAGTCTGAACTCAGAAACCTTCAAGTGTTATTCAAGAAAACAGCGTCCAAAGAGTCGGTATGATCAATTACTATGATGCGCAGAGAAAACAAGGGTGTATCTCTGCCACCGCTAATTCTACACCTATGCCTGAAAGGTTCCTGATAGTTCGACCGTCGCTAACGACGATGTCCACCGTTTACATCATGACGAGGTGAGAATGGGGACGGTGACTTGAGAGTGAATTAGCTTGAAGTGATAGTAGACTTGCGCAGCAACTACCGCACTCCCACCCCACTCTCACCATTATGTGCTCTGCGTTCAGACAGAGTCAAAAAGATCGGAGATGGGCTGGGGAGCAGTGGCCGACAAAGCTAAACAGCTCGTCTATGCGTGCCACGCATGCCTCGTCCGTATGTGTTTGACAGTTTTATGTGTAGTATCTGCCTTCTAACCGGGTCGCGTGGTAGATGCGCTGGGCCAACATGGGGGCCACATCATGGTGCATCAGGCACTATTATTAATTGGCATGACGTCCCATAACAAATGCCGAACACGGGCACGCGCAGGTGCAGGCTCATGCCGCACCCCGCTCTCCCACTCCCTGGTAGATGCTTCCTCTGCATCCGACCCCGCCTCCGGTTTTCTTGACTATGTCTTAACACCGGGCACATGTGGGTAAGGGAAGAGAGTGCGGGTAATGCTGCGCAAGTCTGCTGTTAACTAAAACTAATTCACGCTCAAATCACCGTCACAGCACCACCCTTCTGTGGAGCATACGGCGGACATCGTCGGATTACTACGGTCGACCTGACCTATGTGTGTCATACGCAGGCTGGTTTTTTATGTGTCGGTCCATTCACCTAGTCCCCTTATCAGGTGACGGACCCACACGGCGTGGACGAGGGAACCGCATGAGATCGGCTCTGGGGGCTTCCACCTTCATGGCACTCAGCGTTTCTTCACAAGGCCGCTAGCTACCCAGAATAATGCTGACAGTTGGCAGATACAGTGCACTTCTTAGTTTCGATACGCAGCTGACGAACAACTAGTCCACAACAACCTTTTTTCGAAATTCTGTTTTTGATGACAACTGTTTGATAGTACTGTTTTCTTCGACTCACGTTTTGTGAGATTGAAAAGAGTGTTTAAAAGTACGCTCACTCTTTTCCACACACGTCTCCGGTTGTAAAATGTAACACCTCACCTGCTTTATTATATTTTGGAAGTTATAGTTGTATCTTTAGAGCAACAGGTAATACCGTAATTAATTTTCTGGAGGTTTATAAATTCCCATAAGTGGTGACAACTCAGTGTGCTCATGTCGTTCACAAGTAGAAAAACGACGTCGGTTTTGAAAATGCGGCCCTCTATGCAAGGTACTAGCGATGAGGTTAAACCTATCTCCACACATCACTACGATTTCGCCTAGTCACTTTCCAAACCAACTTCCATTATTGGACCGCCACATCGGGCGCTTTTTATTAACTGTAACGTTGGCTTGCAGGTCAGCCTCTTCAGTCTGAATTGGAAGACCTTCTATCTGAATGTCACCCAGTCCAACATCGTTCGCATCTACCTGGAAGGACCCCTCAGTCCTCCGGATCTCCACCCTCCGAACGAAGTGGTGGTGCTGCCAGCTTCACCCGGTCCCACTCATGGTGGACCGCCTCCCTTCTCTGTGGCCACCTTGAAGGAACTCGTGTCTGAATGCTTGGATCCCCTGCCCCAGCCTGAGGATAAGGAGAATTCAGTATCCTAGTAATATTCTTTTTTTTAATCTTCCCCTGTGTGCATGCTTATTTGCCGACAGTGTTGGCCCAACACGAGGGCCAGATCGGCCCAGGGTATGCGTTACTTAGGCCACATAGAGTCCGCGTGAGCCGCTATAGCTACTGTCGCACATTGGAGGGAAGGGTGTGTTGATGGTGTGCCTAGACGTAGGCCTCAGGCCGCACCGGTCACTGCGCCCAATCCCAACACCAGATGACTAATAGGCTCAGCTAGTCCACTGGTGCATGGGAAAGCGAAGAGGGGGTGAGGTCCACACAAGGTAGTCAATCCGCGCGACGTCATCGCATTCCCTGCTATATTAAACTGGCTCGCTGGCAGCCATCGTGACTCGCTAAAAGTCATGTCTTATTTGAAAGCTGCCAACTGACGGGATGACTCGGTTTTCATGGTCAGTACTGTGAGTGCATATTTGGGATGATTTGCTGGTAGACTGAAAGCCAGACTGCAATGGCTCCCTCCTAATGTTGTCTTTATTACACTCACACATGTACGATCTATGCTATCCTTACAGAAATTCGGGTGTTTTAGTGCGAACTGGATCGCGTGTGGCACGCGCAGACGAGTTGTTTGGCTTTTCCAACTACTACTTGGTCGTCTTGACAGTTCGTTGCATTCGGGCAACGTGGCTAGGGGATAAGTGAGTGCAAAAGATGCTGCTCAAGTCACGAGTGCTGTGCGTGCACTGTGAAGCCCACGGTGGCCGTAGTCGCTCGCGACCGTTGAACGGATGCTTGTTTGACCAATTCTGGCTCCGGTCATGCCCGAGTACTATCTTCTGCTTTGTCTCAGTTGAGAGTCCAGCATGCATCTGCTACGCGACAGGCAAGGAAACAGGTCTAGTCGCTGAATATGCTGCCTCCAGTCATCCTGGAACCACGAGCATGCTTCATAAGCAGAAATTGTAAAACTGAATGCTAGAATACACTCATTTCCAAACGGTCGTTTCACAAAGTCTCGAACATGGTCATATTTTGGAGGCGATTGGTTCACATCTTGCGAAAATCAACTTTCAAGAAGACGGGATTGCTTGCAGGGGACCGTAAGTCATAAACTTTTCAATATTCCTTTTTGGGTAAATTTAACTAGTTCTGATGCACATCGGAACAAAGGCATATTCCTCAAGAAGAGATTTTGTGAGTGAAATGGACACACACATCGGTCTCGCCATGGAGTACCTCAGTATTTTTGATCTTTCCATACCGCTATTACCATCTGGTCTTCCTCCACGTGAATAACCTTTACGGATTCGCATTAAAACAGTTGTACTCATTGAGGGTAGACGATACACCATACCGGCAACACGGGTACTAACTAAAACCCCAGACACGCGTTTCGCCAATATTCTGTCACTGCATGAAACAGCTGTGAGCGGTTCGGCTCATCATTTGTTCCCCAGCATTCCCCGTGAAATTTTAAAATTCCACTCTGCAAGTAATAAAAAATTAAGCCGCTCACAGACATCACCGTTCGGAATTCGGCGAACAACTGCACTTCATCTTGCAAATGTGCCTGGTACCTTAATAAGACAGATCCCTTTCTTCAACCTCCCCTCCGCGTCACAGAGTTACAGTTTCGGATGTCAAAACTGCGCTAAAAAACGAGACTGGGTTTGGCTTATGTAACAATGAGACTGCAAAAATGGCCACATTATTTCAAACCGCAGAGCCCTTTTATTATCTTCACGACTGGCTGGTTGATGATGGCTAATAAGCCAGAACTGACCCTTATCTTTGTCGATCATGTTATTCTGCCTGTATCCATAACCGTTGTGCGGCTGCTGACGGGGCTCGGGAGTGAGCTCCAAGGCACAACGGGATGAGGGCGTCCTGTAACCGATCGGTGAGCGCTTACTTACCATAGTCTTCGTGAATTGTTATCTTATGGTTATGGTTAGATCTACGGCTAGAGTTAGACTTGATATTGCAATTTGGATTTGAAGGTAGTTTTATGCTCCCTGACGATGAGAATATTATTAAGTGGATAAGATTGCAGTTCGTGGCAGGATTTGACTGATGCTTTCGGTTAGGCTTTGGACTCAACCCAACCCTAACCGATTAAATTTAAGTCATAACTATCTTTCCGTAAATCAACACTTAACAAGGTAGCTGAAAAATCTGAATAATTTTGCCCACAGTTCTCAGCAGGGTTTCTTGTCAGATTGGGTGAAATCCAGTGTGCTCCGTAGGACCCCCATCATTGGTCACTCCTCATATTGTTGGTCGAAACGGGCAGTGTAGAACCCTTTACAAGATATTATCTGCAAAACTTCAGCAGAAAAAAATATGAATCGTGAAGGTCTCATATTTTCTAGTCACCAATGATAGCATCATCCTAGCCAGTGCTTAAAAGCTTTTGCAGGGGAGCACTGGGACGCAACACTCCATCCCCCCACCCTTCACCACCACCTCTTGCATGCGCATTTAAATAGATTGTCTATCTGAACTGCATGACGCTGTTACCTGTCCACCCATGAATGTTCGCATGTTCAGTCGGCATGAGCCTGCTTAAGAACCCATTTTTCACACACTTGCGACGGAATCGGAGTCTGTTGCCTTGCCAACACATGTATTGGTATGGTCGCAGAGTAGCCAATTTAAATACTAATCAGACTGTCTGCGTGTCCCCATCGACCATGTGTGTTTTTGGCCCGGGTGAAATGGCTTGGTAGTCACTGCGCCTGATCTCATCTCCATCCGGTTTAACCTAGTGTTGCATCTGGCTTTAGTTGAGGTCTGCGCTCCTTTCCTTCGTCTCACAAACATGGCACACTATTGGCCCATCACAGTAGCCTCTAGTTCTTGGCTTTGAGGGTTGCAATTTTATGGGGGAAGGGGATAACTCGCAGCTGGAAGCCAAGTTGCGCTGGGCTTCCAGCTTCTGACAGCTCTCACGAGTGCGTAACGTCTAGTTCATGCGACTTTGAAGACCAGCATGTGAGCAACTGCTCAGGAATTCGTGCGGCGCGCGGGCCCGGATACTCTATCAGCCATTCCACCCAGACCTTTCGACACGGTCTTTGCGGAAAGGGAGTACCACTAAACATAAGAGAGATTGGGATAGTCATTTCAGGCTAGTTAACCGTCATCAGTCAGCCATACCCGGCCCAAAGTTTGGATGAGCTGGGGTTCCAACCCGGGTTATTTAATCATTGCGTGCTAAGTAGCCAACACTCTTCCATTAAGCCACGTGCCCGTTATCCTGTCAGTTCTGATCGGGAATATTCACTTTCTTAGGATGGACCTTCACAAGTCAGGTGTAGGGACATGTTGCTTCCGTTAGCATGGGATTACTGGGGGAGGAATACTCATGACCCTCTCGTTACATACTGCATCATACCCGAATGTTCAATGATCCACTTGGGAAATTCTAATCCTCGTCGAGTTCGGCAAAACTAAGATGGCTAAAAGACGTGATTTACGGCTTCATGTTCGTCTAGTGTTATTCTGTCACTGGAGCCTTTAAGATATTTATTATTTCGAATGCCGGGATTTTCGACTCTGTGCTCATGTCTACCCGTTTTTCCCACTTGTTTGTATTCTCATGTGTCGGTGGATGGGCAAATGCGCTGCAGGAGTCTTTAATGTCTGATTTCCGACTGGCGACCTCTTCGTGTCCGCTTGGCAGGCCTCTCCAACCCTGTTATCTGGTCACCACTTTTGCAGTACCGGTGCTGTCTGCGTCCATGGGGGACAAGTGGGCAGACGTTGCCTTTGTGTCGACGAATCGTTCATTGAGCCGCCTGTCATCCGTCTGACATGATTTTGGACACTTGAGTCACGGTAGTCTCGTCGCCAAGACAGACTGCCTGTCACTAAAAGAGCGTCTACGAAACTCCACTTAATCTGTCAGAAGACGCTGCTCTGCAGTTTGATTCTCATTGAGTCCCAGTTGACTTTCAAAAACTGCTGCTTGTCGTGACTTTTGTTTTAGCGGTCCCCAAGTGCTACCGTTCAAGTTCGAGCCTCGGTGCGCATGCAGCCAAATGGTGGCCATCTGCCGTGTCGTCCCTTATGGATTGTTTGGAGCGCGCGGTGAGATGGGGGGGGCATTGCACCTAGGTTAGATTTATCGCTCTTCCACCTTCGCACAACCATGGTGATTTGCCGGGGGACCGAGCGACCCCTCTCCTTCCAACGCCTCAGCTGCACGCCTGTTCGCTAACTCACCCTTTCGACACCTGTCCTGCATTCAGATCCCACTGGCATGCACCCGCTGCGAAACACACCAGTGCTGCCTATTTACGTGTCTCAACAGGCACGTCTTTTTGCTCCTCACAGTTAATTTGATTTGCTTCTTTTCTAAATTTCAACGAGGTTGGCGGGATATGGGGGTGGTGAATGCACCATTCCTCGCTTGGCAATCGAATCCTACAACTCTGCGCATGTTACTCGCCCAAAATCCGGTCTTATTTTATGTGGACGCTGAGGATTTGCCATATATTTTCACAATGCATACTCTGGGTGTAGGGGGGGGAGGGGGTTGCCGCATATGATATGTGAATCTTTCCGACGGTAAGGACGTTACTGCCGCCAACAACAATACTGAAGGCACTCACGCTCGCATTGGTTTCGTGTGTGCATGTTTATGTGTTTTGCAGCACCAGCGCTGTAATGATAGCAGCTACTGTGTGGGATCACCGTTGCTGTTGTTGGGCGTTGCCGGTGCGGTGCTCACGTTTTCACACAGGAGGGGGGTTGGGGGAGGTGAGACGATAAAGAACCATTCACATCAGCACTGACGTCTTCGGCATGCACGAACCGCCATCACCACCCTCAGTGGCGCCCATGAGAACCACTTGTACAGCGAAAGGCCTGTTCGGAGGCGCACTTTGCCATAGTCATCGCTGCGTACTATAACGCCGCCTCCGATGCAGTCCGTTAGCAATCCATTGTAAGCCTGCTTAACAGTAGCGTTTTAGTCAGAAGGATAGTCACACGAACAGGTAGAATTGCTGAAGTGTATTTGTGCGGCACCCAGCTATGCTGTGAGGTGTTCTCTCTTTCTTGCTCCCGGCTCAATTTCCACACCCACTCGGCCCTTTCCTCGAAAACGTTTTTAGTTCAGTAATGCGGGACTGGCAGGGAGTCTAGGGGGCGGGAGTGGGGGACCATGGATAATTCTGTGATCCTTGGGCACCTCTATACACATGCCATGGGGTGATGAAATCGTCTGATTGTCTCTTTCTTGAGATCCTTGTAGGATGACGCGCCTCTGCGTATGCGCCAAACGATGTGCGGATGTGTCCCTCTTGAATCACAATTGTTACCGCCTGGGGTTTTATCTGCCGCAACTTTCTCCCACGCCATGCGTACTATTCGTTGCACTGTCGCCACTGCGGCTGATGGTCGTGAAGTTGGGTGGCGCTAGGTCAGGCATCGCGTTCTGCGCTTGCCATCGCGATGCTTTGATGTGACCACGAGGCAGCACCATTGGCGCACCACGCCCCCATGTCCTCCCGATGTCTTGTGTCTTGCATGGCCTCCTTTGTGATTTTCTTAAACAGTTTGCGGTCTGCTCACTTTGTTCCCACACTCCTGAGGGACGCTTGGAAGCGCAGTTTCCCAGGTTTCCCCGTGGCTGGGACCGGCGAACCATCTGCCTTTGATGTTCCCACTCCTTCTTACAGGAGTTTGACTGAAGGCTGTTGATAGATTGTAATTGCGTTACTGTAGTGACAACGGACTTCCCAACAGCTTATATCGCCTCAATGTGTATCCATGGCCTAGTTGGTACCACGATCTGTCCGTAGTCGTGACAAGAAATCAGTGCAAGTCACCGTCCCTGTACCACCATGTTGTGGAGCACATGGTGGACATAGTCGAACTCGACGTCGACCTTCGCCGAGAAACCGATGTTATCTCGTGGCAGGGTTGAAAAACCGGAAAAACTGAAGGCGCTGACGCAGCAGCAGAAATATCGGCGAACCACATGTCCAGGCTTGTAGGTAGTACCTATTGTACGTTCCCACTTATGTTTTCTCGTTATAACACTACCGTCCGTTTGACAGTAACATAACTATTTGCTTACTAACAACACTAGACATCATTTCTCACCGTTCGTACGTTTGACATTAGCAGTAGAACCCTTTATATGCTACCACTGTTATTTTTATTTTTACTTGCTTCATTCAAATAACTATGCTGTTTTTGCTTCCCATCAACTCCCTTGTTACTTTTTAAATCTCCTTTATTGTCCCCGCGTAAATTGTCACTATCTTACTGCTTGTAAGCTTGGAGACACTTGGTTGTGCGTGTACAGTTTATATTTTGGTAATCATTTAACATTATAGAACCGTGTTTTCGTCCAAACGGTAATTGTCTGTGTTCTTACCTACGACGACACGAAGTGAAACAACCCAAGCTATTTAAGCTAGACGGGCTTAAAAGCGGCTTACTCAACAGAACTCTAGTAGAACTACCCAAACGGGCTACAGTTGGCTGCCGGATATATTGTACACCTATGTCGGAAGTACGGTATAACGTCTTAGCCGCAGTGAATATTTCAAGTCTACTCCTGCTTTTTTTCAGGAGGTCGCACCGGTAAGGATGACTTGTATAGCCGCCTAAACAGGACATGGGAACAGGAATCGCGAGCAATGCATGTGCTTTTGCGCCAAATTCCGGAGAACGTAGGTTAGGGATTAAGGTGAGGGTTAGGGTTAGGTTTAATTTTGAGGTTAAGGTCGGCGTTGGGGTTTAGGGTCATGATTAGGCTAAAGTTTAAGGTTATTATCGTATTAACTCTAGGTTTTCGATTTAGGGTAGAACTAGAGTTAAGCTCAAGGGGGCAATTTAGTTTTATGGTATGGTTAGTGTTAAGATAAGAGAATATTTACCCATCATGAAATTTACCGTAGACCCACCTATTTAAAGCGATAGAGTGGTGCCTATTCCGTGTCCTATTTAGGCGGTCATTCAAGGCATCCCTACCTATTTTGGTATCATTATACACCCGTGACTTGCTATTGTTGTCGTTGGCTTACTATCAAATGGGTTTGTAATAGTTACGAGAACCATGACCGAGAGAAATGAGGGAGACAGGGCTGATAGTTTCTGACTCATTTGCCGCCACCACCGTCAACCAACCACACTCCAAGTACATGTGTGGAAGACCGAGCTTCCAAGGCGAAACACAACACTGGTGTTTCTGTCTTGCGACCAGGTTTGATTGGTGAATCGGATCCGTAAGGCATTATTATACACACAGGAAACTAGTGTCCATGAGAACTGCGGAGTTTTTAACGTGAGGGTGAAGAATTCCAGTCTTACAGCTCCGGCATGTACCATTAAGCAGGGAGAGGATAAAGGGAATCGAAAGGCTCAGAAGTGCAGATAGGATGTTTCGGTGGCTTCTCAATTGAACGGTCCAACGGATGCTTCCTAAAGCCCTAGAATCCCCCCCCACGCAACTTGGGGCTGCGCATTGTGTAGCGTGTGGACTCGAATTAGAAAATTCAAACTCTGCAGACGGAGAGCTGTGGGCTTGGAGGGGGAGGGGAGGGGAGGGGAACGCAACTGGTGAGGGCTCCGTTTTAAGGGCAAAGCAGGGAGCTGAAAATAAATTAAGAGGATGGCGACCAAAATGTGAGTAAAGCACGCGCGCGACCAGATAAGCACACACGCATAGACCGGGGGATAAGGCCACGCAAGCGCGCTTTCTCGATTGCCGGTTTTGCTGACGTGGGGTCTCCCTGATACGCGTATACAGGGTGCGACGACTAGGAAGCTGTCTCTGATCTGCACGGTCACCACTGCGAAACACTGCTAACCTAGGAGATATCATTCCTCACCCCACTCTGACGGCGACTGACTATGTCAGGACTGGGTCTCGACGCTTCGGTCGGAGATAGCCGGGTTAGTGCACTCATAGAGGAGTAGAGGTGACGCGGAGGAAGGGTAGGATGTGACTGGGCTTCATGAAGTTTCCGTTTAATTACCCAACTAAGAAGGAGCTGTAGGCATCTAACTCATGATTTCCCTGACTAGGTACGGATGTATCACCTAAATCAGGAAACAAGCAAGAGGCGGCATGATAAGCACGATTTATCGTCACTCCTCCAGCAATCCATCGCTTTCTTTCCGGACAACTTCCGGCCATTAGAGGGGCTCCTAAGCGCCTCAAATCATCGGGTGACTGACTGATCGTGTATGGGCCACCTCAGACCTAACATTTTATCGTTGTCAGAACGGTTACTGGAGTTTTTATTCCGTTTTTTTCATATTGAGCGTCTAAATTTGCGTATGTGGTAAGTAGGTGAAGCGACCTGGGTCTGTAAGGAAATGGTATTGAAACCGTTAAATATGAATAGCAATTAAAGAAACGAAAGTCTGTTTGCGATGGTGGATGTGCGCTCAGCGATCTGGTTACCAGACGCACTCGTCCATTTGGGTCTCAATATCGGGCTCCCGCAGGCGTTTGCATATTGCTCATTAATATATGCAGATAAGAGAGTACCGACAAAGACTAGGGAGACTGGTATGACCATTTATACCTTTTTAGCCGTCATCAGCTAGCCATACCCAACCCCTGGAATAACCAGGGATTCCAACCCCGATTCTTTCGGTCATTCGGTCACTGACCCGCTGTCCTGCTATGGTGGAATTGCGGTCACTGAGCAGGTTATGACATGTGCTCCTCCCATTGTCTTTGCTGCAACAAAGATGCCATTGATTTCATTCTTGTGTGCTGGCTATTGGTTGGTAGGTAGTGTCAAACAGATGATTCTCATTCAATTTCCGAAAAGCCTTTTAAATAGCAGCCATTATTCTGTATTGTTGCGCCACATTGGTTCAAAATGTTGCTTAAGTCAGTATTCATGAAACTTATCTTCTTATTAACAGTCAAAAGACTGTGTCATGTAGGACTTTAAAGCTTGACTTGAAAACTAAGTCAAGCATCAGTACATGGATCACCCCCCTCCCCCCGTAATACAGGCGGTCCGAGAGGGGTAAGTATTCCCATGTCCTAATACTGGCAATGACCCTTACCCTAATTCTCCAGGAATTTAGCGCAAAACCGCATACATAACGGGGGGTTCCTCTTTCCATGTCCTGCTTGGGGGTGGGCGGGGGCATATAAGCTGCCTCAACCCATCAGCATTATAATGGTATCCGAGTTCGATGAGGAAACATTTTCTACACTAATTGGGAAGGACAGAAATGACGAAACATCACCATGAGAAGTTGCGATCAAAGCCCAGAACCTCTAGCGCAATTATGAGAGGAGGTAGGAGTTAGTGCTATATGGACGCAATTCTTGTGAGGAGAAAAAGGACAGATTGTTGATTGAAGCGAACAGGCGAGTTCCAGGAAGTTGCTCAGAAGAAGCCAAGGCGAAGATGGTGTTTATTGGCCTGACATTTCGGATTCTCCCTCGAACTCATAATCAGAGACGGTTGCAGAAAGGGGTACTTGCGGTACAAGATGCGCCTTATTTATAGGGTGTAATGGCCAGGCAACCACAGACCTACTATCGCTGGCAGTCCTCGTGTTCATCGCAGGGGGTCGTAGTCGATGCGATAATTACTTCTTGTTCCGTACGCGAGTCGTTAATTGTCGTGATTTCATCACCGTTGTCGATTCCTGATGTGACAATTACTCGGCGATTTGGCTCGCTGTTACCGGGACTACTGGTCACCCACATCCTCCACGCGCGGCTAGCAATTTTGTCCTGACAAAATTGAAACACAGAATATGGAGCCGCGAGATCATTACGCTTATTAATCGACTGTGTGTCAGAGAACCATGACTCAAGTAGTTCACGGCTCACGCGGTTGTCAGCCCTTGCGAGAATTTCGGCCTCGTAAAACTTGACTGTGTTGTCGGGTCCCGTCGTATGAGCCACGACTTGAGAGTTGGTGTCTTTCGTCCTCCCTGCTGCCGCGTGCTCGGCCATTCGCGTGCCGAGTAGCCTCCCAGTTTCTCTGACGTAGTCGCTTTGTCCGCAACTGCACCAGATTCGGTAAACGACTCCAGGCGTTTCTTGCCGTGGTATCGGGTATTTTGGCCTCATTATTTGGCGCCTGATAGTTGCGTTTGGTCGTTGTACTACTGCTACTGCGAGTGGTGTGAGACGGCGGCCAAAAGCTTCCAATACATTATTCACGTACGGCAGCGCTCGCCTTGGTTGCGCATGTAACTTTCGACAAAGTTGCGCGGGTAGCCATTTGCTCTGCACCTCCATCGAAGGTACTGTGATTCGGCAACCTTGTCTTCTAGTTCGTTGCAGTGGGTCGCAACACGCTAATATAGCGTCCCGTACGTAACTACGTTTATGACCGATTGGGTGATTACTGTTGAAGCTCATTACTTGCGTTTTATATGTCACTTTCCTGAATACATTATTTTTAAGGCCACCACAATCTTTGTGACAGACGAGGACATAAAGGAAGGTTATCTGGTCGTTTTCTTCTTCCTCCATCGTGAATTGGATGTCCGTGAAGACGCTGTTGAGGTTTTCTTTGAATGCCGGCATCTGATCCCGTTTGATAATGACGATGGTGTCGTCCACATACCGAACCCAGAATTTAGGTCTGTAGTGTTGGAAGACCAGTGATTCCAGCCGCTGCAGGACTGCTTTAGCTATGAGTCCCGAGATCGGTGAACCCATCGGTGGGCCTTTCACCTGCTCATAGATTATTCAGTCCAACGTGAAGTACGTTTTGAGGCATAGCATCAGGAGTTGGATGATTTTTGCGTGTCCGAGGCGATTCTACGTTTCATCGTATTTGATTTGGAGGAGTAACTCGACGGTCTTGACTGTCAGATCCTGGTGGATGGAAGTAAAATGAGACGTGGCATCAAAAGATACCATAACTTAATTTGGCAGGAGACTAACCCCTTTAAGTTTCTCCAAGAGTTGGATTGATGAACTGACTGTGGTCTATGAATCCGCGGTTAAAAAATTTAAGGCGCTGAAACAGCCACTTTGCCAGGCCCTAAGTTCCTTTGAGTGAAACAGTGGGCCGGAGAGAATGAACACGAGGACTGCCGGTGATATTAGGCCAGTGGTTGGCTGGCAACCGCGCCCTATAAATACTGCACAACTTGTGTCCCAAGTACCCTTTTCTGCAATTGTCTCTGATGATGGGTTCGAGAGAGAATCCGAAACGTTAGGCCAATAAACACCATGTTCCAGTGATTGCCGCTCCTTCTTCTAAAAGGGACAGGAGCCCCTTCTCCTACGTGGGAAATATTTAATGGATGTGCATAAAACGCGCCCAAGAGGCAGGTGCGCGACGCATTTCCACTGCACAAGCTTGTGGAACCCTGTGAAAATATGCCTCACACCGCAGATGACATAACCCACACACACGTGCGCGCCAATGGAGCAGCACGCGAGGGATATGGCCTGGGAGGCAGAAGAAAAGGCGAACGAGCCTGACTGTTGCATTTGTCGTTATAGGTGCATTTTAACTAGGTTTCGATAAAAGAAAGGGAGGAGGGGCAACGACGTGATGTTTTATGGGACGCCTTGAATAAGACCGTCAGTCTAAAAGTTCCGTGCCTGATTCTTGGGTACAGAAGAGCAGCAGGACGTACTGGGGTCGCACTAGGTTTTACAGAGTTAGTAGAAGTAGTAGTAGTAGAATTAGTAGTAGTAGTAGTAGTGGTAGTAGTAGTAGTAGTAGTAGTAGTAGTAGTAGTAGTAGTAGTAGTAGTAGTAGTAGTAGTAGTAGTAGTAGTAGTAGTAGTAGTAGTAGTAGTAGTAGTAGTAGTAGTAGTAGTAGTAGTAATAGTGAAGACAAGAAAACCGAAACTTCACCGCGTGTCTTCCTTATTTGCGGTGCTCAATTGTTATGGTTAAGATCCTGTACTCTGACTTCGGACTTGATAGGTTGAATGTTGGATAACTTCCTATCAATTAAGTAGTTGATGTCGATCCAAAAATGATAGTTACGCTAGGGGTCTTTCGGCATATCTGAAAACATGAGGCGAGGGCTTCTGAGCTTAATGCAGTGTACGTGACGCTGGCCACCATACCACTGTGAGACCACTTTCGTTAACGGTTTCATGCATCACAGTAATTTTTACAGTTCACTGTATCGGTTACTTTTGTGAGATCGCAAAGATATAATGGAGACTGATCCCTGTGGAGCAGATTTCACGCAGTTTCAGGACAAGTAGACACACCGTCTGTGACTGACTTGGCATTACGCCCCTGAATTACCCGTAGGAGCCGAGCGAAATAGCGGCTAAGTGCAGCGTGGCACACAGGGACGCAATTTTTCACTGCTGTGCATCCCATCCACGAAAGTATAGCCACCTTCCCCCGTCTCCGACCGAAGACTTCGGAAGTGACGATTACGGGGTGGGTTTGTTTTTTAGCGGCCGTGGACCTTGAGGATAATTACAGCATGAGCATTGAACAGGGTCGATAAGTACCATACCAAAAACACATAGGCAGATGTCATAAGGAAAACAGCAGGAACGTATCAAAACTAATATACTGATGATAGACGTGTAAATGCATAATAAGTATACAGCATATAACAAGAATGGGTGTTACATATTCGATTTCCCCTATTGAGTGGCGATTCTCTCATATCGGTTGGGTTACCGGTGGGAAGCGCAGCGCTGTGGGCAACTGCAGGGGTGGGACATTGGATTGCTGACACTGAGTAGATGAGAAAGCGATGCGATCTGCGACGTCGATAGTTACGGGGTTGGGGGTCAGCGATTGAAAGAAAGGGACACCGGCATCATCGATGACACTCGACCACACGGGCTCGCAGCAGAGTGAGGGGTCTTCAATGCACTTCAACAACCCATTGAGTTCCGTGGTGCATTGCAGTTCATCTTTTTCTATTTGTGCCTCCCTCCCCAATTCCCCCTTCTTTCATGGCCACCACCCTAGTCTCCTTACTACACGGTCAGTCAACCAGTCAGACAAGCCTAAGAATTTCGTCTATACACGGATATCCGCCCGCGAAGACTTCCGATTTACCAGGCACACCCTGATTGTGTCGGCCTTTTCTTGTTTTAACCGCAGCTCTTGCCTTCTCTCCGCGGAGAATTCGGAGGAGTCAATTTGCCTAAAAACTACTCGACTGCCTTCGTGGGATGCCGGTATAGCGCACGATATTGTCTGCTCCTATCTGTTGGTTTCACAGTGACGCGACCTTGGCCGTGACCTTCAAAAAATTGCCCCGGGAATCACCCTTAAGACTACATATGTATTTACTCTAAACGATTGATTGAGTGGGTAATCACGGAATTTTTCAAGAAGGCTCGGGTGCCGGACTGCAACGCTCCGTACGCTTCGAACGCACTGTTCCACCTCCTAAGACCCCATTTTTATCTCTCTAGCCTCTAAACTCCGGGCCAACAGCAGCACTGACTTCAACCCACCTTTGGTAGCTGTGTTTGCGCGCGTGCGCGCACGCACACACGTCAGTTCAACCGTCGTAGTCCGACGATATCCATCGTATTCTCCACAGGGACGGGGACTTGTGCGAAAATTAGTTTCAAGTGGTAGTAGACTTGCACTACCTCTATCGCACTCTCTCTTCCTTTACCCGCCTGTGCCCGGTGTCAAGGTATTGTCAAGAAGACCGGAGGCGGGGTCAGACGCAGATGAAACTTATACGGAGTGGGAGAGCGGGGTGTGGCATGAGCCTGCTCCTACACGTGCCCATGTTAGACACGCACACCCCCATGTTCGGCATTTGTTATGGGACCGCATCTCAGAATAATAACGCCTGCTGTACCCTGATTTGGATCCCTTGTTGTTCCAGTACATTTACTACGCGACCCGTTTAGGGCGCACACACAAACACACATCAGTTCGACCGTCGTAAACTGACGATGTCCACGGTAGAGGTAGGTTTGCATCTCCTGGCACTTTTCCTGTAGCTGGCGGGTGGCAAAGATCATGTCGGTTGGTCTGCGGTGTTGTCGGTGTTGGACGGCCCGGGTGGTTTCTGGTAGGGAGGGCGGTAGATCCAGGCCATTGTTCGTTTCCACTTGAGTGAACCGGTCAATGGTAACCCCGGAGATGGCTAATGAGCAATTAAGGACACTTCTGAAGGGCTCGGCCCAGCGCTTCAGAATTTGGAATTTCTCTGTCAGAAGTGTTCTGCCATCAGAGCTGAGCAGTGATATGGTTCCCTTCACGTAGGCTCTGTTGATGGCCTCGATAGCTTTGAAGAAGTTTTTCATTTCATTACGGTCCGCATACCCTTGAATTTCTTCAGTCTCGCAGACCATTCAGGCGTCCTGCATCTCCCGCAGCCGTTACTGTACAAGGTGGCGGCATCTCAAGAAGTCTGCTTTGGTGGCACCAATCCGAAGGTCCATGTAGGTTTTGTGTTGTCGATTCTACTCCGCGAGGAGGTTGCGGATGTCGGCGTCAGTGTTATCGAATCAGTCCTGATATTGACGCCGTGCGCGTACGAGGGCTTCGATGACGGTGAACTGGATGAAGTTCCGCAGTTTACACCATCGTGTCTCTACGTTTGCGTTATCCTCTGGAGCGTGTAGGTCCTCCAATTTCTGGATTATTTGATTGCTGAATTCAAAACAGTGAGCAGACGAATGTAACAAATGAGTATTTAAATTCCCTGGCGGTCGCTTACCTTGTGGTCTTCGTCGGGGTTGAAGTCGGAGCTTCATCTTGGAGACGACGAGGCAGTGATCCTTCCAACCGTCGGCATCGCGGATCGCCTTGGTCACCATCACGCCCTGTCGATCTCGCCTCCGGACGAGAACGTAGTCCAGCAGCTGCCAGTGCCGCGACCGAGGGTGCATCCACGTGGCCTTCTCCCGCGTCGGAAGGCGGAAATAGGTGTTGGTCAGCAAGAGACGGTGTTCCGCACACTTTCGCAGAAGAAGGAGGCCGTTATCGTTACAGCTACCGAGACCGTGGGGACCCAGCACTCCCTGCCAGGCAGCGTGGTCCGTCGCGACGCGGGTGTTGAAGTCGCCAAGGACAATTAGCTTGTCCACCTTCGGTACAGTCGCCAGCAGTGCGTGCAGGTCCTCGTAGAATTTGTCCTTCGCCTTATCAGAGCTTGTCATTGGGGGAGTGTAGGCGCTGATGATGGTGGTGAACTGGTCTCCCCGAAGAGGCGGGCGGAGGTTCATTAGGTGATCAGTGGTGCTCTGCGGCAGACAGGGCAGACGTCCCACGATGTCGTTCCGGATGGCAAAGGCGACACTAGCGTTGCGTCGCTCTGCATTTGGCCGACCGCGTGAGAAGTAGGTGTAGCCGGCACCCACCTCCTCCAGCTGACCCTGCTCAGAGAATCAGGTCTCGCTGAGAGCAGCAATGTTCATTTTGTATCGCGCCAGTTCTCGAGCGACTAGCGCCGTCCTCCGTTCCGGCCGGTTTCTCCTCGGATTGTCTTAAAAGGGAGCTAACATTTCAGGCTGCTAGTTTGAGCGGACTCACCCGAGCAGCCCGGAGTGTATGGCACGGTGTATAGCGACGGGGGTATTGATGTTTGTTTGAGTTTTGCGAGCACATATTTCGCGATCTGCGAGCCGCGGCTGGCTGTGGAAGACGTGATACCCAGCATTTATTTAGGGTACCTTCTCTAGCCCCTTTCTCCGCGAGGAGGCAAGCAGTGCTATCCCTAAATAGGTCTGCTCGGATATCCCAGACGGCTGCCGAACTTTACTTTTGATCACGGTTTTGTTTTAGTGGGAGAGCAACCAGAGTTAGCCTGGGCCACCTACGGGGTTGCTGTCGCCCCCACCGTAGGACTTTTTGAGAGGGGGAGTTGGGAAGTTCGGGAGGCAGACATACCGGGTGTGGAGGCACACACAACACCGGAGACCCTCACCTGGTTTAGCCCGCCGGTCGGGGTGTGGCCGCTGGGTGAAACCTAACTTCGAGGAGCCACAGGTGAGAGTTGGGTACCAGGTAGAGGCGGCCACAGGAGGATTCACCACCTGTACGAGAAAAATGGAGTGACCAAATACTATCTGTGTGGTGCTACCCCTAACTAGTACCCCCTACACCCCACTACTTAATGCAATGAACGAGGCACATGCGAAGATCAAATTCACAATCGAGCATGAGAAGAATGGCACACTGATTTTCTGAGACGTTCTTATACGCAGGAGGGCAGATGGTTCCATTCGGAGGTCCATATACCGAAAATAAACTGGAAATGACAGTACATGCACTTCCTCAGTTTAGTTCCCATTCAGAGAAAATGAAACTTAGTTTTGTACCTTTTCAATAGAGCCAATAGAATCAGCGCCCTAGAAACGATCGATGACGAGATCAGCTTCCTGAAGAGCGTTTTTCTTGGAAGCAGGTATGCTGAGAAATACATCGATAAGTGCCGCCATCCCAGACAAGAAACTCTTGCCGAAATTCCCGTGTCAAAAAAGCCGGTTACCATCTTCCTCCCTTTCAATTGTGATAATGTGCCAAACCTGATCAAGCGACGGCTCAGATGCACGGTTGAACGAACACACACTGCCTCTAAACTGTTGTTACTAAGCCCTACAACGACTATTCCCGTTAGACCAGCTAAGGACATTCTGCCTATACTCGCCACATAAAGCTGTATTTGAGACTAGCTAAGAGGAGCCACAGGTGAGAGTTGGGTATCAGGTAGAGGCGGCCACATGAGCATTCACCACCTGTACGAGACAAATGGAGCGACCAAATGCTATCTGTGTGGTTTTATCCCTAACTAGTACCTCCTACACCCCACAAACACTCACAGACACACACCAAGCTGGTTACTTATTGCTCAAATCTCTGTCGTTTTTGGGGTTTAGTTCTTCTTTGTCACTCTCCTGGCGTGTAGTGTGCTGGTCATGAGACGAATGTTGGAAAGCAGATGGAGGAGGGGGAAGGAAGTATGGTGGAGGTCGATAAACCGTTTTTGTTGCCATCCCGGGCTGACTCGGCCCCCATCCCCGTGTGCAGCATATCTCTAGATTTCGTGCGCAACCCCCTCCTCTGGTGCGTGCACAGCTGCGAAGACCCACATCGCGGTTAATGTTCTTCTCGCTCAGCTTCTGGCTGGGCTCTAGGCCTCTGAGGCTGAACTTGCGCGCACTTCTGCGGCCGAGTCCCAGTTCTGGTCAGTTGGCGGTCGGCGTCTATGTCCGTCTTTTATTTATTGAGCTTGTACGTGAGCTTTGCTAGCCTGTGATCTTTGAACCTGCCGTTGTTGCTGTTGCATCGTCTCTGCATTCAGTTGTTGAGTGTTCCAAGGGTGCACGGTATGCGTAATTTCGGTTTCTTCAGACCACTCCTACCTCTGCGGAAACTACTTGCAACATACTTGAGATTTTAAACTTCCAAGGACGACATGTTTCACCTCCGACACTGCTTTACGTAGAGTGGACGCTGGCTTATTGGAAAGCAATGCCCATACCTACTATTTACAGTGTTCTAGCTTCGGAGATGTGTTTCCTGTATGACTTTCTGGGAACCGCCTATAAGAACACCAGTCTGGTGTTCCCAGGTCAACATGGAACGCCTGTACTTCCTACTGTCATCAAACTAGATCGGAAATAGCTATTTTCGCGTGACTTGTCAGTTTACTTATCCCGTAAGCCCGTCATGTCTTAATGTTCAAGCGGAGAATCATCTTGGGCGCGAGAGCTGGGAGGTTCTGACTTTACATGGAGGTGACATTTAGCAATCCTTCCTAACTTTCGGACATAGTGCCAGTGATTTCGTTTCATCATAGAGCTTTGGTCTACAGTCCTCGCAGTGGGACTCACTGAGATGGCTACTCAAATATTGAACAGCGTTATCCACAAAACAAGCGAGACTGAAATACCCATTTCTAGTTTATTTGGCATAGTCTACCTGTAACATCTCAACGAGATTGTGAGTGGCGAGCGTCCGAAGCTGAACTTGTTGTTACTGGAGCATTAAGCCTATCGCGCTGCCATTGATTCATGGGCTCGTTGTCTGCTGTCAGAAGTACTAAGTTACACTGGAGTAATGGACTATAGATGGTGACTGTGGTTAAATATAGCCTGGTGAACGCCATCTTCACGCGAAGACTGACTTCTAATGGCTTTGTTTGGGGTTCAAACTCAGGCTATTTCAGGGGCGATTTGGGGATACGGTTGTCCAACGAAGAAAAATAGGCATGAAGTTGCCCTGCTTTGGCAGTAGCCCTTATCCTGCACGCGGTCTTGAAGTCTCCATATTTAAAATCACCGACTTGCTGTTCAGTTACGCCAGTTGCTAGCTCGCAGACTTCCAGCACATCGCTTCCTGCTTGTTCAAATGGGTTGCCTCAGAAGTGATATGAGGAGGGGGAGGGGTAGCGTGCACAGACGCATTTAGATTGTAAACCGGAAATTAACATTTCCCTTTGGCTTTGCAACTGGGAGTACATCTCACACTGGCGGTCGTTTGGCGACCAACAATCAACCGTCCAGATTTTTTCGACCACCTCTGGGCGAGCTGTAGTCTCCCAGCTCCAAAACACGACGGAAATGTCCGTTTTCTTCGTTTAGACAAGACAGTTCTGTGCACACCACTACCCTGTGGCCGAATATTTGCCGACCTCTTGGTCGACACGCCTCCCCGTTGATCAACTGTGTCGGTCTAAGCATGCACTTAAAGACCACATTGTTGTTGTTGATGTCAAGGGGTTTCCTACTGGGAGATGTTGTTGCTGTTTTGTGAGGTGATTTCCGAGTTAGTCGTGTTGACATCGCACTGGCTCCGAGGTTACCCGATAAGTCTAATCGGTCTTTCGAATATCCGTTGACACCATGAACACCGTGGTAGGCGGTGGGTGATCGCGTCGATGTTACGCGACATCACCGTTGTGCAGGCTTCTGCCAGATTGATATTTTTTGAGTTTGTACCCCTAATCTAAGCAATTTTTTCCGCTGCTGTGATGTGAGTCACAGGGAAATTTTTCCGAGTTTCGGCGCATGACGACTAACTTCTCCGTGCTATTCAGGCCGATTTTGGGGCAGTCAGAGGTGAAGAGGTCCACACTCCACTGCATGCCCTTGTTCTGCGTGGTTTATAGCGCACAATCATCCACGAACAGTAGTTTGCGAACGCTGGCATTGGGTTATTTTGGAAGGTAACTTCAGACGACGGAGGTTAAATAGTTTTCCGTTGGTTTTATGGTCAATCTCTGTCTCCGTCCGCACCCAAGCTTAGGCGTCCGTCAGCATAGCGGAAAACATGAAGGGGCTACGCACTGCTGCTTCACCCCATGTGTCACCGGGAGTGTTTCAGATAGTGATCCGTTTTCGCGAATTCACCTTGTCCTTTGTGTTACAGGCTTCTGAAATCTGAAATTTCCGTAGTCCATTGCGATTCGCTATGTCAAGGGTCTTCATCAGATCTTCAAACGTAGTGTAGAGGTTGTTCTTAATTTCCTGACTCTTTTTTTCTGCAGATGCTGGGGCGTGAAGATCATGTCTGTTGTTCTGCGGCGTTTCCAGAATCCAGGCGATTGAGTAGAACACAGGCAGTTGTTTTTTTCACCCTGCAATTAACCCCGTGCGGCTGGTTTCTCTTGCGTTCGCAGATGTGCGCGGTGGTCGCATCCTTGAATTTTTGGGGCGTGTCCTTGTCGTCACACCTCTCCTGAACCAGCGAGACAAGCTTCTCCACGAGTTTTGAGCTACCGCATTGGACCGCTCCGTCAATCCATCAACTTGACTGCCCTCCCATGACAGCCTCTTCTCTTCCCCCTCATCACACTGCAAACTTCCACACCAATACATCGTCGTCGTTCTTTATTCACCTCCCCCCCCCCATCCCAGACCGTCTGGTACATTTCTCTCTGAGTCGTTTTGCATCCATTCTACTCCTGTCATCCCAGTAGATGACAGCATCGTATTATTATCTCTGAGTGGTAGGGATACGGCAAGAGTGCATTTTTTGGAAGGGCCTTGGTTATCGTGCCTCCCGCACATGTCCATCACTGTCGATCAATCAACCCCTTGTCTGGACAATTGGAAACGATTGAGCTAAATATGCCTGCTTCTTGACGGTGTCTGGTAGACGAAATAGATGCATAGACAGTGATAGCTCCACATATCACCTACATGCGCTCGTGGACAACGAACACCCAGATAGGATAACGATGAGGATGACTTCTGTGCGCGTATCACACCCTTATTTCCCTCCCCCATTCGCCGCACCAGGTGACTAACCGTTTCAAACAGTGGCTGGGGCCTGGCAATGTGAATAGAAAGCGAGTTCGAGGGCCCAGCGCATCTTCTTCACTGTAAACAGTCTGACGCGTTGGAAGCTATCGCAGTGCACTAAAAGCCGTGGCTCGGAAGGTTCCTATCTAATGGGATAACTCGGACCGCACAGCTAGCCCCATGTGAGTTAGTGTGGAGTGGCGGAATGAAAGTCAGGTTGCAATGGTTCCTTCTTAATATGGCATTTATGGCACTGCACTCCGTGGAATCCGAGCCAGGTGTGGCGGTACGCGTTAGGGGCGGCTCCTGTCGCGCCAGCCACCTGCGCTGTCTCCCACCTCTGGTCTTCTTCACTTGGCCATGACACTTGGCCTCGCAATAATCTAAATCATGCGCAAGTCACCGTCCCTGCGTCATCTTCCTATGGGCCACACGGCGGACCGCGTCGGATACGACGGTCAAACTGTGGTATTTCCTTCGAACCGTCGTACAATCGTGTGCGCAGTATGCCCGCCGGGGGGGGGGGGGGGGGGGGGACAGTTATCGATATCTGCTGTCAGTGTGTTTGTCCTTTGTGGATAAAAGAAGCTGGACATAGCCTGGTTGCAGGATGCTGTGCCTGAGAGCTATCCGTATACATGGAGAAATCAGCCTATGCGTTGTATACTTGCCTGAAATATTACTCCACCGTCTTCCTCACCATCACAGTGCTTTTGTGCATTGTTTCCGGTAGCATGTTTTCGTGAACTCTGGACCATTTTGGGTGACACAGAAAGGGCTGTAACCTAAAGCTCTACTCCATCGGGATCGAATCTGATCTCCCACAGACTGCATTTATGTTGTAACAGTCTACGGTGGTGTATGCCATTTTAGACTAGCGTGCTTTCCGGTTCGGTTCCCGGAGTCGATGCGGATTTCCTAATTTTTTTACAATGCTTGACTCTGCGCTCTCATCTCTCGGTATCTCCCTCCCAATCCTCTTTGATTTCCGTCTCTACTCAGTTACTCACCCCAATTCTAGTCTCATAGCTATTTTTTTTGTTACTTTTGGTGCAACTAGCAGTCTCTCCGTTGACGCCTCTTCTCCCTCCTCGCGTCTGGCTACGGTGCTCTCATCCCCCCACAACGGTATCTCTTCACGACAGTCCAAGCGTACGCCGGCCTCTTTCTCCTCCTCAACAGCACTCCAAGACAGGCGCCCCTCCCAGGCGGAATCTTTATCTCATCCAGAAGAGTAGGTTGACCGGTCTGGCTTCACCATGATGACGATGACGATAGTGATTTTACCGCGGTTCTCATGCCGAAATTTACGAACGATTGATAATCACTCGCAAATGGACATCAACGCATGTACCAAAGCTTTAAATAACCTTAAGCGAATTTAAAACTTAAAGGAAATGTGAAAAGTCGTAACTATTTGTTGAAAAATACTAAATTTTTAAAATAAGTGGCAAATTCTGAAAACGTTAAAAATCGCTGTAAATGTGACGAATCAATCTAAGTAGACTTGTCAGGTGATAGCATAAGCGTACCATTTTGTGCATATTTAGCGAAATATCTTTTCATAAAATGTATTTCTAGGCATTTCTGATATTGGATTACAATCAGTTTGGGTAGTCATTGAAATGCCGGTGAATATTTCACAAGTTTCAGTGTTTTCAATCGATCGACAGTAAATTTAGATCCTGTTCCGTGTGTTTCTCGAAATCTCTAAACTAAGATATTTTTTAAAAGCATTTGCCAAAGTAGTGAAATTTTAGATATGCTTTCTAATGGAGCTGGCCGTTTGCGTCGTATTTGTAGATTCACCCCTACATGAAAACTCGTTACCGAGAAAAAATGAACCTCCACAACAAAAATCGACAGTTAATATGGCTTAGATAAATCGAAAAATAAACGTTTTATAATAAGCTACTGATTTAAAACACGCGTTCATTAGATACTTCGCTGCCGAATATATGCGGACTTTACCTTTTTCCTAGTTTAAGACAAGGTGAAGATGTGGAAGTTTTATCGCTTTTGTGACTTCCTTTAAAAATAAGTGATACATTTTCGGCTGAAAATGAAAAATCTCTTACCTTTATATTACAGCGTTTTTCGCTACACCTGTTCACTTTAATGTCCCGTTCTACGACTGCAAATACACAGCAGATTATCCGAATATATACTAAGATTTTGTGTCAACTACTTTTCTTCTGTCCATTACGTTTCTAAATTAGCGGAAACTATATTATGCAAAAAGTGTCTTATCACATACTTGCAATTTTATATCGGTGTTTCTGTAGTCCACAGTATCTTCTGCATATTTTGTTAACGGTCTTCATTTTCACCGTATAAAAACAAAAATACTGGTAAACAAGTTTATTCTTGCGTTTTATGACAAAAAACATCAGCAATTTGCACAAAATAATGTCTTAAGCTGAATTTGTTGCTTGCTTTTGGAAAACAATGGTATTCCTTACACTTGCGTTCACCCGATTTTCATTGAATTAAGATCAAAATTTCTGGTTCCTGGAGGGATTTATCTGCAAACTTTCTTGCTTATACTAATGTTGTTTCGTAGCACAATGCAGAAAAACTATGGACTTTGCTCTGCGATATTAAATAGCATAGGAAATTTCTTGGCTGTCCGGAAACCTCCGATTTCGTCCAAATCCTGCCTGTTTTCCTTCAGTATATACGATTGAACATGTAGTGTTCTTGATTAAAAGACTTTCTGAGCCTCGAATCCACTCAGAACACCAAAATAACAAGATCAAATTTACGATAAACTACTCATTCAAATTTTGATCACTGGATGAGCTAGGGCACCTACTGTATGTGTGGAGTTGAACAGGTGCATGAAGGGTCTTGTGTTACAAGACCCCCTGCTGTGCCTGGTATTGGGGGAGTAGAGTGCATTGTGCCGCGTCTTATAGTCGATACACCGAACCTTCTGTCTCGTCACACCCCACACTAGTTTAACAAACTAGCCAAGGTAGGTTGTCCTATGTATTTAGCCGGTTTTCGAGCGAATTTTCACATACCGAATGGGTGACGCTGCAAGTGGTTCAGCGGGTTCTGTTGTACTTACTCTGCCAACATAGTTGTTAAACTGTAGGCGCATAATTTATTTGGCTGGGAAGACTTTAACGGAGCTCCTTTAACTGCAGGGCTAAGCATCTGGCAGATGTTGCTAAGCGCCGTCACTTGCCAGCTTTCTAGCGTCTCCTAAGGGTTTAAAGTTATCTTTGACAGGTTCTAGTTCGGATCCGGTATTCGGTATTCATCTCTAGATCGACCTCTATCCTTTCTCTCCTCTCGTGTAAAGATGATTTCGAACGCAGTGACTGACGTAGCATAAATCTTCCTTCCAAAACGTGCCGCACATCTGTGTGGCCTGCTGCGCAATCTAGGTGACACCAACGCAGACCTGAGAATCGAGAGCAAATGCTTGTCTCATACAAATGAAGTCTCCCGCACACTAGCCGTCCGAGCATATGAAAACGTTTTTTTTTCGGTTGATGCAGATCAACAGGCTGTGCTCGCGGACTATGTGACCTCACTCTATTGTCGGACGGAGTCGCTCGGTTTTAACTTTTTAGTACTTTTAACCCCACCCTGCACTGTCGCATTTAACCCTGTCTCCTCCCGCAGTCCCCAACCGCTCCCCGCGTAAGGTCATTTGCGTCGTCTGCTGTGCTGCAGAAACTGAAAGATCGCAGGTTACTTTCCTCCTCCTCCCCCTCCACCGCTATTTATCAAACTGCGAACTTAGTTGATCGGTGGTCACACCACCTTAGCGTTGCCTGATGCGGATTTAAGAACAGGCGCGCGGTGGAAGCTAGGCCGGATCGTCTACCCCAACACCGGCCTGTTTTGCGAATCAACGACTCGGTTTAGTTGCTAGGGCTCCAACTCCCAGTGGCTGGAGGTATCGTTCTTGTTACCGTCGCCTCGCGAAGGCTAGGACACCCGGTAGGCCCACTAGCGCATGTATAGTGGACTGAGAGTCAGGCTGCAATGGCTCCTTCCTAATGTGGCCTCCAGGGCACTCGCACGCACGTGAGATCCAAGCCCTTTATGTGAAAAACTTAGTGTGCTGGGCGAGCAGCTTGTGTGTGGCCCGCACGTGACTAGTCCTAGCAGCCGCCCAACTGCGAAATTTCCGAAAAATTGATTGGCTTTGTCCATCGTCTGCACAGGCAGTGACTGATCTCGAGCAATTTTATCCAGACTTTTTAAATTCCTTTTAGATTATTAAAGATTCCTTAAATGGAATTGTAATATTATCTTGGGGTATAGCCCCCAGATATTTTGACACACCAGAATGCCGGCTTTTCAACTAGCGTCTTTTCGGCCATCGGAGAAACTGTCACCGGATAGCAAATGGCTGCTCAAACAGTGGGCATATTTTCTACCGATGTTCGATGCTATTACAAATTCAAATATAAAGCTCATTTAATAGTAAATCACGTCTTCTTAAAATTTCATACCGAAGTTTATGTATAAAAGGAGTTTTCCAATTCCCCAATAACAATTTGCGTTTAGGGTTTTCAGTCTACTATCATAACCTAAAGTGTTCACTACGTTAAAATGGATGTGGATATTATCGTATACATCCTGAGGATCATTACTAAACGAGCAGAAACAATGCATTTTGAATGGGCATTGTAGAGTTTTAAGAAATTTTTCAATTAGAAACTTTTTTTAAAGCCAAAGCAGAGGTTATATAATTTCGAATGGGGACAAGAAAGAGTATTTTTCTTACGTTTTCTATCAAATGTATTTGTATTTGTAATGGCATCGCAAATCTATAAAAATGCACACTTTAGTAGACATTTGTTACCTAGCGAAATTTTTCAGGAGACCAAAAACGTTCGTCCAAAAGCCGGCAATTTCTTTGGATTACGCTCCAAGCTAATAAATATTACAATTCCACTTAAGTGATCATTCATAGTCTAAAATGCATTTTCAACTTTTAATTAACCTTAAATGAGATTGGCCACTGACTAGAGGTTGCGCTGCCACCTAACTGGGGCAGGTTGTCTGCCAACTAGGTCGACTCGTGACGCGAGGCCAACACCACCTGCGCTCCTCTCTGACACCAATTTATCGCTTGTCAGTGTCGAACTGGAGGTGGATTGTCACCATTCTGTGTTGGCTTCAATACCGTCGGATGCTGAGAACTCATAGGTGGAGTGGGCGCTGGCCCGTCACTCCCGGTTTCGATCTGTACAACACGGTTGCTGATGGTGTCCCTTTAATTTGCTCTTCTGCATGATCAACTCGTCGGTGAACTTTATACCGTCCGTCGTGAGAGGACCCTTTGTGACTGGCGCGCAGCAGCATAATGACGGGCCAGTACCTAGGTTCAGACGTCGAAGCCGGGAGCTAGCTGTTGCCGTTACACACAATTGACGCACTGTGGGCGAATCTGTGGACTTAATTGACTTACTTTGGTGTGCCACATAGTGTTGTGGAGGCCTGCATCCGTCGGATGTTGAGTAACTTCTTGGGTGGTTACTGCCGATTCCGGGCGCCTCTTAATGCTAGGCGTCCCCCCGATGTGGTGGAGAACATGAGGCTGAGGAGGGTGGGTGTGGGCTGTCGACACCGCTTCAACCAGGGCCTCCGAGGTTAATGCGCCGTACGTGATGTGTAGACTGTCAGACCTGTTTCGGGAACTGTTGCGGAGCTTGGAGAACTTTGTAATGGTTCTCCCAGTTGATGTTACCGGTTAATTTTTTTGGGGTTGACACAAAAGTAGCGTAGAGACTGATACCTATTTTTTTTGCAATTTTTACAACCTTCTGGGGTCTGTTAATATCTGAATCAGTTGCGCCATTCTGCTCAGAATTCCAGCCCAACAGTTCATCTTAACTACCATTCCCATTTAATCAGCACCGGGAATATTTACGTCTAAGTTTGTTCTGCTGTGGTGGAGCCACCAAGGTCAGCATTTTTTCATTTCCTTTATGACCTATTCTGGGATTCAAGCTGGGCTGCTTGGAATACCTTTCAAGACCCCATCCGGTGCTCTAGAGTCTGCTCCTCGATGGAGGCACACGGGATCCACGCGGGAGGCACGCGGGATCCACTGAGAACATTGGCTCCGGATTAACTGTCCCTGATTTCATTATCACGCGTTTAACTTTCTTCCTTCTGTCACCAGCTCTGATACTGTTTCAGGTTTGCTTTCCTTTATACCAATCCGGGAAGCCGATTCCCTTGCCTTTCGTCCATGGGATTGCTTTATCATTTCCCTTAAATCCCGCGGATTCCATTTAGCTCGTTTGCAGTCGGTAGCTGGGTTGTAATTACCCCTACCTTATTTGTTGGATTTTTCCAGGCTTTTTGCTTCCGCGTTCTACTCTACTCACAAAACCTCTTTTACCATGGTCCCCGTTAGCTAGTTGGCTTTGCTTGCAATGTTCTCAGTGGGTCCGGCTATTGTGCTTCGACCTGTCACTCCTTCGACAAAAGGGTTTCCTTATTCATGTCTGACCTATTGTCTATTTAGTTGAAAACTGTAAGCTGTCTTAATTTCCGCATATAAATTAGATGTGCTACTCATATTCTTCTGCTTTGCTAGTTAACCAGTCTTCATGCATCTCACACAGCCTCTGTCATACTCTCCGTCCACAGCGAAGAATACCGGTTTTTACGGCTGTCCCACTGCGCATGCTCGTGATTTATATTCATTTTGTTGCTGAGATTCTTCCTGCGTTTAGTAATATTTAGTATCAAGGTTCATAACTCACCTCGTGCTTTCCGCTAGCAATGTCCTGGGAAGGATTTATACCTGTCCTCTTAGTAACACTTTCGGGTGATGCTCGAGAGCGGAGAGGGGGAAGGGGCAGCCAATATAAGGTTGCTTGCGTATGCACTGGTCGATTAGCGGGACCCATTTTCCCGTCAGCCATTTTTTTCAAACACTCAGTGCTTAGTCAACCCTTATAATCCACTCCTATCTGTACACTGACGTTGTGGGCTACAACCCTCCCTGTAGGGAGGTGTGTGCCGGATGACACCGAACTGAGAATGTTGCCAGCCCCCAACCAGACCCTCTGGCCCACTGATGCATAACTTATCGCCGTGGATGGTTACTAAAGGCATACCTCTTATGTAGCTCCTCCAGTCCTTTCTTCCCTTCCTTTTGTATGTTATAGGGAACGTTGTTGGCGTCTTACTGACGGCGGAGACAGCTGCCCTGCTGCCATTTTACGTGTTCCTACAGTCCACCGAAAAACCGGCGGCCTCAAGGCCTTGCTGGGAACCGGCGTCGTCTCCACTACCTCGCAGGCCTCTGCTTCGCAACCGGTATTTTCCCAGTCACCTCGCCTCGTCGAACCCTCGCTAGGGGTTCCACCCCGCGATCCAGAGCTGACGCGACCTCCTCAGTCCACTTGCATAGGCAACGTTTCTGGTATCTCATTTGCCCTCGTTCCCTTCCCCCCACCGCCCCCCTTCCCTCCAAATCCCAACGAGCTGATCCCCTACCAGTCGGCTCGTGGATAACTTCCGAACACAGCTGTTTTAAACTACGTTTTTGCAGGTGCACGCGTCACTGCCCAGGGGCGTTTTTCAACCTCGCACTTGTGGTCCCAGCGTTCAGTGGACTTTTGTGCCAGGCCTGCCTTTTTGCTGTGATTTTTGCTATTGGTCGTGGTAGTGGTGGTCTTGTTTTGGGTGTTTTTGACGTCAGTTCTTTCGTAGGAGTTTTTCACTGCTAGTTTCGCAAACGGCTAGAAGCTGTTGATCTGCTGGTAGCTGCCGAATTCTCGCACCTTCCACCTAAGGAAAGACTTTTCCGAGGTAGAATGCGGTAGTAAATTTCCCCACAGCTACTTACATCCATAATTAGGGCATTAGACCTGTTTTCATCGCTGTTTTCATCGAGTCTGTCGTTTCCTTTCTTCTTTGGATAGATTTAGTAGAAGTACGCCACGACTTCGATTTCACTACCACATGGTTACAAGTGGCAGGACTCACAAAATATATGGAAATTCCCGAAGAGTCGTGAACTATGCAGAAAGTTCAAAAAGTAAATAAGAGCCAATTAAAGGAGACGAAGTTATCGAAATATAGTGAAAGTAATCTTACTTATCTGGAAAATGTTGTTTTGGACCAGAGAGTTGTTAGCTTTGGGGATGTTCACAGTGAGCCCAACTATGTAAACTTCATTAGTGACAGTCGAGTACAAGAGCGGATACAAAACGTGAATGCGTGGAGCCTATTATGACCAGCACAGTTTATAAAAATGATTTTTGATAATCCATGAGGCTGATAGAAGTAAACAGGCGAGTTTCAGGAAGCAATTCAGCTGAAGACGCGATCCTGTAACAATAGGTTTATTGGCCTGACTTTTCGAATTCTCACTTGAACCCGTAATCAGAGACAGTCGCAGAAACGAGGCACAAAGTGGGGCACAAAGTGTGCAGTTTTTATAGGACATGATATTTCGACTGTCCATTTGGACGAGATCCACCGTACGCTTCACACCGGGGTGGTACAAGTACGGTGCTTTGAGCGTGATTTAATTTAAAGTGATAGTAGACTTCGCTGCATCTACCGCACTCTCTCCTCCTCCCCCACTTATGCCCGGTGTCAAGACAGAGTCAAGAAGACTGGCGATAGGAGAGGGTGCAGGTGGATGGCACGGCCGGGGTCCCTAGGCGTGCCACTACACCCCCCCATGTTCCGTATTTGTTTTGGAAGCGCAACCCGAATAACGCCTGCTGTGCCCTGATGTGGCCCCCGTGTTGGTCAATCGCATCTACCACGTGAACCGTTTAGGGGGACATTATAGGACAGTGTCCACGCAACGACACGCTTAATATAATTAGCAGTTCTCATGTTCATCGCGGGGGGTCGTAGTTAATGCAATGATCGCTTTTCGGTCCGTACCCGAGTTGTTACTTGTCGTGCCTTCATCATCGTTGTCATCATCGTTGACGATTCCTCGACCATTTGGCTCATTGTCGTCGTAACTGCTGCTCACCCGCATCCTCCCCTGCGTGGCTATTAATTTTGTTCAGGCAAAATCGTAGCACAGAATATGGAGGCGGAAGGTCATTGCCTTTTTTTACTTGAATGTGGACCAGAGAACTACGACTCAAGCAGCTGACGGCTCATGCTCTTGTCACCTCCATGAGTTAACTTACCTTCAATGATAGGTATATCATCCGTTTCGGCTCCAAGTCCACCGTTGGATCCTGAATGGTGCTTTTTTAAACGGAGCATACCGTTTTAGGGAAAATTTCCTCTTGCCACTGTTTGAGATGCGGACGACTATAGCTACGTTTTTGGTTTGGTATCCTGTTTGAGGAGTGCACTGTCCATATGTTGTGACCTCAGAGCAGATATTAAAATATTTGCCAATGTAGTCTGCCCCCCGTGACGTATTTCCATCTTTTTATGGTTTGCGTCTACAACTGACTCTCCGTCATCGAAGAAATTCCACAGTGCAGCCATACGATGCTTATGTCGATGACTAAGGTAAAAATTCTCTTATAAGTGTCCTACTTCAAAAAGCCTTGACGCCATTCCACGGTCGAAGGTCGATGTCTTTTTTCCTTGAAAGTCGGGTCAAATAGGCAATAGGTAGGATATCTCCACGCGTACATTCCTTTCAACGATAATCCTACATACCAAAATTTTGGGCGGGTTCCCCTGCGATACCCTTTTCGTCATCTTTGCTTACTTTTTTGACGTGGACCAATAAATATAAGAATATTATGTCCCATTCTGCCTTAGCTTCCTGTTCACTGGATGATATATCACCAGGTATGCAGGCGTGGCCTACGGTAGGTGTTATCCTAGTAAACTGCCTGACTTTAAATAAGCGAAAATTTCCACTCCAGGAGAATAGACCAGACCTTTTTTTGAGTACGCCCCTGGGGATGAAATAATTACGCAAACTCAGCGGCAGGGCTGAATTTATTTTGAAATAAACAAGATGTCCCGCGAAGGATGCTCCCGGAACGAAGTCCCACAGACATGCGAAAAATGCATCAGGTCAAATGTGTTAAATAGTCCGTTATTGCGAACCGTCACTTCCTTCAATGGACGGCGCTATCAATTAGTAGGCATAAGCATATAATACAGGAGCAGTATATTTTTTAAGCAGCGACAACTTCGCGTCGAAAGCCCAACAAACGCCCTAGACAATAGGAGAGGGCAGAAAGGTAGTTGTCTACCTTCGAATGACCGCTAGTTTGGTAGACGTTGGAATCGCCCATAGGGCGCTTTCTGAAACGTTTTGTGGGCCCTGCACTTTTTTGCTTGCAATTACACCCTGTGATGGTTAGGAACGACTGAGCCTGAGACATTGCGGTTTCTATATTGATCATTCTCTGCAGCCCTTCCTAACGGTCGCAAACTGCCTCCTCCTCCACCTCCTCAGGGCCACAATCTCCTGTTCTGTCGTCCTCCTGGGTAGTCCTGAAACAATTTTCCTATGCGGGGCGAACCTCCTTAAACGTGACACACTTTCAAAAGCACTATGCGCTAGCCTAGTCATTAATGAATATTTCTTGGGAAATCGTTATCGCAAAATCCAGTGAAGGTGGTGGTACAGTCATACCAGCTTCGCGAAACCAAGTGCTTTGTATCCGCGATTTTTCCCCAAATCCGCGGAATTTGTAAAATCCTCGTAAAACCCTGCAAATGTGCTTATTTTTGACTTCTGAAGTAATTTATTTGTGGGCACTCTTTCAAATGAGGCTATTGTTTATTAGCGATTTTTACTGTGCAGATGCTATTCGTTTCTTCTAGTAAGCACACACACATCTGTACAACTTATTATTTTACTGAGCGTCTTCACATACTTTTAAATGGATTGAATACCTGTACTCTCTACGTGCAGTGCGTACACGTTGTCTTTATTTTATAGAATTGTACGTTCGTTATAAGTCTGATGTGTTTCTTGGTTTTACCTTACTGTGAGCGCAAAATAAAACACCAGCCAATGAAATACTATAGCAATAACATTAGTATAGCGTCCTGCAACCGCCCTAGTGTGACCAATACCCGTTAGGCGATGCTGTACTCCATTTTTAAGTTAATCCTTTTTTATTATTTAAGAGTAATGCATTAAGTTAACTTTTAACGGAAATAAAAGCGCTTTTAGAGCATGATTTGGGTCCCATTCCGGGTATAAGTTCGAAATAAGCATTTTAGTGACTCGTTCTAAAAATTCGTGACTGGTCCTGTAACTTGACCGCACGAATGTTCGAGATATTGCTTTACTAGACTTGCACAAAGAAGCATATTCACCAATTTATTGGATACCTTCTGTTGAAGGGACAGTCTTCGGTGTTTAGAAAACAGCCCAATGATAAGTATAACTGAACAGATGAATATTTTAGGCTTAAGTATGATCCTAATCTTTCCCGGTTTTTGTCCAACCTGCACTGAAATAGGATATGTAAACTATTATTGGTTGTCAGAGAGCTTATTTACAGTCGCCGGAAGGATTTGCACATTCTATCAGAGGGATCTACATTTCCCACCCGTGGCACGATTTATGACTCATTTTATTTAGACATTTTTCGTTGTCCGTCTTCGTGCCGTGGTTGCCCACTGACACGGCTTTTAAGAAGCAGTTTATGGTCTGTTTTGCGCATAACTAAGAATAAGGTTCCCTTCTTCGTTTTGTTGAACAAAAATGTTCAAATCCGTTTTCTTCACAGGAACCAGTGCCTCTCTCACTATTTTTTTCAATTTAACAACCTGCTTCTCTCCTTTTTTATCGATCGGAAGCGGCAAAAGACGGTCTTTTGCGCCGTTGAATCCATCTAGTCGACTTAAAAATGTAGCACAGAAAAATTGCTGCCTTTATGCCGATCTGTTTACTAATTTGCGCAAAGTGGATGGAAAATCAGCAGAACGGATGGACCTTCCCTTGATCCATCATGCATGAACTCGTCCTTTGTCGTAACAAAGTTAGTTGGAAGGCTTTTATTAAAGTAGACTTTGATCAAGTCTGCTTCCGCTCCAGCGCTGGCTGGATGGAGCGGCAGTTTTTTGCTTATTTTATCAACTGACGGTGATTGTCGTTAGGTCATGGGAAATGCTATCCGCCGTATAGGGGCCGCTACGATATCTATAGGGAGTGTTCTGTTTTTTTTTTCCTCCTTTTCGGCTCCTTCGGTTGAGACAACTTTTATTTACCTGTTTTTGATATCTCCTAGGGGTCTCCGCCAACGATAGTGACGTCTGTATCGAATCCGGCAGGTTCGCGGGTCTCCTTGAGGATGGTGAGTCGACTGCAAAGTCCAATTTCGCCATCACCCTGTACACTCTGTAGATACGATTGTCCACGCGCTATCTCTTTTTCAAGGACGCCTATCCTTGTTGGTTTTGGTGTCTCGCTAGTTCATCATCCGTACTGCACTCACATCACCCAATTTCGCCATCACCCTGTACACTCTGTAGATACGATTGTCCACGCGCTATCTCTTTTTCAAGGACGCCTATCCTTGTTGGTTTTGGTGTCTCGCTAGTTCATCATCCGTACTGCACTCACATCAATTACTTATAGCCCTAAATAGCAGGAAGTTTTGAATGGGGATGTGTCGTGTCGATGCTCCCGACTTTTAAGGCGTGTTTGTCGCTATCGTTTTAGCTGTCTGAAGGGCTATATGGGGTTCCTGAATTAGCGATATGTTACCTGCCGTGTAGCGATGACTGCGCACTCAATGCCACCACATCATCAGACACGCAACGGAGCAAAAACTTTACACCGCCAGACACCTCTTGACATGCCTACAACTAAAATCCTCCGCCCAAACTACAAAAAGAACTCCCACCGACAACTTTGATGACTGTGCTAGGGCTGGCATATTCCAGCAGCACTGTCCTAAAATAAAGACACGTCAAACCAGATAGTTTGTCATACTGGAAACGGAACAGGACTACGACACTGTAGCAGTGCGACAGGTGCACCGCTTTTATTGTTGTACAGCAAACCTTAACCGCACCGAACTCACTTTATCCGCACACGTTCATCGTGTTCAGCTGGCAGCAAAAAATCAAGATCGGCTGAGCGGTTCTCCTTATCTACCTGCTGCTCTTCAGTTTGGCCCAAAAAGCAACCGGAGTGCTTGGTAGATTGGACCTTCACCTCTATCATCTCTCTCTCTCTCTCTCTCTCTCTCTCTCTCTCTCTCTCTCTCTCTCTCTCTCTCTCTCTCTCTCTCTCTCTCTCTCTCTCTCTCTCTCTCTCTCTCTCTCTCTCTCTCTCTCTCTCTCTCTCTCTCTCTCTCTCTCTCTCTCTCTCTCTCTCTCTCTCTCTCTCTCTCTCTCTCTCTCTCTCTCTCTCTCTCTCTCTCTCTCTCTCTCTCTCTCTCTCTCTCTCTCTCTCTCTCTCTCTCTCTCTCTCTCTCTCTCTCTCTCTCTCTCTCCTCTCTCTCTCTCTCTCTCTCTCTCTCTCTCTCTCTCTCCTCTCTCTCTCTCTCTCTCTCCTCTCTCTCTCTCTCTCTCTCTCTCTCTCTCTCTCTCTCTCTCTCTCTCTCTCTCTCTCTCTCTCTCTCTCTCTCTCTAGCAAGGAAGTCGCCTTTCGACTCGCGCATAATTTCATACCACTGGGCGTGATAGTACGCCCCGCCAGACGCAGTCTCCTTTATTCCCACAGACCTACACCTGAACATACTCTTCCGCTCAGCTTGCACGCTCTTTCAGTAGCGTCACCACGAAATAGCCCTCAGGGCTTGTGTGACGTGTCAGCAAGCGTGTGTGTGTATGTGTACATATATTTTCCCACCTAGCATAATCATCAGGCTGGTAGTGACCTTTTAAACCGTATCAGTCTCGCCCTCCTGATGAACATATTTGTGCTGTACCGCCGCTGGTCGCCTAACCAGCTGGCCAGCCAATCGTAAACCAATTAATCAGCCGGCTAAGGCCACCCTAATAAATGCGCCTATTTGCTGGGCTGTGAGAGCAAACGCGTCTGCAGGTGCATACCGTGACCATGGTTACGTTTATGCGCGCCCTCGGGTGTCAGAGCCTCAACTGATGAGGCTGATGTACTGTAAACTTGCCGTCGTCGTCGCAATCGTCGTCGGTAAATCCACAATGCCGAGCGCGGGCGCCCACGCGCGGTTTTTGTGTGCTTGAGCTTCTCTCACGAAACGTGCCCTACAGGCTCTCGACTCTGCGTCAGATGCTGTGGGAAGTATACACGCACAGGTGGCTGCACATGACCGAATTCCTTTACTCCTGCTTTTTCCCTTTCACCGAATATACCTTGCATATTTTTCGGTTGCCGGATTATGGCAGGAAAACGAGCGGGCATAGAGTGTGCGAGATCCTGGGTATTGAAAATTTGCCTGGTGAGTGTGCGGTATGTAACGGCAGGGGTGGCTCGTTACGGTTTTCCTGACAGTAGCCCGCAAAAGGGGTTATTTGATACGCGGATTTTGACCGTCATTGGAACTATTTCCTTTAAAATTGCCCGTATTATGTTCAAGGTTAGGGCTAGGGCCACGGTTAGGCTTAGGGTTAGTGTTGAGGTTGAGTTATTCGTAGGGTTCGAGTTGCCAGGTTTGGGCTATAGTTTGGATTCGGGATTGATGGTTTGGTTTAGGGTTATGGTTGGAATTAGATTTACGGTTGGGGGCTTATGTTAAAGTTACGAGTACGTTGAGTTCTCCGGAAAGAAAGTAATATGCGACCCGAATCACGCACCAGCGTATATTACACGCCAACCTAACCCTTACTCTTTCCATTGTGTCCGTTAGGATTAAAACTCTCTGTCGGCTTAGTAAGGTTACACAATATTTATTTGGCTGTAGGAGGACTGAACCATCAGGTCAAGTGGCAACTTTCCAACCGACGACTATTAGGACGCCACAGTAGTTTCAGTGAGCACCATTATTTTTCTGTTATAACGAAAGATCACGCAGAGCCGACCTCATTCACGCTCCCGTCGAGGGTCCGTAAAAAATGGGTAAGGCTAGCTAGGAATGACATCGTGCATGGTGGTCGGCGTGACGTGAAGCCACCGACTCGCAAGCCGCAGATGTGTCGAAGCAAAAAACTATTGTGCGACCCTACTAACCCGACAACGAATTCTAGCACTAAATAACGCAATGGTTAGGGTTGGATTGGCACTCCTTTCCTTCATTTACCTCCAACCACAAAACCCCAATTACCACTGGTCCCGTTTTACTCGCTGACCTATCCTTTTTTCCCTGAGTGGGGTCGCATATTACGTTCTGACCAGTTCTCATTAAGGCTTACGGCTTAAGGCTTATAGTTACCCATTATAGTCATGACACAGTTGACCTTATGGCACAGTTTTCCCAGTAGGGTTACGTACCCTAACCTTGACATTTGCTCATGCCGAGCATTTTTTTATCAGACACGTGTTCAAGGAGTGTGTGATTCGTCTCAGCGGATGGCCTATCCACTCTTCGGCAGTGCCCGAACGGTCCTCACCACTGTTGTTTGTGAACAAAGCAGAGACCGCCAAGATCGCGGATGCTCGTTAATCGGGCAGTGTGGGTTCTACTGTTGTGTTGCATGCGTGCGGCACGGGCTACGTTGTCAACCTCATTGAGTCAGAGTGACCAGGACAAACCGACAGGAGAGAGAGAGAGAGGAAGAGAAGGAAGAGAGAGAGAGAGAGAGACTGGCACCGGGGAGGGTCAATAACCACGGCGAATCACCGTACTCATCACTATAAGAAATCTGAGCCGTTTAAAAACTATTACGATGCGCTAAATGTTGGAGCTTGGGAGGTTGATGAATAACGTGGTAATTAAGATCTGGCGGTCAGAATGCAGCGGTCTTAGCATTTCCTTTATGAAACGCGCACCTACGTGAGAGTGGGGAAACAGTCTTGGAACCTGTCGCTTGCGTTGGTCCAAGTATTGATACCCGGAAGTCCAATTGGAAATATCCCGTCAACTACTGCGCCCACTTGCGTCTCAGCTTAGCTTTCCTTAGTGTGGCAAGTGGGAAAAGGTACGGAGTACTACTGGTCCCCCGTGACCTTCCCTCAGTGTTATGGATCTGATTTTTTTTAACTAGTCGTACCGCCTCAGAAATAATGCTGGCTGGATGACTCGATCCTGTGGACAGAGATCCAGATTAAAATGACTCATTTTTGCTGTGGCATTAGAACACTATCCATTAACTTAATGACCGATTTAGTAAGGTTTAGCTCCTATCGACAGAGGGCCAGTCACATGTATGACATCGGTAGACGAGGTGATGTTTGCTCGGCCACTTCTTTCAAACTGTTCACCAGGCGCCCTGACTTAGTCTCCACCTCCATGCGTGGTGGTTTTGAGTGGCGGCAGTGCGGTTCGTTGCGTGCAAATTTCAACGGCCTCCCGGGCAAAGTAATTTTTCGTCATTTTCAAGTGCAGTACTATCATTCTGAGGTCCTCGCTCGCATGCTAACCACCTGCTCCAATATATCTGCAGTTAGTCCATATTTTTTGACGCTTTTGAGTGTTTCCAGTCAGTTAGTGGCTTCATCAAATACAAGGCAAAACATCGAAGAAGGGGACATCAAGTACTTTGAGCTTCTCCACGGCCTATTTAGGTAGCACCACGGCCAGATGATATCTTGTAAGGAAACCAAGCACATTCGTTCACGGTGGCCATCTTCCATATTCCACCGTTAGTTCCTTAATGTTTTATAATATTGTTGGAGGTGGTGAGGTGACAGGGATGTGCAGCAGGCCAACTTGGAACTGTAAACAAGGTTTTCCAACGCCATTCGTGAACTATTTCTTTCAATCGTGACATTTTAGTTTCGTGAATTAGTAGAGGATTTTGGCAGATTTGAATAATTCCATTGACCCACTTGTGCAAAACTCGGTGGCCTCGGTGGGACTCGAACCCACGCCAGCAAGGGGAAGGCTTTAGTACAGCCAATGCTCTAGCCAACTGAGCTACGAGGCCCCACGGGGAGCCGTGAGTTTAATCACACTTGGGTCAAGTTAGATCAAGCTGAGGGAGAGGCCGTACCGACATCATTTTCACTTCGTACTTCTAAGTTCCCTCTTCTAATGGAAAAACTGAGTCTATTCGACTGGCGATGAGATTGGGTGCCGTGGCAGACCGAGCATTGTGGGCCTGCCTGCGTGTTTCATATCTACGCTATATGTTGCCTCAACCGAATTAGACTTCAATCACTCGGGTGGTCACATCTTGGAGAAAATTATTTTGACTGGATGGAATGGTTTACGGGGAGAAATTTGTTCTGTTGCTGACGTTTCGGGCAGCTTAGTCGGTTTTCTATTTTCTAACCGAAACTCATTTCATACTGTGGCAACTGCATGTATCATCGAGGGCCACAAAATACGTCTGGGTGGCCCTTTAAACCGACGGTCGAGGGACCAATCGTGCGTATGTGGACATTTGAATGTACCACAACGTCACTAGAGGGTCCACCCCTCCTCTGTTACACTATGTATCCTCCTCACTCCCTTCACGCTCTACTTCTGTAGCTCCTTTCTCGCTACTTGACGCTGCGGACTTGCGCATCGCTGTACGGCATTACAATTTCTGCTATGTTGCATCGGCAAACCTGACCTGATATTTTATACGTCTGAGTGCGCGCGGTGGTTAGTCATACCTTCCGTTTCCGTTTTACCTCTGCCCCGTACGTACTGATTCCTTTAGTTAGCCGTACTACGTTTTGCCATAGCACGTGACCTTTTCCGTCCTGCCTATCATAGAGGCCACTCAAAGAAGAGAATGAAGAACCTAGCATAGTCCAAATATTAATAGGGGGTAAGATTTATCTCACACCTTCACAGCACGACTGCGGTGAAACTTCGCCCACTCTTCGCTATCCGGTTTAGTCTCCCGACTTGCATATTCACCGCACCAGGTACTACATAATCACGCATGTATCTTGTTATGCAGACGGTGCATGCTTATCACTCGACAGTAGCCGATCACAGCTGGGCAGGCCGCGTGCCACGCGGAAGCCCTGATTGGCAGGTGCCGTTAGGATGCACCGCTGTGGATGTGCACATGTCTGCCTGTCGGTAGGCTGCTATTTCTGGAATCCAGTTTATTTTACCAGTGTTGGCTGCAGCAGCGCAATAAACCCAGCTTTATTAACTGCACCACTGTCTGAAATGTTGATCATTGGGGGAAGGGGATGTGCGGCAGGGATCTTGCACTACCCAAGGAAATAAACAGCGGTTAAGAGGCCACGAAGCGCCGCCCATAAAGACATCTGATTCCCCCCCCCCGACCAGTGGATTGCACTCGCTCTTCCAGTGCCCGTCATCGGGTCCGTTAGTTAGCCCAAATGTTTTCGTGAGAGAGAGGAAGGGAAGTTGTTCGGGATGTTGTTTTGTGGTTGCAGAAATCATTGCGATTTACTCCTCGTCAATCTTTCCGCCACCAAAGGACAGCATTGGACTTGACCCGTAGTATTCTTTACTTTGTGATTACACCCGACTTGAGACAACCAACGAGTTAGCGCCCCTGCAGCTGCTCTGCTTCCTTTACTATAGACGCTTTCGCAAGCTGAAAGCTAACAACCAACCTTCCTGGTTTTTACTTGGTTAGTAACTACGGAGCATTGGCTTGGTGAGAGCCAATAACCGTGTCATTCTGTCTGTATCACTATTGGCTATGTGGCTGTTGGCGGGGTTCGAGAATGGGCCCTCAAGGCACAGCGGGAGGAGTATATCTCGTAACGCGATCGGTAAGCGCCACTCTAATTTCGCAACTCACAGGAAAACGAGGCCGTGGCTCAATGGTTAGGGTGTTGGACTTCTAAGAACGAGTCGCGAGTTCCGCCTCAGGTGTTGCAAAACCTGGGGTTGGGTATGCGTGGGTGATGATTGCTTATAAGCCAGAAAGGATCATTTAGTCTCTCTCTCTTCTTGCCGGTAATCTCCTGTCTATCACAGTAGCCTCTGTGCGGCTGCTGGCGGGACTCGAGAGCGGGTCCAAGGCACAATGGGAGGAATATGTCCCGTAACGTGATTGGTGAGCGCCCCCTCGCTCTCGCTGTCTCTGATAATATCTCAGTAAAAATTAATTCTACGGCTATTAAACCAATAAAAACAAATAGGACCGCTCTGTCCAAGTCACAAAAGTGGCCCTGCACCCGTTTCCAGGTAGGACAAGTGTTCCCGTGTCCCAACCACACATATAACCCTTATTTCTGAGAAATTTGGTCCAAGCCACCTATAATGTGGCTGGTTTCTGTTCTCGCGTCCTGTTTGGGCGGTTATATACGTAATTTTTACCAATATCTTACCTATCAATGTCAAACATGCAGCAAATGCGCTACCTCATGAAACATTAACCGAAATTCTAAAATTTGTTTCCGATTTGAAAGTAGTTAGCTGAGTAGTGTTGTAATATACATTACTGTGCAGTATAATGCCAAGATATTTTACTCAAGTCAGGGTGCCGGCTTTACTACTAGCTGCTTTTTGAGCGCCGGCAAAAAAAGTCACCCGGTTAAGATCACTAATAAATTAGTATGACTTTTCCCATTGACTGACCATGCCGTTATAAGTTCAAATATATTTTCTGGCAAACACACAAAATCGTCTGTCTTGCACTTGTTTGGTATTACGTATTTAATACTTTTACTTTAAGAAATACTAGTTTTCCGTTTCATAAAATTCATCATTTTGAGCTTTTGTAATGCCGTAAAATGTACATTCATAAAGCATTGTATCTATCCATTTCTGCTTGTAAAGCATACACCATGGTCCACACCCACTGCCAAATGATAATGAGCCATATAGGATATCTTTTTAGTGGCATAGAGAACTGCATGATTCTCCTTTCGCTGAAAATATGTCGGTGATAGGTTTGAAGCCCTGAATACACGTTTAATAGCAGGCAGGATTGAAAACTATTCGGGAACCAAAGAAAAAATTAAAATCGAAAGATAATCTTTCGTAACGTATGCAATTTTGAGGAGATATAATGTACTACCAAAATAGTTTAATGCCTGTTTTCTATGAAATGTATTTGATTTTTTACCATCGAAAATCAGCGAGCAAAAAATCATGCTGTTTAAGTATTCATTCCTACAGAAGTGGCCGAAAATAAGCTCTTTGAAAAGTCGGTCTCCTGGCGTGACTGGAATATCTGGTGATTATACTGTACACTAATTAATATTCCAATCTTTCGCAAGTAATATTTTCTAATCGAAAGCCCATTTTAGAGTTTCGGTTTATATTTCATGAGATAGCGCATATACAGTATTTCAGAACCATTCTACCCATTCACTTCCTCCTTAAAACGAGGAGCGAATAGTCGCAGTATGCTCGCAATAAACGTATGTCCGCCATGCTCTGTCATGTTCTTAGCTGCTGGGGGAAATCGGCCAGGCGTATTTTTGAATCCGCAAACGTATCGCATCCACTAAGATGCAGTCACCGTAAATCACCAAACCTACTTCGATGAAACTCTGGTGCTGCACACCAGAATTGCTTCAACCTGCTACAGTTTTTCTCTTCTTTTCTTTTTAGATATGGATGAATTGCTGGCAAGCGTTGTTGTCGATGAATGAATAGATTCTGTGTCAATGAACACCTGCCTGTATGCCGGCGCTGGCGTCACTATTGCAAAGCTGAGGACTCCCCTCTTCCCGTCGTCCTCCCCCCTATCCCTAACTCAAAATTCTAGACTGTAACCCTTTCAGACTTTCGCCGTGTCTCATCAACTCGGTCAACCTCGAGCTACTTGTCTTTTGCTAACTTCTTAAATTATGCTGAGCGTCAAGCTGGGTTGTGGCTTTTGTTGTCTTGCCCTGCTGAACCTTTTGATCTTTTTGAGTTATTTGCAGCCTCGAGTGGCCGACTATCTCGTCTCTCGTGCTGTTTCCCGAGAACCGAATAGCAACTTAACAAACTTGGTCATGGCCGTATAGGGGGTCTAACTAAGGTAAACGGAATTAAGAACCGAATTTCGGGGGTGTGGTAGTTAAGGGCATTGAACCTGCCTCACGGCTTCCATCCGGAAAAAAACGGGTGATCCTGAGCTAGTTAGAAAGTATTTTAATCGGAGTGTGAAATGCGCAGGACCATGAGAGATTTCCGCTTTAAGCTCTGCTGATGCGGCGCAAGCCTCTGAGCAAGTCGGGGAGGGGGGGGGGCTGCTGCTCCTACCGCCGTGCAGTTATCAGCCAGCTCGCCTCTGGCGTCGTGTTTTCCATTTCCTGAGAATTTTATTGCACCCGGTGATGCCATAACTTATGGAATTTGTACCTACCTGCTCTCTCTTAACCGCATTTGAGTGAACTTTGAACCAACTGAAGTCGCCCTACAGTGACTCGCCTACGCGCTCCTGCTGTTTGTGCACCCGAGCGTACACGTTGCGGGAAAGAACTGATCCCCGAGTTCTGACAACCAGCCGTGTAACTGGAGTCAACAGACAATGAACGAGCTGATGGTAAACCCTCCGAACCTAAGTTTCTCTGTGGCGCAGCCTTCCTGCTGAAGGATGTATTTGAACAAATTATTCTACATGTGGTTGTTGATTACTCGAAAGGTCTTCAGTGTAGTATTCGCGTGCTCATAGTACACTTTCAGCCCGAAGCTGTGGTCGAAGGTCCCTGCCGCAACGTTACCTCTTCAGGATTATGTTTAATTACTCCAAGTGCAAATCAGCATGGATCATTCTGCCTGCCTCACTTTGTATTCTCCCCCCGGCCCCCTCTATCTGTGATCGCACATATGCTTGGCAAATGAATTTCGTCGTTTTTTCATGTACTATAATCTTTTTAGACCTTAGTTATCACTCCGCGCAAATTGAAAGCACCTTGGTAAGCGGTTGTGCTTTAGTCGATAATTCAAACCGTCTTGTCTACCGATTGCTTGCAAGACCATCTTCAACAACTTGACATGCAGAGTATTGTCGTACGCATAAGCGGGGGATATCGCTTATGTGCCGACCCCCCTTCCCCCGCAGGACAGGGAAAAAGGAACACCGTCCCTACTAAGGGTGACCTTACGATGGATTCCAGGACGGATATTTATTCTCTAACCTTGCTTTAAACCTAGCCCTAGCTCCCTCGGAATCTAACGTGAAGCCACCTGCATTGAAGGACATTCATATTCCAATTTCTGCCCGGGAAAGTCCACATCGATCCCTGGCCGGCCATTCGGTACCATGACGAGGGTAGCGTAATCCAGGAATTCTTCGAACAAAAACGGAAATGTTGCAATAGCCATTTCCGACTTGTTTATCGTGCTACTCTAACACCAGGCTAGTATTCTCAGGAATTCGAGGCAAAAGAAGGGCTTTATCAGAATGCTGAAGTTTCGAAGAGCTTGGTTGGCTCACCATTTTCAAAGTGTTAAATGTACGTTACCGTTCAACTGTCGACTCCGGCAAGCTGTCCACTGTGTCACCACAAGATGGGCTCAGGGGGCGATGACTTACGTTTCTAGTGTCGGTCGACCTGCGCAGTATCTACCTTACGCTCTCAAACCTGGACCCAGTGTCAAGAGGACCGGAGGTGGTATAGGGCGCAGGTGAATGGCGTGTCGGGAAACCGCACCTAAGCGTGCCACCATACCGGCATGGATCTCACTGAGTGGGAAAGCCATAGAGGCCGTATTACGAAGGAGGCGTTAAAGCCTGATTCAGTCGCCACTTCACACAAATACACTGGGCAGGCTGTGATGACCGAGCTATCCAGTCATTTGGCAGCCTTCTAAGCCATGGCTTTTAACGCACCGGGAGAAATATGCACTGAGACAGTCAACCTCACTCTCTCCCAATTTCTAGGCGTCAGTCCACTGTCCGAGTCCCTCAGTGATCTGACGTGAGGATTGAACCCACAGGTTGAAAGGTAGAGAGCTCGTCTGTGCGTGCCACATACACGACCTGGCCTCTCGCACACATCAGGATTTCACACAACGTGTGTGGGCGGCTCTGATCTCACATGTGTGAGAATGCCATAGACGCCAAATGCCGGCAGAAGCTCCACCACCCCATCGAGGTGAGTGACACAATTAAGAAACATGAAAAACCCGCCAAACATCTAAAAGGGCTGAGGCCGAGTAATATTGTTCGATTAAGTGCATTTATTTTTCGGATGCGTTCAAACCACGCCGACGCTGCCGGACTGTAGAAGCCATTCTCCAACGGTGTCAAAACTGCTACAGGCGGGCCACGTTGTGACAACATACCCCGCCTACAGCTTGACTTGCAGAGTCATCGTAAACATGAAAGCGTAGATTTTGCTGGTAACTCCCGTCAATCATCGTCAGGCCTCTCTGACCTGTCCATTGGAACATTTAGTCCCGACATCATCCATTGGGCCACTGGGTATGAGCAATAGAAGTCCCTAAAAGGTCACTTCAAGATCGTCAAATCTCTTAAGAACGTCACAGTCGAAAATAACTGTAGGTGAAATGAGCAGAACACAGTATCTGTAACCAGAGTTATAAGTATACTAGTAAACAAGCGAGTTTCTCCCAAAATTCACATAAGAAAACCACCACATGTAAACGAATCGTCCCAATTTTTTCCCACCTATGAACACCCATGGACCTAGGTTTGTTTGGTGGGACGACTACGAATCCATCACAACCAGGATATTGATCCGACTTTGAGGGAATCAGAACTGATAGTGGGAACTTTCCAATAAGTCCCTTCTGCGAATACACATTTAGGTCTGATTTATTATTATGCCCATCGTGACTCACACAAGCCACCTCAGAAATCGAATGAAAATAGCTATCACCGATAGCGAGGGTCGATCGAATTGGGTTTCTTTGGTTTTCCTGGCGGACATAAAGAAGCCTATGCAGGCTTTTTTAAAATAAGTCTGTTCACTGAGACAGTGTAACTGGCAAATTCATATAAACAATCTTGTCACTAGTTGCCCTGATATAACCTTTTTTCAGTAGAACGTAACTGGAGATGGAAAAGAAGGCGATGGTAATCCTTAGCTATCTTTTATCGCGGTAATTTAACTGGCGCGCAAGTAAACCATTACGCAACCTTAAATTTCGGGCTTGGTAAGGACCAAACAGGTCGAAGAACGTGACCCTCGAGAAGGGGAACTGCCAAGCGCCTGAGGTTTTTTATTTAAAAAAGCCTTCCAACTGACTTTCCGAGTAAGTGACGTTGGTTGGTGGAAGGAATCGGTACACATCTGGCATGTACAGACAGGAGCAGGATGCTTTGTCCGTCTGTCTCATGGCAGTCGGATGTGCACAAGTCCATGCGACTTACATCGAATTCGCACCCCACGTGCCTTCCGGTTTCCCTGAGGACGTCTGCGACCAGCATCCCAAAAGCAGACGCGTTTCTTCGTAGTATGTGCTTATGTTACACTTCCAACTAGTAAAAGGTTGGAGTATAAAAGCGCCTGCGACTGCAGTCAGTATCCCCTTTAGGATGAGGACAATATGAATTAACCTGTTCAGACTGAATACCCCTCATGTAATGTGACTGAAGTTGTTAGTGGGGTGGAAGAAATTTCTATATGAAGAAAATTGCCGGTAGGGGTTTGCTTATATGCCCGCCGGTAGCAAAATATAAGCAATTCTGACCTAATTCAGCTTGAGGTGGAGGAAAAGATAAAAGACGGTTTTCTTCTAATCACTTTTCAAGAAGATGGATCGGAAACAAATTTGACGTGAGTTTGAAATTTCCCAGGACAGAATTTTCGTCTGCCTCATCGGGAGGAACTAAATTGCACCGCCAAAGTAGAGCTGCTCCACTTTATGCAAGACATCTGAGATGGAAAGTGTGTTGTTTCGGCGTTGGATTGGGCTTTTCAGATTACCGTATTTCAAGTGTTTCACATAAGTGCCAAATAAACTGTGAGCCAAAGTTGCACAAATGGACCGTAATGCTGCCCATCTGAATTCCTGTCCGGTAGCCTTGATCACATCTGTCGTTGCGGTTGAATTCATAGAACTTTTAGCAGCCACAACCCTTGTAAGCATTAGACGAAGATCGATCCTCGGCTGGTGCAACACATGGGGTTTGGTAAGACTGGTTGACGACGGCAAATAAGCCAGAAATGGCCATTCCATTCTCCATTGTCTTTGCCGGCAATATTAATTTGCCTATTCTTCTACTAGCTGCTGTGTGGCTGCTGGTGGCGCTCGAGAGTCGTGTGAGTTCCGTTAGCGATCGGTGAGCGTTCATCAATGGATGCAGAATGTAAGATTTTCGGGCGATTAGTTTGTGCAGAGTGACTAGCTCAGTTAACGGTGGTTGCCTGAGAGGCCACGGCAGGTGCTGACAACGTTCTCATGCCCGAGACAATTCACCTGGGTGGTCTGCTTTCTCTGTCCTCATTTGGAACGAGCGTCAAACTGCAACGCTGTGGCCCCTATGATACTGTTTACGTGAGAACAGCGATTCCCCCAAATTAATGCTGGTACATGGCGGCCAAGGGGGTTCTAAACAGGTCATGTTTTTAAACTTTCTCAGCCACTTCGCTCACATTCATCTTCAGTCTTCTTCCCTATCGCATACCATCATTGCACGGTGGGTGTACGAATTAAGAGTGAAACAGACGTATCGCAATTCTCACTCACCATAAACAAACGCTCCACTCATGGCTACACTCAGCTCAAGAGGCACTGGCTGGCCTCGCTGCACGCGACTGCCTTGTCCCCAGATTAACGGTGTTCAGGTGCTTAAGGCCTGCGTGACTGTGGTTGTATGGGAAGTTCTTAGATTAGCCTGGGGAGTGGGGGTAGGCTGACACAGTTGCGAGCGGCCTTGACTCTCAAATCTGCACGTCTGCGACACACCATAGATGGTGCTGGCGTGTGTGCGCGTTGGCCGAAACAAAGAATGTGAACTGACCTTGGAGTAGCACAAGTAGCGCGTGAGGGTTGTGACATGTGTATCGCGAGCCCCTACAAACTAAATGCGTCAGGAATGGAACGTGATTCTCGGTCGTTCCAGATGTAGTGGTATAGAAATATACGTTAACGGGTGATATTTTTCCGGTGATTAAAAATTTAAGATGCGGTTCCCGTGAGTCCCTTAACCGATCGGTGAGTGCCTCTCTACCAATCCCATCTCCGGTCTTCTGGAGTCTGTTATGACATTGGGGCTCAGGTGAATGAGGAAAAAAGAGTGCGTTGGAGGCGGCGCAAGTCACCGTCCCTGTGCCCTGAAGCGCACGGTGGACCCCGGCGGACTCAACGGTCAAACTGTCACCTGATCGCAGGTAAGATCGCAATTAGGCTATTCAATGTAGTTGGCAATCCCAGTGGGGAAAGTTCCGATAGAATATTTCAAAAAAACTCTAGCTTCCAAGCCTAGGATACTCCCTGAGTACGGAAATGGGATAAGGAACTTCGTGGATCGAATGGGAGGTAGTGACTGCTTCCTCCTCGGATCCTAGAATTTGGCGCTTCTTCAGACAATACTTTTCGGAAAACGGGGACAATCTGCTTTGTAAACATACATGTGCATAGATAACTATTTAATAGTATTCAAATGTGCCACATTTAGGCTACTCTAGTTCCCTCACTTCTAGCACACATCAGTAATGGTGATCATGGTTCTTCTTCTTTTAGAAAAAGCAACCATGAAATCTTCCAAAATCTATAGTTACAAGAAGAACCCACAGAGCTCTGATTGACTTGCAGTTGTCAATATGAGCTATTTAACTGAAGATAAAAGCATTCAGTTTAAATATCCATATACATCTTCATCTGCAACTGTTTCTGATGATGGGTTTGAGAGAGAATTCAAAATTTCAGGCCAATAAACAAAATTTTCCAGTGATCACCTCTTATTATTATTATTATTATTATTATTATTATTATTATTCTGAATTTCGATTACCCTTCTTCACAGCTGGCAGAATGTGTGCGGTAGGACATCTGCTTTTAGGACAATCTAAACAGATATATCAAACCCCAATCTTAACCCTAGACTAAATCAAAATCTGTTGTCATGCCGGGGTGGAGGCAGCACATAATCGACTCATACCGATGGTTCAAGTTATTTTCTACCTTTTTCGAAACAACCTCTGTACTGCACATGTATAGAAGTTCAGTGAGCAAACGGCTTCTGCTAAGACTAATACAGCACGAATACTGGAGACACGTATGCCATATTCACACAGCACACATGACTTCGGGGAGAGGAGTGGAGCAAAAAGGCATCGGAAGCAATCTATAATCCCAGCACGTCACTTTGAGGTGAGGATCGTAAGCTTTACTACCAAAACTTCTTTACTCCAGTACCTAACTTCCCGGATCCTAAATCAGAGGCAAAGGGAGTTACTTTGGCGTCGCCTATCAAAATTTCTGTAACCAGATCTTCCAAAATGGTAAAGTATTGGGATAAGAACTCAGGAAGTCAGAAGATACCGTTCTTAGACCACGGCTTCTTTCCTCTGTCCGCTGGAAACATTAAGACGACAAAACCCCTGGGATAAACGATATTTTTTACTGACCTGTTTTCGGGCGCACAACGCAAAACCTCATTTTGTTCTCATATGAATATTTATGTAGGTTAAGATTCCTTGGAAATCCGCAAGGATAATGGATGCACGAGAGTGGTGAAAATGCCGCATATTTTTATTCGAATATGGAAAAATAAATTTATTGTTGAAAAGTAGAAACGTGGAAAAGACTCGGCAATGATTAACTTCATACAGCAACGATAATCAGATATTCTTGCCATTTTCCCAAAAAAGGATAGCCAATTTACCCTTTATGGACTAAGTACAGAAGTATTTAGCACATTTAACTAATTAAACCATTCGTTTGGTTTCAATTGAAGTGAATTTATAAAATTAAAGAATCTCTGGCGTGTGCATCAAGTTTTTCTGTCACATTTTGACCCAGGAGACATGAGCGAAGTCGGTTACTTAAAAGACTTTGTGCTTACAATCCAGATGATCACTCAGGTGAGATGAAAATACATGTGTGACATCTATAAACTCACTCCAATTTTAAAGGCAACTGGTGAACCTATGCCGCCAAGCCCAAAAGGACAATTAATGCTATTTGTTTGTGTCCGCTGTTTGTTGATCCCAGGGGCTGAAGGAGAAAGTTTGAAATATTGAAGTATATTTCTCAGCTAATTAATCGTTATTTATAAGTCAGACCATGGCTTTAGTTGAAGAACGGTCGTTTTTTATCGCAATAGCGCTTTCGTGGATGCGTTGTCGGTCCGTGCATTTCTGTGAGAAGATCGGACCTTCTGTGTGTTAGGTCATGGACTGTATGTTAACCGACGTCATGAGCAAAATGCAAGCTAACGTATTCTGTCAGAACACAATAGCCATAACTGCAAGCGGACGATAAAAACCGGATGATTACAAAATCCGATTATTCCACCGGAACCTTCTCAACGTGGTCGCCATCTGCTTTCGATAGTCATAAGCGGATCCTAGGGTTCCTTCCGTCAAATATGTCATTTGGCTAGTCCCCCAACCAAAAACCTGATACCTCCTAGCATAATTCATCGTTAATTAAGCGTCTAGGCGCGGTCTTTTGCCCTCTTTGTTTAGCTGGAGCTCTCTGAGACCAGCTAATGAGCTTCAACTATCGAAGAGGTGTCTATCAAGTTTCCGCGCTAATTGCCCGATCGAAGACAAGTTTAATTGCAATTCACTTTCCAGTTCAGTGGTGCTGAGATTCGTACAGTAGCAACTGCGGCAGCGTGAGAGCGCGCAGAGTGCTGTGGTGTTTGCATTTTTGGTGGAAATTTTCAGGTGTGCGTGTGCGCGCGTCAATCAGTTTCGGACAGCTGCTGACAGCTCCACCGTCTTCGACCTCCCTCCCCTCGCAGAAAGAAGGGGATAATGGTAGTTAAATCTCGCACCGCTGTGCAATGGCAACCCAGCCGGAGGGGTGTGGGAACTTGACTGGCATCTTGAGGTCCGCGTGACCGAACACTGTTCAACCTCGTCTCATGCACCCCTGCTCCCACGACCAAAGTGTCAGGCGGACGGGGCGGAGCAGTCGGACAGCGCAGGAGGGGGAAGAGTCGACTGAGGAGACCGCTTTGGGAGAATTCGAAGGGTAAGTGTGTCTGGGAGGCGAATTGCAGTGTCTACAAATGAATGGACAAACCACAGTGGGTCAGGAGAAGAAGAAAAGGAAGCTTTAAGGAATCGCAGCATTACCACGGAGTGCGCAGCTTATCGTCGTCTTCATTTACGCGGAACGATTGCAATCCGTATAAATTAAGAAAAGGGTTTAGGCCCACTTAACAGCCGCTGTGACTTTTGAAGAGGTTGTCCTTTGTACTTCATAAAAAAACGGGAGATTATTGGACATGAAAAGACTTCCCAATTTTATTCCTTCATGATCTTCTTGTGAGTTCTTTCGTTCTTGTTTCCTTCTCATGAAAGCTAGGCGTGCTTGTCTTTTACTGTGTGTTCCGCTCTTTCAAATTTTGCATGATACTAAGTACTTAACATAAGGGAGGGTAAAATAAATGTAATCAAATTTCTTTTTAAAAGTTTCCAAGTTTGGAAACCACAAATTCTTCAAAGTGTGCGCATGACCCCTTGGGTTATCTTCTGTTGAGCAAATTTCAAAATTCTCCATATCTTTCGTTTGGGAACCTCTATGTGACCTAGTTGCATGTTGTGCCATAACTTCTTTGTATTTTCACTTTCCCACCTGAACTGGACTTTTTTGACAGGCCAATTATTTGACTTTGACCTTGAAACGGAAGGTCATCCTTGCGCTCCTGTATACTCGCGCAACGCACGCCCACAGCTAATATTTGTTGTCTGGGCTCGGATGTGGGCATTCAGCTGACTCATTTGTTGTGCAGGCTTATCAATTTCCGTGGTTAGTACCTCGGTTATTCTAGTTTAGTTGTGAGTAGGGCCCTCCGAAAATTCCGCTCTGGTTTTCATTCGGACGTGACACACGCGTCACTCTTGGGTACCCAATTGTCTGTTACAACCGGTCTTTTTGACGATGTGTTTGTAAAAAATTCCCTCAACAACTCGCAAATTTGGTTGACTCTTGTTGACACCCACAGTGAGGTCTTGGGTCCTGCTTGTGCCATGCACTTAGAACTATGTGGAATCTCTGTGTCGGTAAATATTTTGCATCGTCAAGACACGCGGTAATCCGGCTATGCACTTCCGTTAACGCTATCCATTTTTTGCGGGTTTTGTAACTTGCTTCTTCCGACAGTTGCACAACGGGTCGCCGAGCTTCGCAAGCCTCCCACCGTCCCTCACACGTAGCATGAAAACTATGCCAGTTTGGTTATTTTGGGGTGAACTAACTTTACAGCGGCCTTTCTAAGCCCCTCTCCCTGCGCGGGTGAGAAATGGCGAAGTGGTGTGCGCAAAGCAACTGAAACTATTCATGATTTTTAGCGATTAGAACATTTTATTCCACAAACTACGGAAAGTAAGGAATTCTGATAGTCGGGTTGGCTTTGCAGTCCCCGCGGAAACTTTGTCCAGGCTGTGGTAGGTTCGTCTTGACAGGCAAGAGGAAGGAAGCCCCGATGAGTTTGCCCAAGTGACAGGCTGGCAGGGCTGTTAATGCATAGGGCTAAAGAACTGACGTGAACGAGGGTGGGGGGGGGGAGTCAGTCTCCTGTCCCCTGCTTTTGCATTTCGTTATTTTCAGTGGTCCATCAGGCATAAATATTTCATTTTCTGATAAGTTTATTTGTGGGCAGGCTGCTATGATCGTTTGCACAAGGGAGGGACTTCTGACCGACCAATCTTACCGTGAGACCTTGAGGTTGGAAACTGTTGGCCATCACAGGACGGTTGTCATTTCATGGGGAATCTGTTTCGGGTCATCTGAGATCTAGATGATGACGGCTATGTGGCCCCACACAGAATATGCGAGACAAAGACTCCTGTGATACGGGAATGATGGAAATGGGTAATTTGTGGTTGACGCAAATAAAACTGTCTTCGGGAAGCAAATAATTAAAAGGTATGTTTAAACTTTCGCTTGTTTAACTGCACCTCTACATCGTAAAACACAAACGCGTAATTGGAAATACTGCAAGTTAGGAGTTTCGAACGGGCTGAAAAATGAAAACCAATGGCATTGGGTAGATTTTCCAGGCAACATGCTCCAAACCCGTGTTGAAAAATCCCATCGAAGACGAAAGGGTGAAGAACATATTGTTAATTTAGACTCTCATAATGGTCATGACTGAAGATATAATTGAATTTGGCAACATTGATAGCCTGACCTCTAACCCTAAACCCAAAATAGATCGGTTGTCTCGTGATATATGTTTCCTATTCGAAAAAAATGCTTATGTATGGTTGTAATATTGATTATCGTGCAGCCTGATCCCAAGATATTTCGGTCACATCAGGATGCCAGTCTTTGAGCGAGCTTAATTTTCGGCAGCCTGCCAACACTACACTGTAAAACCGGGAATATTTAATTGGTATATATGTTTCTCATTGATTTTCAATGACTTTATTAAGCTAAATACGTTTTATCAAAAAATGCACGAAAAAATTCGTTGTTGAACTCGTTTCGTAGAAAATTACGTCTTTCACCATTTTTATTTGAAGAAAGGGTATCGACGAAAGGTTATCGACAGAATGGGTATGCATATAGATTTATTACTAAAAAATATAACCGAAAGACCATCAAAATCTGCCGGTACTAACGGCAAGCAAGAAACAACTATTCATCAGAGTCCCATTTCAAGGGGACGTAGCAAGTGAACTCTTACGAATTCGCCTAAGCCATGCTGTATCAAGCACCTTTCCAGCAGCTGATGCCCATGTACTGCTCTCGACTATTCCCATCCTACATGGAGGGGGCAAGGACAAATTGACAGCCCAGACAACCTCAATGTGCACTTATTCTTTTACCTGCTCCTGTGGGGCAGAATATATTGGTCGCACGAGCCGGCGTTTGTCCAAAAGTGTATGAGAACACCTTCCAGCATGGTTAGGAAAGGGGCAGCTAAATAACACAAACAGCCCTTTTCTCGGGCATGTGGTAGACACAGACCATCGTGTAGATGCCAAAGAGGCCTTCCAGGGTAATTTACAATGTCCCCTGAACCTATTTAAAATTCCTTGGACAGCGTCTGTTGGCTAGGGCAGAAGCGGCTGCAATCAAGCTATGCAAACCGGTCCTGTGCGCTCAAAAGAACTTTATACAGGCGCCGCAATTACCGTAGCCGAAAGCCACCAATTCAGCCGCCCACATCTAATTACCTTTCCCGGCGGCCGCCATTCCTCGGACGATGAGGAGAAACGGACCGCAATTTTGTTTCTTTCCCCTTGCTTTCCCCCTCTGACAACCGTGCGATTTGTTCTACTTACCCGCATATTTGACTTAGTCACACAGTGATATAAATGTAAAGGCCTGACGAAAATTAATCGAAATCTAACGTATGCTCACCAAATTGTCTTTTGAAAGTTTATAACCCTGATATTTTTTCAAAGCGTGAAATTTCCATTCCTAAATCGTCTTGGTTGTCTATTTTATTAATTTATCTTATAAAGTGAACACCATGGTCCATTGCAAAATTTCATGAGCACATGGGAACATTTTCCTCATAGCGTATATATAGGTGTAATTTTCCTGAAACCTAATGTATACAACATGTAGTCCGGAAACCCTGATTGAAAGTGTAACGGCAGATCAGTTTCAAGCTTATTCCGTGATTTAAAAAGTTTTTAAAACCAAAATATACCCTTTATCTGATATTAACTTCAAGAAAGACATAGTTTACTATTTAATGCGTCGTTGTTCTCTAGAAAAAATATATGTATTTATAAGGGGATCGAAAATAAAAGAGAATACATTAATACTATTTTATAAAGTCAGTTTGCGCAGTGTATTATTCCCAAGCGTTCGGAACAAAATCTCGTTTAAAAGCGGGTGTCCTAACGTGATTGAAATTTCCTGGGATTAAGCTGTTTAATAAGTAACATTTAACGTCTGCTTTATTAATTTCTTCAAATCGAAAATATATCATAATTTCGCTTAACGGTTCATGAGATTGTATGTCTATATCCGAAATCTGACCTCAAATTCTAAGCCGAACGGTTACCCTAATGGCAGCACTTAAGGGAGGTGGGAGGGAGGAATAAACGAAGGGTGAGGTAAACTTAAGTCCATCCAACTGATACACGTAGGTATTTTTTAGAAATAAAGGTAGGGATGTCTTGTATTGCCACCTAAACAGGACAGGGGAATAGGAACCGCGCACGATACATGTGGTTTTGAAATTATGTTTGGGATTGAGGAGAGTGGTAGGGTAAATTTTAAGTTTAGGCTTAAGCTTCAGGTTAAGGTCAGACTTGGGTTGAGAGTCTTCATTATACTAAGGTGACGGTTTAGTTTTATATTAGGGTTAGTATTAGCGTTAAGACACAGGGAATAGTTACCCTCCCTGAAAGTTACCTTAAGGCCATTTATTTTAAGTAAGTGGGGCGGTTAATATTCCTGTGTCCTGTTTAGGTGGCCATACAAGGCATCCCCACCGAAGTAAAGACTAGGTGGCGTCATAAACTCGATCGTTTCCAAATTATAAGGTAGCGAAAAATAAACTCACGAGCCTTTATATATTGGTACTCCTCTACCAGGAGCCTTTACGGATACTAACCCAAGCGCGCGATTTTAGCAGAAATTCAGAACGGCCAATGGTGTTTGGGAATGCAGCCAGTAGAGCAATGTCGGTGGTAGCAAAATGCACGATAATAGTGTGACAAAATAGGCTGCTCGCAAAAGGGCGAAGGCCGGAAGTTAATGCGGAACTGAAATATGGATCATATACAGTATCCGGTGAAGCACACAATCGACGGTCTTCTACGCAAAAGAGGGATCTGCCCTTCTTCTTCTTCTTCTTCTTCTTCTTCTTCTTCTTCCTCCGACTATTATCTTTCTTCTTTATTGACCCTGTCCTGCAGATGAGTAGTATAAGTAACAAGTAACAGGTCAAGGCTCTAAAAACCCTATTAAATATCATTACTCGCTACTCCTGATATAGATCACTTTGATGACGCTAGATTCGACTTCAGATGACCCCGTTTCCTCTCCAATGTTAGTCTATTCTCAATTTCCTTTCACACCTATATTTTTCGAAATATCAGTAGTAGCAGTTGTGGTAAACATAGCAGTAGTAGTAGTTGTTGTTGTTATTGTTGTAATAGTAGTGGTTGTATCCGTGGTTGTAGTAGTAGCAGTATTATTATTATTAGTAGTAGTAGTAGTAGTAGTAGAAGTAGTATTAGTAGTAGTAATAATAGTAGTAGTAGTAGTATTAGTAGTAGTAGTAGTAGTAGTAGTAGTAGTATTAGTAGTAGTAGTAGTAGTAGTAGTATTAGTAGTAGTAGTAGTAGTAGTAGTAGTAGTAGTAGTAGTAGTAGTAGTAGTTGTAGTAGTAGTAGTAGTAGTAGTAGTAGTAGTAGTAGTAGTAGTAGTAGTAGTAGTAGTAGTAGTAGTAGTAGTAGTAGTAGTAGTAGTAGTAGTAGTAGTAGTAGTAGTAGTAGTAGTAGTAGTAGTAGTAGTACTCAAATCGATATCCCTTTCTGAATCTGGGGACAGGGATTCCCTGCCCTGCGCACACTAATCCTGCCTAAACTGCCTTGCAATAGGGTGTCCGCTGAGGCGGTCAATGGGATGAAGGGATGCACAAACATTTGTTCTTCTTCCATTCGCTCCTCATCACCTGCGGTTGTTGGCCCAGTTCCACGCCAACCATCACTTGACTCACGGAGGAATTCAAGGTGGTAATCTGGCTGACCGTGCTTCTGGCCAACCTGCGGGCAGCTGGCAGAAATTCTCAGTCCGACCGTCGGGGAGGGGAGGGCAGCGGATCTGGCGTGTATGACAGTACAGGTAAAAACAACTCCTCTCTCGTGGTCGTGCCAGTGTCCAGTAGATATTACGACTGCTAGTGGATTCTGGGGTTTGACGGGTAAGGCTGTCCTGTGAATATCTGTACCACTGTCAGTCATAGACGGAAACAGGGGAGAGAGAGAGAGAGAGAGAGAGAGAGAGAGTGGCTGACTGTGCTCTGTCCCTTTGACTACTCTTTATCCTATAGTAAAACGTTCGCATGGTGTCAAAGTGCTGTTATGCATTTGAGCTGGTGAATAGGCACTGGATGCTTCCATTTTGTGATAATCACACTTTCCAGTTAGCATTTTTGAAACTACCGCGATGCAGGACGCGGGGATAATACCGATTCCCTGATCGCGTAGCTGCGCAGTTAACGTGAGACCCCATTTTCTCCAAACGCGCAGTCAGTGAACGGCGTCCGTAAGTAGCACGAATAAGCTAAATATAAAATACAGTCTGCAGTTGGCGGTAGTTAGTAATGGCAGAAAAGTGTTCATGGGTAAATGGGAAAGAACAGTTAGCACCAAAATTTCAAATACTCGGCCATCTGCAGTTGCCTCTCCATCATCGGACGTACTTCTCCACTACCAATTTTATTTTATCTGAAGGCGTCAACACCCAAAATCCGACGGCCTCCTGTTATGATTTCTGTGTTTTAAAAGTGCTGACTCATAAGGCGAAGACAGTGGGGCTGAACAAAAGAGCACGGGATTCAGTGAATGCCGCGAGCAAGCAGAGTCCAGTTGGCCCCTCAGGGACCAAGCCAATAAAATAATACCAGTGAGTTGCAATGGAAGATGCCTCGGAGGGTCTGTAGTTCATGCATACGTGAGATTGTCAGGAGGCGTTCGAAATTATCACCATCCTCATCACCACCACCACCATCACAAACTAGACGTTATAGGATATATAGTGGAACTTTCGAAATCATGCAAGTCGTGGTAGCCCCGTGAACAGTGTATGCGGAATGACTATCAAAAGGCGCTTCTAAGCTGATGTCCACGCGTTTTGTCCCGGAGAACCCAAACAGCAGCACCATTAGGCACGCTCGGTCATACATTAAGGACGTTTCAAAAGCTGCTAAATGCCTTGTTGTGGGGCTACCGTGCGCAGTAAGGTCATGAAAAGCAACGACCGAATAAATCCAAGGGAGAAATCTGGGGTAGTATATCGCACCCCGTGCCTAAACTGTCCTTTTAATTACACAGATCAGGCGGAACGCAGGCTCGGAGCGAGCATAGATGAACATAGGCGACGGGGCGATGAAGTATCGCCAGTAACCGCCCACATCTATGAAATGGACCATGAGTTCAGCTTCACATCCGTCAAGATAATCACCCATGCCAGAAGCAAGAGGAGCTGACAATTGACTGAAGCCTGGTCCTCGGATTGGAACGTATACGATCGATACATGAATGTGGCGCGGGTTTACAGAGCCCTGCATAGTCATCTCCAGGCTTGCTTCGTCAACCATTGATTCGATTGTACCCCCAATAGCCGCCTCTTGTTAGGTTAATGTGGCTATCTATGAAGATGGACTCATACGCGAGTTGTGTTCCAGTGCTTGACTAGCCATCTTTTTTACTCACATAGACACCTGGAACTGCATTTTAAGAATTCATAGAGGACAGTTGTTACTTGAACCACCTGTTACTGGGGTCAGCCATTTATTGAGTTCACATGCTAAAGAACAGAAGCAGAGCCTATGGATTACAGATAACTGACTACGCCCATTAGGGTTACCTATCTGTTGACCTTGACAGGTAATTCGCTCAAGTTAGAATTCAGAGAGGCAACTTTGAGAGGACAATCTGCATGGTAGGCTGGCATTGACATCATCCGTTAATCAGAAATCCACCCAAGTAATTTGGATGAAGTTGTTTACCAACAAAGTGCTAATTTATAATGCTAGCTAGACTTAAATCTCCACCCACTTAACGTCCTTGAGGAAGTCCTGACTGTATCCGAATTCGTCTGCTTAATCGTGTGAAATGTCCGATGCTTGTATCCCCAACGTCCAAATGTGTAAGTGAACGTGAAAACGGAGACCAACTCGAGTGTCCTTTTAAGTAGCGGATGCGCTTAATGCTTGTGATCCTCAGAATCAAGGAATTTCTGCATAAAGCTAGACTAGACGAGGAAAGCACTAGGCATGAAACTGCACCAGATAATGAGATTGGACTTCGACATTTTTGTATTCTGGAGGCATTTTAGGTGTTTACACTAAGTTCCTTCCGTTTACAGGAAAAGTTAATAGGATACGAGGAGCACTTTATTCGGTACACAGAGTCAATTGCCGTGAGGTGGGTGTTTGATTGTGTGGCGGGACAAATCGTCCGTTTTGGAGCTTGTCAGCCGTGGTCTGGTGCACGAGGGAGTGACTGTGTGAGTGTGGGGCATGTGATTGGTCGGGCCAAGAGCTGAGTCTGGAGTGCGTAAGTGCGAGGGCCCCTGGGAGACAAAGGAGGCCGATAGACGTGCGTAAGGTAGCCCCAGTTGAGGATACCATCTTGATTAAGCTCAGGTCAAGCCTGTGGTCTGGTCATGCGTTGGCGGGGTAAAGGGACGCCAACGAAGGAGACACTGGACCGGCTGCTACAGCCGTGCTGGTGTGATTACTAGATGGACTCCTATATCCTCTGCCAAAGTTGCTTTATTTTATAATACTGAAGAATAATAAAGTTCAATCCCAGGGGTGGGGAAGTATCTGCATTTTTGTGAGGTTTCGGACCTGAGTTTGTATACATCATTAGGAAATAGAAAAATTTACCAGGTTCACAAACGCCATGGACCTGTCGTTAGACTTGGCGCCGGCGGTGGTGGCTGCGTAGCGAGTAGTATGCTGGTGGGCTCTAGCTGGCAGATAAATTTATCAGCATTCGTATGCTAGAACTCCCGTAACGCACTGATCGTTTGTTAGCGCTCCGAGAATGATCTGTCACCGAAGTAGAAGTTATTGTTTTTGTTCATCATTCGGCAAGCGATGGACTCAGTATGAAAGGCAGCACATACATGTACATATAAATACACACATGTTCAGTTCAGTTTAATTAAGGGAAATATAGGCGAAGCCTTTGAGCTCCCTATTGATGTGTATGGCCTTCCAAAGGTACAAAAAGCAGCAGCACTACTGAGAATTATAATACCACTCATTGTATTGCCTACGTAGTTATACAGGTACCTGAAGCATCTAACTGATGCATCTTAATATAGCGTTAAAAATTCTCCGGCCTTCCTTCAGGAGATCCAAGGCGTCAACGTAAGTCCTGATGAATGCATGCTATCGTTTGCTATAGTCGCCCTATTTTCCACAATACCGCATGACCTGGCAATTGAGAGTCGAGCTCGATGCCTACAAGACAATCCTGTTGATATTCCATTGCAATACGTTATAGATGTGCTTAAACTCATGTCTAGAAACGGGAGGATATTTCTCGATGCCTCTTCACGAGTAAATTGGATAGCTGAGAAAACATTAGTCGGCTTCTGATGCAGCTGCTCAACCTCACAGGTTTCCATGATAACAGAGGTATCATCTACATATCAGAGCCACAATTTTGGATTGAAAGTTCGCATTACATCCTCCTCTAATTGCTGTCATACGAGTTCCGCGAGGAGACCCGATATAGGCGAGCCCATTGGAGTGCCCTTAACCTGTTGATAATATTTCCCATCGAATTGACAATAGTTCTTCAGACAGAGTTTAAGCATATCTGTTACGTGTTGCAATGTCGTATCGACAGGATTGTCTTGTAGGCGCGGAGTTACACTCTCAACTGCCAGGTCATGCGGTATTGAGGCTTTAACACCTTCCCTCACTCCCGACATTTATCGTTACACGTTTCTCGACTCCCCTCCAGCGCATGTCTGCCTGTCTGCCCCCCACCAATCACTCTATTGTGATAATCAATTCTCACTTTTCATTTCGTCTGACGATGGGCCGGTGTAACCTGCTTGAAAATTCACGAGTAAAACTCGATTTTTCGACGAACCTTCTTTCTTCATTATTATCTCGAAATGCATACTACCTCAGTTATGCAACATATTTTTGGGCGTCAAGCGCATATTCTAACCATACGTTGGGAGAAATTCGCACAGAAACAGGTGGCAACTTTCGAGCAGCTAACGTTTCTCCACCGCCGTCGGGATCATGGCACCCTACCTCAGTCTCTTCGCTTCAAGCCTAGACTGCCGAATGATACTGGAAATCTACTTGCTCGGAAGTATGGATTTCAGGTCCTGGGACCCATTATATCAGATGTCCCTCATCGTCTTGATAGATTCGAAGCAACAATATCCTACCTTAGAAGCCGGTGCTTTTCCTAACTAACCGAAGGTGTACTTGGTGATGTGCAACAACGAATAAATACCACTACCACAGACGCCAGGCTAAAGAACTTCAGATGAAGCTAAAAACCCTTCTCCGTTCTACCATCGAGGACAACATGTCTATGAGAGTCGTTAACCTCTCGAAAAGGAGTCTCACACCTGCTGAAATTAACCTACTATCTAAAGGAACAAAATTCAGCCATACCGATGCCGCACCTACAACCTTCCTCGATAGCCTCGAATCTCTCCTACTGACCTCTGCTGTCCCTGAAGACACGCGCGCAGACATACGCAGCTTTGCCACGGGCCTCCTTCGGCAAAGGAAACACCGCCAAGTGTTATCGATCGACGAAGAAAAAGGGTTACGGTCTCTGAAGACTGATGACAGCATACTTATTGTGCCGGCTGACAAAGGTGGCGCGACTGTCATTATGGAAAATGTTGATAACATCAACAAAGCTAATCGAATCTTCAACGACCAAGACGCCTACAAATCACTCGCTGCAGACCCAACAAAAAAGCAGGCCGGAGCCCTGAAGAAGAAAGTGAATGAGCTCACCTGACTGAAGCTCATAAGTCCTGCTGATTCCAAATTTATGATTCTCAGTGACCCCCGTATCGCACATGCGTATGGCCTTCCAAAAGTGCGCAAAGCCGAAGCACCACTGAGAATCATAGTACTACTCATTGGATCGCTCACGTACAACCTTGCCAAATGGTTATACAGGTACCTGAAGCATCTGACTGATGGATTGCAATATAGCGTCAAGTATTCCCAGGCCTTCCTTCTGCATGCTATCATTCGATGAAGTTGCCTTATTTTCCTCAATACAGCATGACCTGGCAATTGAGAGTGAAGCTCTACACCTACAAGACAATCCTGTCGATATGCCATTGCAACACGTTCTAGATGTGCTTAAACTCTGTCTAAAGAACTATTGTCAATTCGATGGGAAATATTATCAACAGTTTAAGGGCACTCCAATGGGATCGCTGATATCGGGTCTCCTCGCGGAACTCGTATTACAGCAATTAGAGGAGGATGTAATGCGAACTTTCAATCCAAAATTGTGGCTCTGATATGTAGATGACACCTTTGTTATCATGGAAACCTGTGAGGTTCAGCAGCTGCATCAGAAGCCGAATAATATTTTCTCAGCTATCCAATTTACTCGCGAAGAGACAACGAGAAATATTCTCACGTTTCTAGACGTGAGTATTCGAAAACTGGAGAATAGTGACCTGACGACAAGCGTGCACCGCAAAGGCTCAAATGCTGACATCATACTTAACTATGACAACAACCATCCAGCGAACCAAAAAATGAGTTGCGTCAGAACGCTTTTTCACCGGGCTTTTCGCTACTGTAGCAGTGACAACCTTCTTAAGAAGGAACTTGCAGTCACCCTATGTTCCTCAATACCGCATGACCTGGCAATTGAGAGTGTAGCTGGACGCCTACAAGACAATCATGTCGATATTCCATTGCAACACGTTCTAGATATGCTTAAACTCTGTCTGAAGAACTATTTTCAATTCGATAGAAAATATTCTCAACCGGTTAAGGGCACTCCAATGGGCTCGCTGAAATCGGGTCTCCTCGTGGAACTCGTATTACAACAATAAGGGGAGGATGTAATGCGAACTTTCAAGCCAAAACTGTGGCTCCGATATGAAGATGATACCTTTGCTATCATGAAAACCTGCGAGGTTGAACAGCTGCATAACATTTTCCCAGCTATCCAATTTACCCGCGAAGAGGCAACGGGAAATATCCTCCCGTTTCTAGACGTGAGTATTCGAAAACTGGAGAATGGTGACCTGATGACGAGTGTGCACTGCAAAGGCCCAAATGATGACATCATACTTTCCTATGAAATCAACCATCCAGCGAACCACAAAAGGAGTTGCGTCCGAACCCCTTTTCAACGGACTTTTTGCTACTGTAGCACTGACGACCTTCTTAAGAAGGAACTTGCTTACTTGTGTCGCTTATTCCGACTCAATAGATGCCCGGTCAGCTTTTTGAAAAACTGTCTCAGACGCCAGAGACAACCAGAAAGTGTCTAGTCTAATGGAGAAACAGTGTCTCGGAAATTCTACTGTCTACCAGATAAATAGGGGATTTCCGAAGCGATCGCCAGACAAGTTAGTCGGTTTGGCATCTCCATCGCTCGCAAGTCGGCGTCCTCCCTGCGCGCAGTACTATCGCGTAGTTAAAGACCCCACAGTAAAAGAGCAGCAAACGAATGTCATTTATCGCATTCCGTGTGCAAATTGCTATAGCGATTACGGAGGCCATACGGGTCAACAACTTGGGACCCGCATAAATGAGCATAAACTGGCCATCCGCCGACGCGATACCTTGTCCCTCGTGTTTGCGCACGCCGTGAACTGGGACCACCCCTTCAATGGGGACGCAACCGAAATGGTCGCCATGGCTAAGACCAAGCAAGCACGAGAGTTCCTCGAAGCTTGGTACTCCAGCACAAACAGCATCAACGGCCGCGTCGATCTGGATGCACATTATGAAGGTCTTCGTGCACGGCTCACAGATTCGAGTCGACCTTAAACCAACAATAGCTTATCCATGTTTGGCCAAGTGGAAATCCACAGATGCGGTATCCTTTCCCCCTCCCTCGCCGACGCGTGAACCACAATCGGGACTTTAACACTTCCCCTCACTCCCGACATTTATCGTAACACGTTTCTCGTCCCCCCTCCCACGGACGTCTGTCTGTATGTCTGCCCCAGCTCTCTAGTGTGATAATCCAAACTCCCACTTTTCATTTCGTCTGACGACGATCCGGTGTATTCTGCTTGAAAATTCACGAGTCAACCTCGATTTTTCCGACGAACCTTCTTTCTTCATTATCATCAATCAATGTGTGAAACTATTTTAATTTTATTCCAAAACGACCCAAAGCGCCATGGTACTAAGACAGTCGGGAAAATCCAAGCCAAGCGAAGTCATGTTAATAAACAAATGTGTGACTGTCAAGATGACAGTTCGGACTCCATTTGTTATAGCCCGATCGATGAATCGTCCAGGAGTAGAATAATGGAACCTCGGGAAAGTGTCTTTGACCGAAAATAAGATAACCGCATCGGTTTGAGTAGGATGACTTCGTAGTCATAAGATCAGAGCGAAGTTACTGAGTCAAATATTGAAAACAAAAGACAATGAGCAGGTCTATTGCAATAAAAAGTAAGGATTTCGTGTATGGACGGTTAAACAGAATTGGGGATAAGGAATCGTCAACAGTACATGTAACTTTGCACGAACTTCCAAGGAAATTATGTTTCGGATTAAGGCGAGGGTTAGGTTTACGTTAAGGTCAGTGTTGGAGTTGGGGTCACGATAAGGCTAAAGTAGTATCGTGTTAACTGTACGATTTAAGGTTACTGTAGGGCTAGGGTTAAGATTGTGGTAACAGTTTATTTTACTGTTAGGGTTAGTCTCACTGTTAAGACACTGGTATATTTACCCTTTCTGAAGTTTATCGTAGGGCAACCTATTTTAAGTGGGTGGGGCGTTTTCTAGTCCCATGTGCTGTTTAGGCGACCTTACGAGGCCTCCCTGCCCTATAATATACTACCCTGTGAAGTAAATTATGAACGAATAAGAACGACGGCAAGACAGGAGTGCATATGTAGATTAAGTCTCCTCGAAAAATTCCCAGGATTAAAATAAGGAATAAGATAGAGAATGCGGTAAAGTATGATAGCATGCATAAGCGAGAAAACAAATTTCTGCTAATCGTTCTTAAACGGAATTCAAAATGAATGTGCTAATGAGATTTCGTTACGGCTTGGTGACGAACGCATGCATTAGTCCCAAGTAATCAAGCAAGCACACATGCATTGTTGAAAATCAAATTTACTTCGCTTTCTTTTAACCTGTTTTTATTTGTATTTGAAAAGTCTTCATACGCCAAATTATGTACCCGGCCACAGTTTCTGCACGAAAAATGTGTCCAAAATCGCATAGCCAATCAAAAGTCTGCCTTACATGAGGGAAACCAGAGTTAATATCTCTGCGGTTCAAATTATCTTCTACACGCAAAGTTCCTCGTTCATTTAAAATAAATTTGGTTAAGGAGGACTTATGTGGCCCTCCAATCAGGACATACAGACAAGAACCCCTGGCAATACATGTGCTTTTGCGCCAAACTCCAGGACAACTATGGTTAGGGTCAGGGTTAAGTTTAGGGTTAGGGTTAAGGTTGAACCTGGCGTTAGGGTAAGTTAGAGTTAAGTTTAGGGTTAAAGTTAGGGTCATTGTTAACTGTGAAATTAGGATGCGGAAATTAGGCTGTGGTTTGGTTTTGCGTTAGGGCTAGTCTTAGGGTTAGGACGTGGGAATATTTACTCTTCCTGCACTTATGCACAGGGCCAACTTTATTACTTCGGCCGAGCTTTCCTATTCCCCTGTCCGGACCCTTACCTAGGTTTGTCTGAAACTTGATTTCCGAAGATTGCTTTCATATCCTCCCCTCATACCTATATCCCTTCTAAATAATCTAATTCTGAATGAAACCAGTCGGTCACAAGCACGAGGTGGGCTGGCACATACCACCTGCCTCTTTAAATCCAGAGTGACTCTCGCTACCAGACGCATAGAAGACGGGACTACCGCGGCATCTAAACTTACCTTTGGCAAGTACCCTACACAGTCTCCTAATAGGGAGAGGAGGATGTGGTGGGAAGTCGTTGCGACCATCTGAACTGAGGGGAGGGGAGAAAGACTCGGTGTTCACACGTTCCCATTGATACCCAGAAAATGGCGGGCGGGGAGCGCCAGTGGTGGCGGTGGCGGTGGCGGCAATTCGCTTTTATTATGCCTTGGCCTTGGCATTAGCACTTGTCGCCATGGTCACCGCCGGCAGCCGACCCTAGCGTCTGATGTGCGGATTGAAGGGGTGGTCTGCACCAGACTGGACCGAATGCGTTCGGACGGTAACTAGTCTCATCTCTCGTCCGTGGCAATTAACTGGGAGCCGCACCAGCGTCTCCAGCCTCTGCCCCAGTCTGAGGGCAAACGAACCTACATGCTCTGTGGCTGAACCTGGATGCCGGTCACCATTAAGCACACGAGCGCCATCTCACTCGACGCCCCCGCCCCTCCCCCTCCCCCTCATAACACCTGTTCAAGGAGAGGATGAGACAGGTGGGAGTCGGCAATATCAGACTGTGTTAGCGCTGACGTTGGCGTGCCCAGCAAACCTACTGCGAGCTCCAACGCCTCGAATAGCTAACTGTGAAGATAAGAAAATGAGTGAGCTATGACATTTGTGAGCGAAATGTCATGTATGCGGGAAGGCATACACCCAAAAAGTCCTCCCCTACGTCTACTCCAACGCGACACAACGGATGTGTGACGCAAGTTGCTGCTCATGGGAAAGATGGGAACCCCATGATGATGGGAGCGTTTACTTGCTGGTTGCTTGGCACAAGTGGAGTTCAGACTGCCGTCAGAGAGGGGTCTCCTTGTGTGGTCTTTTTGTCCCTGAATGGAGACTCGAGCACCGGGCAGGGGAGGTGTGGTGGGATATTAAGGAGACAAATGATTGTCTTCCTTCGTAGGAGTAAACCGTTACGCGAATGTCAAGTTCGCTGCCCTGAACCGCTTAATCATTGCAACCACCTGCCTCCGACGCTGTAGAAGATCTTTAGTCACTTTTCACGGTCAAGACCGCTAACAGAAATGACCAACTGGCTATACAGCGTCTGATCAAATTTTGGGAAGCAGAACCTCTATATAGAGACTGGGCAGGTGCAGTTATTAAGGTGAATTTTAAGGAAAGCAGCGACTCTGCACGGCATGCGTCTTCCTGACAGTGAAATAAAAGTCTTCGTAATACTCCTACTCAATCGCTGTTGAATATTGAAACATGGTTTGGTAAGGATTAAACGGGATATGAGAAGAGGAACCACCAAAATTTCGAAGAAATCGGAGTTAGGTTTAAGGTTTGGGTTAAGGTTAAGTTTAGGGGTAAGCTATGTATTAAATTTAGCGTTAAGGTTTAGTGTAGTGTAGGATTATGATTAGGCTATGGTTTAGGTTTATGTTAGGACGGGTGTTAGGGTTAGGACACAGGGATATTAACCCTTCCTGGAATTATGCACCGGGCCACCTTTTTTCCAATGTCCCCTTTAAGTGGTTGTATAAGTAATCCTTACAGTTTTTTTTCCCGGAGCTATGCAGAGTTTCATAAAATTCTGCATATTTCGTCGTTTATGCCTTGTTCTGATTTGGATTGTCCGGCAACGCGCGAGGAAAAAGCACCAATACGCTTTCAGTTGTGTTGGGGATGGGCTAATCATCACTGCTCATTTCGTACAACGCTGGGATGCATTCCCTGTTATTAACAGTCAACTCACTCTCCTTTCTGGGATTACGCATTTATGACGTCGCGATATGGGCCTACTCGCCCCGAATATGTCATGGGACTCAAAATTGAGCCCCACCAGCAGTCGCACAGCGGCTAGTGTGATAGACAGTAAACACTACCGGAAAGATAAAGGAAACTGGAATGAGCCTTTTACGCTTATAAGTCGTCATCAGCCGACCATGCCCAAATCCAGAGGTTTTAACCCTCGAGGCTCGAACCCACGACCTCTTGGCTAGAAGTCCAACGCGCTAACCGCTACGCGACTGCTGACGGGCCTCGAGAGTGAACCCAAAGACGCAATCGGGACGGGTCTGGCCTGTAACGTGATTGATCCGCAGCTATACATCATAATTAATATACCTGGTCGCAACTGACAGGACAGCAAGTCCGTGGCCCAGTGGTCAGGGTACTGTGCTTCTAGCCAGCAGATCATGCATTCAAACCTCGGAGGTTGAAAAAACCGGGGTTGGATATGGCCAACTGATGACGGCTAGTAAACCAGAACTGGCCATTCAAGTCTCCCCTTTTTCATTGATAGTTTTTCTATCATGAATCCATGGTTGATCCGGTTTCTCGGGATTACCTGTGGTCAGTCATGCCAACTGCTGCTATACTGTCGACAGTACCTAGCTTGATTCCAGACTCATATAACAGAACAAGGACCAACGTGAGAATGATGATGCGAGCGACTGCTTCGAAGTCACATCAACCGCCTGTCAGGACGGAGTTTTTACCGGTTCGGTTCAACTTCATGATTGGCTGGGTGAACCGCTCTAATACAATAATTTATCGAATGTTGTGCGTTTCGGATCTGGTCTGCGTAGTTTACGTTATGATTTTGACAGCTTTTTGACAGAAATTAATTGTGCTATGGCCTAGAAATCAATATTTTAAAAACGTAGCTGACCAAGTAAGATTTTCGGTCGGAGATATCTGTCCGGTTACGGTAGGCGGTCAACTTTTTCGGGGTAGTTAGCGACTTGTGCTATTTTGAGTCAACATTTCTGTCAGGCATTTACCGAAGGAGAAAGTAGTCCATCAAATCAGGCCTGTGCATGAGTTCTCCCTTTGACTTAATCGAAGGATCCAAAGAGATTGGTTTGCGCATTTCAGTACGCAGGGCATTCGGTAAACTGACCCAGTTGCGCCCAGAAGTCTACTGCCGATGGCATTCGACCATTCGAGATGCGAGGATTGACCAATTTTTATTTTCAAAACTGAACCCCGCCTTTCGCAATTTCGGTCAAGTTGACAACTAGGATGGCACTGCAATTATTTTGTCAGTGCTCATACACAACGATTTGCAAGAATTTTCGTAATTTTTCTGGATTATTCTGGGCTGAAAATAACTCCAGTCCAGCACCTTCCTGATCTTATATGCAATCAGTGACCGATCTCATGCAATGTTAGCCAAAATTTTAAAATGCGTTTTAGATTAGGAATGACCACATAAGTTGAATTTTAATATTTACTGTCTTGGAGCATAATGCTATGATATTTTAGAAACCCAAGATTCCAGCGTTTGGACGAAAGTCATTTCGGAATCCTGTAAAACTTCAATCATTGAAAAATAACTACTTGTGTAGTGTCCTGTTTTCTATAGATTTTTGATGCCCTTATAAATTCAAATACATGTCATAAAAAAACTAAGCAAAAATCTCCTTTCGTGTAATCTATTTGAGAGCTGATAAAATTTTCTTCCAATTTTTCCTTCGAAGAAGCGCTTTCTTTGGTTTTAAAAAGGGTATAGCTGTGAAAATTTTTTATGACTGCACAATGTCTATTCAAATCCAATTGTACCTGCGCGTACCTATTCGTTTATTGATTTCCTATCAAAAAGCACAAGAAAGAATATTTTCAATTATATGTTCTATAACACATCTTTGAGTCTGTAAGGGCACAGAAAATCTTTGGAAAAATGCTCCCTACATAAGTTATCATTTTTATAGTGAGCATTTTTCAGGAGACTGAAGAGGCGTTCTTTCAAAAGTGGGCATTCTCTTGTATCGGAAATCTCCTGGTATTATGCTTGAAGATATAACATAGTGCAATAAAACGCATTTTAACATTTTGGATTACATCGCTTGAGATCTTTAACTGACTGTATGTGTGCATGCCTAAAATGACGCATTGCAGCATTCGGCAATGGAGACCCGACTTACGTTGCAAACGTGCTGTGGGGCTTATATCATTAAAAGGCCATTGGTATTCCCTTTGTTCATAAGTTGCTCAAGAAGTGTCTGTTAAATGTGCTATGGCCAGCACTGCAAGCGACACTGCTCACATTTTGCGTGCTTTCATGTTGATATCATACCTCCGTAGGACATGCCATCGACGGGCTCTGTGGGTCAGCGCAGAAAAAGGAGGGAGATATAGCGTGACCGACTGTGTTGCGGAAATTGCGATGCCGACTGACCAACAGGAACCCGCGTTTCCTGTTTAAAAACTTCTGGAGCTGAAAGGCATGAGTTAAGGTTGGAGGGATGGAGGGAGTGAGGGAAGAGGAGGAGGAGAAGGAGGGGAGAAAAATCTCGTCATTGTCATCGTCAACATAGTCACCCTTGTCATCAACCCCACAATCGCCATCCTCATCGTTATCCTCCTCCTCGTGCTAATACTACTAAAAGCGACAATCGTTTTCATTCCCCGTTGCATCAGCAGGGACGGAAACAGCAGTAACACAGGGAGGAAGAAGATGAGGGGGACGGTTCGCCGTCCCATTTACTTGATATCTGTCTGCGGGCATGTGCTGGGAGGCGGCAGATTTTAAGATAGTGTCAACTACCACCAGCACTGTGCCGCTTTGCAGGACAGCCCAAAAACAAATCCCTTCATCACAGTCTTCGAATTGTCCATGATCAAACAAGGGACGACTGGATATTCTAAGCTATCTACACCATCCCTACGTTGGGTGGGTTCGCACAACTCGGATATTGCGAGTTTAATGTCTATTTCTGCCTTATTTGTCGTCGCCAACCCATCATTTCCCAAGATGGGGAACACTGAATGCGTAAATACACACGCAATTGGCCACAGGGTCAGTGCTACCACCCTGAGCTTTGTGCTAACGTCCTGCTGGCTGCGATCCGTCCAAACCAAACATCTTCACGGCCTCGGATTGGAATATGACTGGCTAACAATGCCACCTAATTCACGAAGTGTCCTAACAGTTTCTCTCGCGTTTGTCTTCGTAATCATTCTTAATTGATTTGTGAAAACCTGTCCATTCTCGTGTGGACCAGACCATGTGCGGCACGAGTAGAGGGGCTGTCCAAACTTGTCACCCACTGCGCACGATCCTATCTCCAGTCTTCTTGACTCTGTCTTGACACCGGACTCAGACGGTTGAAAGAGGAGAGAGAGAGAGTGCGGTAAATGCTGTGCAAGCCAATGTCACTGCGCCCGCCACGCTGTGGGGCACACGATCCACATAGTCATTAACGACGGTCAAACTGTCCTTGGTACCGATTGCTGGTTGCTATGCAGCCTCCTGCACGCGGCTTTAAGTGAAGCTCCAAGACTAAACCGAACTGCCGTCTTCTGTCCTGCGATCAGGATCTGTTGATGAGGTCATCTGCATGGAATTTAAGTAGTATTTTATCCCTATAACCACCCACTAGCCTTTTCACTGATCCATCTTCCTAGCATTCTCCCATATTACCCTCTTGCACTTCTCTAATAGCCATCACAGTACTATCTAACTGTCGGGCAAAGTGATTGATTTTGTAGCATTTCATTAGCAGGATTGGCTTTTGTAGTCACACACTGCAAACAAATGTAGTTTGCACATATAGTTTCTTTCGATACAGATATTATGATCTCTGTAACAACTGCAAAATAGCATTTTAAAGAAATTTGTGCAATGTTTTCTTATAAAGGGTTTTTTCTTTGCGATTATAATGAAGGCGACATATGTGTGAGTCGAGTTAAAATTGTAGGCTTCAAGAATTGCAATGATCTCAGAATAATCGCTTCACCGGTTACGAGGATCAGTTATTTATGAAGACGAACTGGGGTGGGGCAGAACAATGACGTATGCATTACGCGCGAATTTACTCCACTCAATGGAGCCACCAATTTGCTTTCTTGGGCTAGGGATGTAACCAGATCAGAATTCAAGAATGGAAATCTGAGAGGATAGGTCACACTGCGGACAAGCTGGCACTCTTCAATTGGTTCACCTAGACCTGTGGCCGGGGTTTCAGTGAAAGCGCTAACTGTTCAGGCCAACTCGCTGCTGGTTATACTGATGCCTTTCCACTAGGAATGAACAAGTTGACAGCCAAAGTCTGAGACATTGTATAGCAGCATAGGCTTAAAGCAAGAGGGGCGAACAGAAACACCTATCGATAATTTGTTGCGCGCTGATGGATATAAAATAATTTTGGTTGGTCTAGTCGCCTATTTACTCTGTAGCGGACGAAGACGTTGAATTTAGCACATCCAGAATAGCGTAAGCACTGGGAATAAATCCGGACTCAGAAAGAACTAAAAAAACGGTTAGTCAATTCATCACTCTCATCCAGGCAACAAGGTAGAAGAACAGTTAAAATGATAGAAAATATATTCAGGACCAAGGAGTCTAGTATTTCGGAAACGATAAATGATACTAGGAAATGTGAGCGTTAAAGCACCGCTGCTACCAATGTGACAGTCGAAGACGTCGAGGATAACACACACCGAATAACGGGAAGCACTAGAAATAAATCCTGGAAAGGATTTTTAAACGGTTCAACGCATTCATCCAAACAACAAGGTGGAAGAAGACGTCGGTGGGCATAAATGTGTAATAGAAATGGAAGGTACTTTAAAATACACAGACGAACATGCCCCGTACCTGGATTGGCCAGCACCACTTCACCATAATTAATATTCCCAATCACAATCGGCTGGACACCCAGCCAAGGGCTCATTGGTAGAGCGTTTGACTCCATGACCAAAGATCCCGCGTTTGAATCTCAGGTGGCCCACACTCGGGATTGGGTATGAATGGCTGATGAGGGTTAATAAGCCAGAAATGGCCACTATGATCTCCCTTGTCGCTGTCAGTACTCCATCCTATGCCTACGTTACTAGGCGCTAGACGACCGTCTGCGAGGGCTTTAGATTGAGCCCCAAGGCACAACGGGCTGAGTATGTCCCGTAACTTGATCAGTAAGTGCCACTTGATCATAATACACAGTACTATGTAAATGGCATAGAATGGGCGAAACTAGTTGCGGTGTGCTGCGGGGAGGGAAAGTCTGCAGTAAAATGGGAAGGGCATCGGCCCTTTTTACCGACAAGTGGTTACAACATTTCCATCATAGATCCGCACGAAAAGTGTCCATTTCATTCAAACAATTCAATTCAATTCATAAAGCGTTACAACCCTATTCGACCCCAGGCAGTCAATGTACCAAAGCAAACGTTTTGATAACACCAGTTTGCTCTACTGATTCAAACAGAAACTCAATAGTCTGACACTTTTCCTCATCAGCTGGTGGGGAATCAGGCATGCCGGGGTTTACACTCGTTCGAGTGACATGAGAACAAAAGGGACAGCTAGGGGGACAGATGCGGCTCGAAGGACAACGGAAACAAGACGGGCAGGATCCGGATGCCCATGAAGTCATCTGCCAACGGTTATGCATTGTAAATGGACGGCTGTGCGTTTCAATAGGCCATTGCTAGGAAACAGGTTGCAAGGCAAAAGACTGAGTGAAGAGAGGTTTGATTGTCGGGATGAAAGCGGATGTAACTCGCATGACTGAACCAACCATTTACTCGGTCCAAAACGAGTTCAGCTTAGAATGATTTCTTAAACGGAATCGAATATGGTCTAGGTAAGGAGTTAGAAGCCAGGCAACTGTCATTACTTTGAAAGTTTTTAGAAATCCTGCAAATGCTTGAGAATGGAATGGCGTATATATTTTTGGTATCAATTATTTGGGACAAATGAAAGCCCTTATTTGCATACACATGCCCTTTCTCCTCTGTTATGCTGTAGTATCAAACCATCAATATAGCTGATAGCCGAGCTGTCTGATAACCTTCAGTAAACTAGCTTTGCTTAAGACGTATGCAAGGATTTTCCGATTTAAGTAACTTCTACATGGGGCAAAGATTCAATCCAGACTCAGTGCACAGGCTCGTGTCAATATGGAAACTTGAAATTCATGTTAGCAAGGTGAGAAAATGTAAAAAAAGTCATTTTCAACCGGGGGTATGTGAACTAAAAAATGACCACCTAGTATCCCATTTAAAACACTAACAGTTCGACCGTAAATTTGGGCAATATCCACCACGTGCTTAACTGCAGGCCGGTAGCAAGCACAGGGACTCGCGCTCGGGTCAGATTATATTGATAGTAGACGTGCGCCGCATCTATCATGATCCCCCCCGTCCTCCTCCACCTGGACCCGGTGTCATGACAAAGTCAAGAAGACCGGAGGTAAGAGAAGACGCAGGTGACTGGCACGACATTATGACCTTATTACTGCGTAGTCAACGCATGAAAAAAACGGCTACCTGCAGCATTTTTCAGTGCCAGTCAATTAGGGAACCTTACCGTTAAAGTCCTTTAAAGACTGCGTTATTATGCAATATATGCCTTTTTGATCGCAGAGTTCAAAATCCGGATAAGCACAACCTCTTGTGCAATTTATATCTGGAGTTTTCACAAAATGACCTTTTGTTGAACCTTAATCAGGATTTTGTAGCCCCCGAAGACCGGCTGTTTGGTTTTGTTAGCCCACTATGCCCGATTCCACCCCCGGTCTTCTCGGCACTGCCTTGACACGAGGACCGGATGGGTGAGGTATGAGAGAGTTCAAGTCTACTATCACTGTAAATTACTTCACGTGCAAGTCACTGGCTATGCGCCTACGATGCTGTGAGGCCTACGGTGGACATAGTGACGACGGTTGAATTCGCTGGTGCCTCACAAAGTCCCCCGTGGTAAATGAGACTGACCAAAATGGGAGCTCGATTAGAGTACAGCTGGCTTTAATGGGGAGGTGCACTCGTACGAAATGCTACACGTGCACAGTATGGTGACACGCCCAGGCGAAGGCTCATGCCTCACGATTCACTTGGACTAATCTATGCATTAGATGGCGGAACGGCTCCGAAGGTGAACTGGTGTCTGGGAGAGGGAAGCGAGAGGGAGGTTGACCCTGTGAACTCCGTACCCCCCAGCATTCAGGCATATTCCTCACTACTAACAATCTGAGGGGCTAAGAAGTGGCTTGGAAGGCTACCTATTGACGGACCAACTGGATTCTTCTCTCAGGAGAGAGAGTCAGACTGCAATATCTCGTTCTTACCGTAGTCACTGTGCCACCGTTCACGTTCTTGCATACCTGACACCCTGGTCCGTCGTGCGCGCACCATGCGCGTGTGGTACACGTTGATGATCTGCTTAGCTTTGTTAACCACTGCTCCGCCTACGGTCTTCTTGACTCTATCTTGACGATAGGCTCAGGTGGGCGGGGCAGGAGAGAGTGCGGTGGGTGCTGCGCAAGTCTGCTGCCACTGCAATCTAATTCACACGGAAGTCACCGGCCGTGCGCCCACCCTGCTGTGGTGCACACGGTGAGCCTTGTTGAAATAAATGCTAAAACTGTCGGAAGCCTTCAGTCTCAATACTCTTTAGTTGAGCGGCTTGAACAGTCAAGAGGGTGAAAAGAGAGAGAGAGAGAAAGAGAGAGAGAGAGAGAGAGAGAGAGAGAGAGAGAGAAAGAGAGAGAAAGAGAGAGAGCGTAACTGAGTGAGTGAGGTTGAAACTGGGAATCCATCCAAACGGCACCTCAGCATATTCATCGCTATAATAAATTTAATGTGTTTGAATATAGGCAGAATGCTCAGTGAGTGTCCATTTACCACTGTGTCTGAATTTATCATAACACCGAGAAGTCGTGGCTTGGATGGTTGTCAACTAACTGGATACCTCATTCCCCATATAAGTATTTTGGAGTGCTAAGAAGATCGCGTGTTGAACTGCAAGGGCTTATTATCAATCTGAACTCCATGGCATTGTCACGGCTGTGGCGTCGTTACAGAAGCTGGTACATGTAATGTGCGGTAGGAGTGTGTGGCACGCATACACGGGTTATTTCATAGCCACTACATCGCGACAACCCTCCGTCGTCTTGCGACAGAAGCAAAATAGGGGGTTAAAATGAGTGTGTGGCAGGTGGTGCGCAAGTGCGCACATACCAGTGCTGTGTCCACTCTGTGGGGATACGCAGGTGAACACAGTGAAACTGGCTCTGTGTGCCTGATAGTGAAATTTATATTTCAAAGTCCTGAAGAACCATGATCGACGTAGAGCAATGATCGCGAGATGTGGACTTAAAACTGCTGTGTCAAGATATACGACCCATATATTTGACGACTTTCGCAAGTAAGTTGCGTGGGTTCACACGAGGTAACACTGCTGCTGCTGAATTGAGGATAAAGCTAGTTTTTCATTAAACTGTACGAAAACAGCTTAGCTGGGTATTTGGACAGTGCAACGCGCGTTTTCATATCTAATCACACATCAGCGTGAAAGGAGCTTCTCATAAGATTTTGTGAGTTTGGTCCATGTTGGCAGTATAATTGGTATTTCACATTCTGTATCGGTTCCGAGGGACTGCCAAATCAATCCGCGCAAGGAGTACTTACAGTAGATTGCCTAACTCATGAAATATCTATATCAGAATTTGATTTAGTAGCAGGGTGGGCATTTCACGGTGTTGGTTCTGATTTTTGTATTGAATTGAAGCACAGAAAGCTGGTTGATAATAAAGCGTTCACATCAGATCGGCTTAATGATGGGAAAACTGAGCTACATTGGGTAAAATCACACGTTTCTTGTTATCCAGGAATTTTCCTACGCTATTAAGAACTACGGATCAAAGCATTTTGTTTTTGTGCGCAGTACTATGAATGAACATTAATATAAGCCGGAAAAATTTGGAATATATCCCTTTGGAGAATCAAAAATTTAGTTTTGTTTTTAGACAAAATCAGGCGAATGCAGGTTTGAGAGATTACATTGTTTTCAGAAAATCAAGGACATATTTAGTCTAAAAAATTAAATTTTGCAAATTTTTGTCATTTTTTTACCACAAACGCAGTAATAAACTTGTGTTAATGTACTTTGTTTTACCACACCGATTATTAGGACCTTAAACGCGCATATATACGAGACGCGATGACACTCCTTTTTTCGCTCTCATTGCGCACACGAGGCCTGTAAAGACAATTTCGGTCTGCAGTTGACTATAAATAAATAAGGAAACTTGAAACATAAGGGGCGAAAATCTAAGTGTATATTCGGCCACTCTCTTGTGCGTATAAAATCTTAGAAGAAGACTGAGAAGTAAGCAAATAAACTGAAAAACGCTCCAATAAAAACCGGTCAAACGTTCCCAGTATTTCCTTGATTTCACTTTGGATAAGTGTTAAGCACACAGAAGTTTGACAACGAAACATCTAAAAAAGCAATTTTTAAAAAGGTCACTTATTATAGAAAGTTTTTTAACTAATTACAGGCTTATATTTTCCTGGCTTTTGTTTTGGACGTTAATTTTTCTCGGCAGCGAGTTTTCATGTTTGTGTCTATAAATATGATGCAGATGGCCATCTGCATTAGAAAGAATGTCCAAAAAATCAATAGTTCGGTAAATTCTTTTTAGAAATATCTTATTAGGAGGTTTTACCAAACTCGTCGGACGGAATGTAATCCATAAGATTTCATGAGATAGGACAGCTACCGTATATGGCCCCCTACACACGACATGGGAGTAAGAATGCCCTGCCCAAGTAATAACGTTGATCTTTTGCATAATTCGAGAACGGGTAAGCATTCCTGTGTTCCAAACCTAACAATAACCTTAAACTTAATCCGTAGCCTTGATCTTAGCCGTACACTACCCTGATCCTCACCATAACTCCAAAATTAGTCTCACCTCACTTCAATGCTCACCTTAACTTAGTCTTAAACCTAGCCCTGAAATTAAGCCTAACTCCAGGGAAAAACCTTAGCCTATTTTCCCTGGAATTCGGCCCAACGGCATATGCATTCCGGATAGTTCCTCTTTTTACGTCCTGTTTGGGATGCTATGCAAATCACCCATCCCACCTTCCCTTGCCGTCTGTGCAACTTCAGTCGTATTACGAACAACAGACTTAGAAGTCACGGTTTTAACTGTTAACTGTTTAAAAAAGCACCTCAAAATCCTAGGATGCCGGTTTCTGTTAAATTCAGCACAAGGTACGCATGATGAGTTTCCCCACATCGGGCTCTATAAAAATTACAGTTAATGGAAAAAAGAGCAGTATACTAAGCAGTCTCCATCTGCTTCTGCTGCTGCTGTCGCCGCCGCTGCTGCTGCTGCTTAAAACAGTCCCGCTCTTGTCATCTAAAGGTTTGTTTATGTTTTTGGAGATATAAGACACCAGGCAGACCCGATAAGGTTGCTTTCTCGCCAAAAGCAGTCACTCTGTGGATGATAAGACTGGAAAAGAAGTAGATGTGATCGTTGAAACAAGAGTTTTAATAGCCTAAGCTTTTGGATTCATACGTAACCTATCATTAGGGATATTATCAGTATCAGATAATCCATGCAAAAGGAATTCCCGTACTTATAGACTGAAGTTGAAATTTTACCGCGTGCCTCTCAAAGATAACGACTTCCCTTTGCCGAACATGGTTGCCCTTAGCGTGAGAATGCCTTGGTTACAGGCATTTGAGTAGTTAATCATGTAACTTTCATCCCCCTTGTTGGATGGTGGTGCGACAATTGCTCGGCAATTTGCTCACATTGCCCACCTGGGTGCTCTCCATGTGGTCCAGGATGTCTTAGTGTTGAATATGTAGTAGTTAATTGCATTATTTTATGGGACTCAAGCAGCTCGGTGCTCACGCGATTGTCACTCCTCAAGAGAAGTCCCGCCTCATGGAACTTGTATGTGTGCACTGGGTTCGTAGAATGGGCAGCAACTTGGAAGTTAATGTTACTTCTTCAGCCTACCACTGTGTGTTCAGTCCATTGCGTCAGGATTAACTTCTCAGTTTCTCCAATGTAGTTGGTTTGCCCATAATTACACCAGATCCGGAAAACAACTTCAAATGCTTCCTGACTGGGTTCGGATCTTTCGGCTCCAGGACCTGGCGCAGGATCGTTGCCTCTGGTCTGTTTGCAACCCCAAGGGCTGTGAGAAGGCTGATGATTTGCGAGACCTTCTTGACTTAGGGGAACACTCGTCAAAATTTGGAACCGATGCAATTTGGTCCCTCGGTTCAGTCATGCATACACCAATTGAAGAAGTTGTACGGGTAACCATTCTCTTTAGGCATCCCGTGAAGATATTGAGATTCGGTTACCTTTCCTTCTGGTTCACTATGGTGCGCCTCAACACGCTGATATAGCACCTTTACAAAAATGCGTTTTTGTTCAATTAGGTGGTTGATGTGAAAGTTTAGTACCTGATTAGTATCTGTCGCTTTCCAAAATATCAGTCTTTTGGTAACCAAAATCTTTGTTTTCTTTCTCCTACCTCGTAAATTGTATGTATGGGAAGACGTTCTTTGAACGCCGGCACCAGATTCCGTTCTATGTCAAGGACAATAACAGCCCAAAACTGACAGAGCATTTCAGTCTGTGATGTTGATTACCAGCAACTTCAGCCATTGCAGCGCTACCTCGGCTAGGAGCCCCAAAATAAACCATCCCACAGGTGTGCCTTTCACTCGCTCCTAGATTTTTCCGCCAAACCTGAAATAACAGCAGGTGGACTACGGTTATGACAGTAAGGAGGGACAAACAGACTAAATTGGCGAGAAGTTTACCAACCAAGATAACTATTTCATATCTAGACAGAAATCTTGAGTTTTCAGTCAAAGTCAAACTAAGATTTTGTGCAGATAAAGGCAGCGTTCTGCTGTCAACGCCTAGCATCGTGAATCCCAATACCTACATCTTTAAGAAATAATGGCTATTGGAATAAGTATGCTCAAAGTACCCTGTTCACAGCAGCTTAGCCGCATCGAATGTTAGTCACACATACACCAGCGCTCCCTATCTCACCCACTCTACTCCTGAGATCTCACGTCTGAATCTGGGTTAATGCCAGTACTCCCCCCAGCACCCTTTCAGCATCCTCCGCCAGCAATGTGGTCGGCCCTAAATACACACCCGTTGTACCTCATTTCGCTCCGGGGGCTTTGCTAGAGAGAGAGAGAGAAAGAGTCGAGGTGAGGCACCCATCAACTCAACTAAGCAACGTTTTTCCAGCAATTGCGGGGGCGGTGAAGAGGAGCTTTTGCGTGCAGAGACGTGAAGTGCAGACTGGTCCAGTTCGCATGCACGCCACCACAACAGAAAACACAGCGTTATTAAACCAGGTCAGGTGAGCTCACCGGGTACACACTTCCCCCTTCCAAGAGATAGAGAGAGAGAGAGAGAGAGAGAGAGCACGCTTGCTGCATCCCGCGAGGAGTGTCAGACACGAAATGTGCCATCTCCCACGAAGGCACCCACGGCCACGCCGCCGGGACTGAGAGGTGCCTCACTGTCCCTCATCGAAAATCAGCTGGCGGTACTGACAGAATGCTACACTGTCACAAGAGGCCTCAGAGTGTGCAAACACACACATCTATGCCGCGGAGATAGTGTTGCAGAAAGTGAATGACAACAGTTCCCGACATTGGCTGCAAGCGGTGAAGTTGATCTGGTGACCAGTCTGGCACCGGAGGACTACGGACGTTCCATCTTTTTTGCTGTCTTTATTTGCTGACTGGTACGCTAGAAGAACGTGTATTTCATAATATCCAGCCCCACTGACTGAAAAGGAATAAGGTACTTCCGAAGAACTTGCCTTAACATACCGGCGTTTTGAATAGCTGTGTCTGCTCTCCCCTGCCAGAGTCGGTATTGCGGCAAATTAACCTGGCGAAAGAGTTAAAGTGCTCAACCCTGTGACATCTTCAGTGTTCCGGTTACTCATGCTACTTTTTCAAGGAAAATAGATGACACCGCGGACGATCAGATGACAGCTAACCAAAAAATCCGAAAGCTGGAAGCAGTTCTGTTGACTACCTCAGCCATCGGCTAGGCATGTTCTAGAGAGAAAAATCTACAATTGGTCGCTACGTCGTACAACTGAAGGACGTACCGTTGCCGTTGTGCTCTCAAATCTGGCCTATAAATTCTGTTGCATGGACAGCGACTATAACTACGACAGAAGGTTTGGAAAAAAACAGCAGACTTGACTATATGAAAACCAGCCGAAAAAATGAAGGTGGGAATCAAAAAGCCTAATTGAAAGTTAAGATCGAAGAGAGTGAACAAGCTGGTGACTTCTGAGGAGCGAAAACCCTAGGTCGAGGCAGTAAGTAGACTGAATGTACAACATTAGGGACGTGGTCCTTGGATTCAAATGTAATAGTCTGTCATTACAACCTCCCTTAGATTTACCCGGCCTCGCATCATCCCCTTCACATAGGCCGAGTTGGAACGGTTGTGTTGCGTAGAACGATAACATCGATCGCAGACAACCCAACGATCAGTTTGGCTACCAATGCACCACCAGGTCGAATTTAATTATATTTTACCCTCAAAGTGACTGATCTAGAAAGCAAGCCACCACTTGTGATTGCGCACAAATAAGGCAGCAAAAATACAAGGACCGATCAGAAACTATGCCGGAAAAATAGCAAGGGTATTTTAAGATCTGCATATTTTTCTTTTCTAGCATAGCCTTTAAAAGTCAGCAAGAGGCCCAGATTTTCAAAGTTTCCTGGGTTAACTATCCTTTTCCATCATAGATAAACGTAAAATTAGCCAAAATGTCCAGGAAAATCAAGATTCCCCCGAGTTGGTAATGGGTAAATACGTCTCAAAAGAAGGCTGTAAACTACTGACATATTCGGAGCCACCGAAAAGTTGTAGGTGTAAGATACTGTCTACGGAAGAAGAATTGAGCCATTTCATTGTGTTTATGGGAAAAAAGAGTAAGGATTAATTGTGTGGCTGCTTATCGGGACACGGGAATAGGAACCGCCCGCAGTACCTTTGGCGTTGTGCCCAATTCTGAGAAAATTAGGTTTACATTAAGGTGAGGGTTGGGGCGTAGTGTAGAGTTAAGGCTCGTTTTAACTCTACGATTTAGTTTAAGGGTAGGGTTAGGCTTAAGATTAAAGCTACAGTTAGGGATAATTATAGGGTTAAGTCAGGGGAATTTTTACCCTTCGCAAAATTTACAGCAAGGCCACCTATGTTGAGCAGATGGGTACTTCCTATTCCCGTGCCTGATTAGGCTGCCATACAAGTCATCCTTGCCAAAAACACTGTCAAATAATTTGCAACGACCTGGATTAACGAATTGCATGCTAGATAGAAACGTTCCTCGTCTTATTCAGTAGAAACCAGAGGTCTCTGTTTGCCTATGCTCGTCCGGTCCCTCAGCCAAACATGCGACCAACCAACCCAACATTGCAACGCACTGTGTTAAACATGGTTTCTTGCACGCTCCGGCACCACACGGCGGGAGCAGCCTTCACATGTCTCATTAACTTTCTTTCAATCGTTCAATCATCCTCACTTTTCTGAGGCACTTTTGAGGAGGCCGGGGTTTATAAAGCTCACCAAAACATAAGTGGGCGCCAGGTGGACCAGAACGAAAAAACAACGTGGTAAATTTTAGCAAACACGTGACAGTTCGACCGTTGTAGTCCGACGATGTCCACCGTATGCTCAATGGGAAAGTGGAGCAGGGACGGTGAATTGTGCGTGATTTAGTTTAAAGTGATAGTAGACTTGCGCTACATCTACCGCACTCTCTCCTCCTCCCCCAACCTGAGCCCGGTGTCAAGACAGAGTCAAGAAGACCGGAGGCGGGAGAGGACGCAGGTGGCTGGCGCGGCCGGAGCCGCCCCTCGGCGTACCACCACACCTGGCTTGGATCCTACGAAGTGGGAGTGCCATAAAGGCCATATTAAGAAGGAGCCATTGCAGCCTGACTCTCAGTCCGCCAGTCAGCCACTCCACACAAAACACACATTGGACTGACCACGCGGTCCGAGTTATCCCGTCAGTTGGCAACCTTCCAAGCCACGGCTTTTAGCGCACCGTGATAGGTTTAAGCGCGTCAGATTGTTTATAGTGAGGAACATGCACTGAGCTGTCGACCTCACTCTCCCCCACCCCCACAGTCAAGACACGTAAGGTGAGACTCACAACATTTCGAACACTGGTTTTGACGAGGTCCACCGTTTACCCCACAAAAAGATGGAGCAGGAACGGCGAATCAAGGATGAACTAGTTTAAAGTAATGGTAGACTTGTACTGCATTTACCACACTCTCTCCTCTTCCTCCTCCCCCTCCTCCTCCATCTAGGCCCGGTGTCATGACCGGCGACGGAAGAGGGAGCAGGTGGCTGGCGTGGCCGGAGCCGGCCCTGAGCGTGCCACAGTCTGACTCTCAGTCCGCCAGTCGACCACACCACAAAGATATACATTGGGCTGACTGTCCAGTCCGAGTAATGCCCTCAGTCGGCAACCTTCCAAGCCACGACTTTTAGCTAACCGCGGTACATTTAAGCGAGCCAGCTTAGTCATAGCAATGATAACGCGCTGAGCCATGGGCCTCACTATCTATTCCAAGGTAAGACTCAACCACAGGCTCAAACCAGGGCCGAAGCTTGTAAGTACTTCAAATGCAAATGGAAATAATTAAACAGAGCGGTCTTCGAAGCCCTTGGCACAATTTCAATTTGAATAATTTACTGGTAATTCATGAGTTGATAAGTGAGTGGTTAATTGTGGATAATAGTAGAAGACTTAATTCAACAAATCTATCTCAAGAAATATTTTTTTATCCTGCCGTAAGGCTTGCCGACTTTGAAATATTTGGCTTGAACTAATCAAGCAATTAGTTCTTTCTCTCTTTCCGTAACCTCAACTTATATCAACCCTCTCACTGCGTTTCATTTGTAAATGCTAGGTAGTTTGAAGCCTAGTCTCGTGACTCCGCATCATACCCCTGCTGATTTCTCACCTGGAAATCCGTTCCAAATCACTCAACCATTCAGCCATCTTTTTAAGCCTGTAGTTGTGCACTAGAGCCTGTCAAAAATTCCGTTTTCCAAACCTACTTGATCCTTTCTTTATTCGTTTTTATCGGTTTTCCACGTACATTGCCAGTTATCCCATTTAACGCCTGTTTCCCACCAGCGAACTATCCTCTGTACTTTCGTAAATCCAAAACTCAGCAAGTTAAAGTTTTGCCATAAACGGTTACTGGTACCTGCGCGTGAAATCCTAACTATCCCCTCGGAATCGCATGTCAGGCGTGAAATCCTGGACCATAATTTACCAAATATTAAGTCGGAACTAGACAGATTAACCTCGCGTTCGCCTCATCCGCTTAATCCTGCTCCTTTGGAGCATGCCTTGGTGTATTTACTGCGCAAAGTGCATACAACCGATTACTCAGCCTCCGACTACACCTGCTGTGAAAGGCAGGTTTCTACTCCACAGGTGGGGGGTAGGGGCGGTTACCATTTCTTCATTGTTTCCGATGAACTCTTTTGCATACCTACAATGCCCCTTGAAGGCGTATCGTCTTTCTCGGCAAAAGAAATCTCCTACCAGTGGAAGGGATAGAGATGGGACAATCACCTGCTCTGTGACGTAGACAGGTGAGGGAGGGGGTAGGCCCAGCAGAAGGTGACTTGTACGCCGGTGTTCCACCGCACCTTCCGTCCCCACCCCATGTTCTTCATCGTGAAAGAACTGACTGCTTATTCGGCGACCACATTCCAAATTTTTCCCGAAAGTCTGAATGATTCTGCAAAATGTGATTTGCCCCAAGCTCACTGTAACTAGGCTTCGAAAAGAAAGAAACGGCACTAGTTGAGAGAAAGATGAAACACTCTCTAAAACAATAATTTCTTGCTTAGCATGACTTTTCCCCTTCTCACTCGAAACTATCATAAAGGCTTAGGGACGCACAAGGGATGAAGTTGCCCTACCGTCACATACTAATAGTATTTAGTTTCAGTCAAAAAGTATACAGTATATATATATATATATAAATGTTCATTGAAATTTCGGATCTGACCCTAAAAAGTCATGTCCGAATCACCTGACTCCATGTCCTGCACCTAATAATTTCAGAAATTATTTACCCGATTATTCTCTGGAGTCCATATACCAGAAACCGCATAGAGAACGCTGGGGGACCCACTGGGGAGCCGAACCCCTCGTTGCTGTGTCACACAGCAGCAGAAACATCGGCGAAAGACGTGTCTAGGCTTTCAGCTAGAATCTATGTCGGAAGTACGATTGGGTTCGAACGCTCTAACATTGAGCCACGGTCACAACGATCACAACCAACAAAACAACGAGCCCGTGACTCAATGGTAGAGCGTTCGAATCAAATACCAAAGGTCGCGAGTTTGAATCCCAGGTGTGACACACTTGGGATTAGGTATGACTGGCTGATGACGGCTAATAAGCCAGAAATGGCCATTCCGGTCTCCCTTGTCGTTGTCGGTTCCATTTCATCAAATGCTACACGTCGCTATGCGACCGCCTGCGCGGGCTCTAGTGTGAGCTCCAGGGCATAACGGAACATACATGTTCCTTAAGCCGATCGGTGAGCCCCACACTATCATCATATTCCCGATCACAACTGGAAAAACAACAAGCCCGTGGCTCAATGGTAGAGCGTTCGACTCAAATACCAAAGGTCGCGGGTTCGAATCCCAGGTGTGCCACACTTGGGATTGGGTATGCCTGGCTGATGACGTCTAATAAGCCAGAAATGGCCCTTCCGGTCTCCCTTGTCTTTGTCGGTTCCATTTCATCAAATGCTACAAGTAACTATGCGACCGCCTGCGAGGGCTGTAGTCTGAGCTCCAGGGCAAAACGGAACATACATGTTCCTTAAGCAGATCGGTGAGCCCCACACTATCATCATATTCCCGATCACAACTGAAAAAACAACAAGCCCGTGGCTCAATGGGAGAGCGTTCGACTCAAATACCAAAGGTCGCGGGTTCAAATCCCAGGTGTGCCACACTTGGGATTGGGTATGACTGGCTGATGACAGTTAATAAGCCAGAAATAACCATTCCAGTCTCCCTTTACTTTGTCGGTTCCATTTCATCAAATGCTACACGTCGCAATGCGACCGCCTGAGAGGGCTGTAGTCTGAGCTTCAGGACATAACGGAACATACATGTTCCTAAAGCAGATCGGTGAGCCCCACACTATCATAATATTCCCGATCACAACCAACAAAACCATGAGCCCCATGGCTCAATGGTAGAGCGTTCGACTCAAATACCAAAGGTCGCGGGTTCGAATTCCAGGTGTGCCACACTTGGGATTGGGTATGACTGGCTGATGACGGCTAATAAGCCAGAAATGGCCATTCCGGTCACCCTTGTCTTTGTCAGTTCCATTTCATCAAATACTACACTCCGCTATGCGACCGCCTGCGAGGGCTCTAGTCTGAGCTCCAGGGCACAACGGAATATACATGTTCTTTAAGCAGATCGGTGAGCCCCACACTATCATCATATTCCCGATCACAACCGACAAAACAACAAGCCCGTGGCTCAATGGTAGAGCGTTCGACTCAAATACCAAAAGGTCGCGGGTTCGAAATCCCAGGTGTGCCACACTTGGGATATGGGTATGACTGGCTGATGACGACTAATAAGCCAGAAATGGCCTTTCCGGTCTCCCTTGTCTTTGTCGGTTCCATTTCATCAAATGCTATACGTCGCTATGCGACCGCCTGCGAGGGCTCTAGTCTGAGCTCCAGGGCACAACGGAACATACATGTTCCATAAGCAGATCGGTGAGCCCCACACTATCATCATATTCCCGATCACAACCGACAAAACAACAAGCCCGTGGCTCAATGGTAGAGCGTTCGACTCAAATACCAAAGGTCGCGGGTTCAAATCCCAGGTGTGCCACACTTGGGATATGGTATGGCTGGCAGATGACGACTAATAAGCCAGAAATGGCCGTTCCGGTCTCCCTTGTCTTTGTCGGTTCCATTTCATCAAATGCTACAAGTAACTATGCGACCGCCTGCGAGAGCTCTAGTCTGAGCTCCAGGGCAAAAGGGAACATACATGTTCCTTAAGCAGATCGGTGAGCCCCACACTATCATCATATTCCCGATCACAACTGGAAAAAAAACAAGCCCGTGGCTCAATGTGAGAGCGTTCGACTCAAATTCCAAGGGTCGTGGTTTCGAATCCCAGGTGTGCCACACTTGGGATTGGGTATGACTGGCTGATGACAGTTAATAAGCCAGAAATAACCATTCCAGTCTCCCTTTACTTTGTCAGTTCCATTTCATCTAATGCTACACGTCGCTATGCGACCGCCTGCGAGGGCTGTAGTCTGAGCTCTAGGGCATAACGGAACATACATGTTCCTAAAGCAGATTGGTGAGCCCCACACTATCATAATATTCCCGATCACAACCAACAAAACCATGAGCCCGTGACTCAATGGTAGAGCGTTCGACTCAAATACCAAAGGTCGCGGGTTCGAATCCCAGGTGTGCCACACTTGGGATTGGGTATGACTGGCTGATGACGGCTAATAAGCCAGAAATGGCCATTCCGGTCACCCTTGTCTTTGTCAGTTCCATTTCATCAAATGCTACACTTCGCTATGCGACCGACTGCGAGGGCTCTAGTCTGAGCTCCAGGGCACAACGGAACATACATGTTCCTTAAGCAGATCGGTGAGCCCCACACTATCATCATATTCCCGATCACAACTGACAAAACAACAAGCCCGTGGCTCAATGGTAGAGCTTTGGACTCAAATACCAAAGCTCGCGAGTTTGAATCCCAGGTGTGACACACTTGGGACTGGGTATGCCTGGCTGATGACGGCTAATAAGCCAGAAATGGCCATTCCGGTCTCCCTTGTCGTTGTCGGTTCCATTTCATCAAATGCTACACGTCGCTATGCGACCGCCTGCGCGGGCTCTAGTGTGAGCTCCAGGGCATAACGGAACATACATGTTCCTTAAGCAGATCGGTGAGCCCCACACTATCATCATATTCCCGATCACAACTGGAAAAACAACAAGCCCGTGGCTCAATGTGAGAGCGTTCGACTCAAATACCAAAGGTCGCGAGTTCGAATCCCAGGTGTGCCACACTTGGGACTGGGTATGCCTGGACCGATGACGGCTAATAAGCCAGAAATGGCCATTCCGGTCTCCCTTGTCTTTGTCGGTTCCATTTCATCAAATGCTACAAGTAACTATGCGACCGCCTGCGAGGGCTCTAGTCTGAGCTCCAGGGCAAAACGGAACATACATGTTTCTTAAGCAGATCGGTGAGCCCCACACTATCATTATATTCCCGATCACAACCGACAAAAAACGAGCCCGTGGCTCAATGGTAGAGCGTTCGACTCAAATTCCAAGGGTCGTGGTTTCGAATCCCAGGTGTGCCACACTTGGGATTGTGTATGACTGGCTGATGACAGTTAATACGCCAGAAATAACCATTCCAGTGTCCCTTTACTTTGTCGGTTCCATTTCATCAAATGCTACACGTCGTTATGCGACCGCCTGCGAGGGCTGTAGTCTGAGCTCCAGGGCATAACGGAACATACATGTTCCTAAAGCAGATCGGTGAGCCCCACACTATCATAATATTCCCGATCACAACCAACAAAACCATGAGCCCGTGGCTCAATGGTAGAGCGTTCGACTCAAATACCAAAGGTCGCGGGTTCGAATCCCAGGTGTGCCACACTTGGGATTGGGTATGACTGGCTGATGACGGCTAATAAGCCAGACATGGCCAGTCCGGTCACCCTTGTCTTTGTCAGTTCCATTTCATCAAATGCTACACTTCGCTATGCGACCGACTGCGAGGGCTCTAGTCTGAGCTCCAGGGCACAACGGAACATACATGTTCCTTAAGCTGATCGGTGAGCCCCACACTATCATCATATTCCCGATCACAACCGACAAAACAACGAGCCCGTGGCTCAATGGTAGAGCTTTGGACTCAAATACCAAAGCTCGCGAGTTTGAATCCCAGGTGTGACACACTTGGGACTGGGTATGCCTGGCGGATGACGGCTAATAAGCCAGAAATGGCCATTCCGGTCTCCCTTGTCGTTGTCGGTTCCATTTCATCAAATGCTACCCGTCGCTATGCGACCGCCTGCGAGGGCTCTAGTGTGAGCTCCAGGGCATAACGGAACATACATGTTCCTTAAGCAGATCGGTGAGCCCCACACTATCATCATATTCCCGATCACAACCAACAAAAACAATGAGCCCGTGGCTCAATGGTAGAGCGTTCGACTCAAATACCAAAGGTCGCGGGTTCGAATCCCAGGTGTGCCACACTTGGGATTGGGTATGACTGGCTGATGACGGCTAATAAGCCAGAAATGGCCATTCCGGTCTCCCTTGTCTTTGTCGGTTCCATTTCATCAAATGCTACAAGTCGCTATGCGACCGCCTGCGAGGGCTCTAGTCTGAGCTCTAGGGCACAACGGAACATACATGTTCCTAAAGCAGATCGGTGAGCCCCACACTATCATAATATTCCCGATCACAACCAACAAAACCATGAGCCCCATGGCTCAATGGTAGAGCGTTCGACTCAAATACCAAAGGTCGCGGGTTCGAATTCCAGGTGTGCCACACTTGGGATTGGGTATGACTGGCTGATGACGGCTAATAAGCCAGAAATGGCCATTCCGGTCACTCCTTGTCTTTGTCAGTTCCATTTCATCAAATACTACACTCCGCTATGCGACCGCCTGCGAGGGCTCTAGTCTGAGCTCCAGGGCACAACGGAATATACATGTTCCTTAAGCAGATCGGTGAGCCCCACACTATCATCATATTCCCGATCACAACCGACAAAACAACGAGCCCGTGGCTCAATGGTAGAGCGTTCGACTCAAATACCAAAGGTCGTGGGTTCAAATCCCAGGTGTGCCACACTTGGGATATGGTATGGCTGGCGGATGACGACTAATAAGCCAGAAATGGCCATTCCGGTCTCCCTTGTCTTTGTCGGTTCCATTTCATCAAATGCTATACGTCGCTATGCGACCGCCTGCGAGGGCTCTAGTCTGAGCTCCAGGGCACAACGGAACATACATGTTCCATAAGCAGATCGGGGAGCCCCACACTATCATCATATTCCCGCTCACAACCGACAAAACAACAAGCCCGTGGCTCAATGGTAGAGCGTTCGACTCAAATACCAAAGGTCGCGGGTTCAAATCCCAGGTGTATCACACTTGGGATATGGTATGGCTGGCAGATGACGACTAATAAGCCAGAAATGGCCATTCCGGTCTCCCTTGTCTTTGTCGGTTCCATTTCATCAAATGCTACAAGTAACTATGCGACCGCCTGCGAGGGCTCTAGTCTGAGCTCCAGGGCAAAAGGGAACATACATGTTCCTTAAGCAGATCGGTGAGCCCCACACTATCATCATATTCCCGATCACAACTGGAAAAAAACAAGCCCGTGGCTCAATGTGAGAGCGTTCGACTCAAATTCCAAGGGTCGTGGTTTCGAATCCCAGGTGTGCCACACTTGGGATTGGGTATGACTGGCTGATGACAGTTAATAAGCCAGAAATGGCCATTCCAGTCTCCCTTGACTTTGTCAGTTCCATTTCATCTAATGCTACACGTCGCTATGCGACCGCCTGCGAGGGCTCTAGTCTGAGCTCTAGGGCATAACGGAACATACATGTTCCTAAAGCAGATCGGTGAGCCCCACACTATCATAATATTCCCGATCACAACTGACAAAACAACGAGCCCGTGGCTCAATGGTAGAGCGTTCGACTCAAATACCAAAGGTCGCGGGTTCGAATCCCAGGTGTGCCACACTTGGGATTGGGTATGACTGGCTGATGACGGCTAATAAGCCAGAAATGGCCATTCCGGTCTCCCTTGTCTTTGTCGGTTCCATTTCATCAAATGCTACACTTCGCTATGCGACCGCCTGCGAGGGCTCTAGTCTGAGCTCCAGGGCACAACGGAACATACATGTTCCTTAAGCAGATCGGTGAGCCCCACACTATCATCATATTCCCGATCACAACCGACAAAAAACAACAAGCCCGTGGCTCAATGGTAGAGCTTTTGACTCAAATACCAAAGCTCGCGGGTTTGAATCCCAGGTGTGACACACTTGGGATTGGGTATGCCTGGCTGATGACGGCTAATAAGCCAGAAATGGCCATTCCGGTCTCCCCTTGTCGTTTGTCGGTTCCATTTTCATCAAATGCTACACGTCGCTATGCGACTGCCTGCGAGGGCTCTAGTGTGAGCTCCAGGGCATAACGGAACATACATGTTCCTTAAGCAGATCGGTGAGCCCCCACACTATCATCATATTCCCGATCACAACTGAGAAAACAACAAGCCCGTGGCTCAATTGTTGAGCGTTCGACTCAAATACCAAAGGTCGAGAGTTCGAATCCCAGGTGTGCCACACTTGGGACTGGGTATGCTCCCTGGACCGATGACGGCTAATAAGCCAGAAATGGCTATTCCGGTACTCCCCTTGTCTTTGTCGGTTCCATTTCATCAAATGCTACAAGTGGACTATGCGACCGCCTGCGAGGGCTCTAGTCTGAGCTCCAGGGCAAAAACGGAACATACATGTTTCCTTAAGCAGATCGGTGAGCCCCACACTATCATTATATTCCCGATCACAACCGACAAAACGAGCCCGTGGCTCAATGGTAGAGCGTTCTGACTCAAATTCCAAGGGTCGTGGTTTCGAATCCCAGGTGTGCCACACTTGGGATTGGGTATGACTGGCTGATGACGGTTAATAAGCCAGAAATAACCATTCCAGTCTCCCTTTACTTTGTCGGTTCCATTTCATCAAATGCTACACGTCGTTATGCGACCGCCTGCGAGGGCTGTAGTCTGAGCTCCAGGGCATAACGGAACATACATGTTCCTAAAGCAGATCGGTGAGCCCCCACACTATCATAATATTCCCGATCACAACCCATAAAAACCATGAGCCCGTGGCTCAATGGTAGAACGTTCGACTCAAAGACCAAAGGTCGCGGGTTCGAATCCCAGGTGTGCCACACTTGGGATTGGGTATGACTGGCTGATGACGGCTAATAAGCCAGACATGGCCAGTCCGGTCACCCTTGTCTTTGTCAGTTCCATTTCATCAAATGCTACACTTCGCTATGTGACCGACTGCGAGGGCTCTAGTCTGAGCTCCAGGGCACAACGGAATATACATGTTCCTTAAGCTGATCGGTGAGCCCCACACTATCATCATTTTCCCGATCACAACCGACAAAACAACAAGCCCGTGGCTCAATGGTAGAGCTTTGGACTCAAATACCAAAGCTCGCGAGTTTGAATCCCAGGTGTGACACACTTGGGACTGGGTATGCCTGGCGGATGACGGCTAATAAGCCAGAAATGGCCATTCCGGTCTCCCTTGTCGTTGTCGGTTCCATTTCATCAAATGCTACCCGTCGCTATGCGACCGCCTGCGCGGGCTCTAGTGTGAGCTCCAGGGCATAACGGAACATACATGTTCCTTAAGCAGATCGGTGAGCCCCACACTATCATCATATTCCCGATCACAACCAACAAAACCATGAGCCCGTGGCTCAATGGTAGAGCGTTCGACTCAAATACCAAAGGTCGCGGGTTCGAATCCCAGGTGTGCCTTATTTGGGATTGGGTATGACTGGCTGATGACGGTTAATAAGCCAGAAATGGCCATTCCAGTCTCCCTTGTCTTTGTAGGTTCCATTTCATCAAATGCTACACGTCGCTATGCGACCGCCTGCGAGGGCTCTAGGCTGAGCTCCAGGGCATAACGGAACATACATGTTCCTTAAGCAGATCGGTGAGCCCCTTACTATCATCATATTCCCGATCACAACCGACAAAACAACGAGCCCCATGGCTCAATGATAGAGCGTTAGACTCAAATACCAAAGGTCGTGGGTTCGAATCCCAGGTGTGTCACACTTGGGATTGGGTATGACTGGCTGATGACGGTTAATAAGCCAGAAATGGCCATTCCGGTCTCCCTTGTCTTTGTCGGTTTCATTTTATATCTATATATATATATATGGCTGAATGAAGGTAAATAAGCCCGAAACAGTCGTGGGTCACGTTAACCGCAATCTCTGTCACCCCCCTGTGTTATTATAGCTTGGCCGAATTTGGCTTGGTAAGGGGGTTGTCTGTTCATGACCCTACCACCCTTACGAAGGTCGTTTGCTTTTGGAAGCCAATTGGATCGGTGCTAGTTCTCGCGAGCTCTGGTCTTAAGGTCAGCAGAACGTCAAGAAGTCCGTCAAAATATGCACTGCCCTCTCAGGGTTCTCTCTCTGAATTTTTTGAATTTTACTTCCCTCAGAAATTGTTCGCTCACTTGGAGTAAGTCACTCTTAACTAAGTTTTATAGACGCAGACCGAACTTCGATAGTAAAGCAACAATTTCCAGACTGCGAAGCAGTAGACGCGATCACTGGGGTATCTACCAGAGAGCACGCTCGGTGCGCCCCACTAGAAAGCTGAAGCCATCGTAGCTGCGTCAGGCAGCGAAAAATATCGGCAAAAGGCGAGTCTGGGCTTTTAGATAGTACATGCGATGTCAGTGCCGTGTATCGTGTAGCCTCTCTGAAATCTTATGTAATGGCCATGTAATGGCTATAATCAATGGCCAAAATAAGCAAAATAGTGGTTTTGATATAACGGAGCATATTATCCCTTTTTGCTCCTTTCCTTCAGAGTTTGGCCCAGAAAAATAGCCGAGCTATTTACATGTGACCTAATTTACTGAAATCTAGTGTAGAATACAGTACTTCATATGCATAGCCATATCTATTCCTGGCACTGACTATGGATTCAGATGAATAAAATCATTGTTCCAAGCTAAGACATTTTCCCGATACACCAAGAATGTTAACATCCTTTTCTGACCAATAAATAGCTAATAATAATAGTTTGGAGAGGTTTTGAATGTCAATGGAGGAGACCAGTATACTGGTATACCGCGACAGAAAAAGCTCCGTGATCTACATTTCTTCCAGGTTACAAGATTTATGTTTTTAACTCGAAGCTCCGGTGGCATTCAATTATCACGTCCTCGAAGAGTGAGGTCTCAATTCCCATATCAGTGTCCGATAAAATTTAAATAAAATTTAAAAATAATGTGTGGCAGGAAATGTTGGAAGGACAGCCGTTTTGGTCATCTTAGGCCCTTTTCCAAACAGCTTGAAACTCAAAAAAGCCTCCGCAAAACCCCCCACGGGACATCTACGTTAATAGTGGGTGCGATGGGTTGAATAAAGGCGCGAACGATTTAATTATAGAAGCTATCTCATTCTTCCCTAAATCTTCGTTGTCCCATAGCTGTTATCGTATTTGACCGCTTTTCGACCTGTCAGCTGTCAATTTCGACTGCCATATTTATACTGTGTTCGATCTGGCAAACCAAAGTCATCAAAAGAAGCCTGGTTTGTTTGAAATATTTGCACATTAAAAATGAAGTAAATTCGTATGCAAACATTCGATGAAGTCATAAAAAAACTTTTATCCGTGCCCTGCTAGTCTGCGCATAAGCTTCCTAACAAATAATTATTACCAATGAAAGAATTTGGCGTGAGGAATTTTTAAACACTGGTCAGACCCGATGAAGGCTGCCCCTCTTTTCACTTTCAAAGCCAAGGGCATTTGTTCCATTTTTTGTAAGGGCGTGCCATCGAGTCCTTCCTCGCTTGAGGTCGTAGTGACTTAGCAGTGGTAGTTTTGACTGCGTGTACCCCTAGTGACTCAGCCTTGAAGGAATGAGGCCTAATTGCAAGTCGTAAAGGCAGTTTTACGCAAAAAATAATCCGGCCGACCACAAAAAATAAGCATGGGAACATAAGACCTGCCCTTTTTTGCGGACTGCCTTCATACCTTTATTAGTCAACTCTGTAAATTCGGCAGAACGAATCTCCTGTGAACTTCCAGGCCTGCAGTTACCTTACCGACGGCGGGAGAGGAGCCTTCTTATTTGTTTTGAGGGTATTAAGCCCTCGAAACTGTTAAAGCATCTCTGTACAAAAGCCTAGACTTCTCCTATCCTGCTGTTGCATTACGGACCTTGCAGCCACAGCCGCGACTAGAGTCAAATTATCCAATCAAAATCGGAGGCAATCGGCCATGCTCTGATCACATTGCCATCGCAATGTTGAGTTTTTGTACCGATCGATAATAGCCGTGATGCCCTACGCTTTGCCTCTATGGTAGGTAGGTCAAATGCGTGTGAGTGAATTTCAGTCTTTAAATAAGGCAAGCAATGCGCTTCGTCAATGTCAATATTTTTTACTTAAGCCGCGAAAAGGTGATCTACAAGTCAGAATTATTTTTGTTCCGAAGAGAAATATCATCAAAAGGATCAGGGATGGAGGTGAGTTCCATAAGGGAAACAGAGCGTTCATATCCCTTCTTACAATCGGTCTCGATTAGTGATTGCTGTCCACATGCAACTTAATTGATGTTTATTCAATTTTTCAAATTGTGAAAGCCGTTTTCATTGGTCAGTATTAGGTCTTTCGCTTTCCAATCAAGATCAATGGGTCATTCAGTAGAGGGTTGCCTTCTCCTCAAACACACAGTAGAAGGCCCCAACATACTCCGTAACTAGTAAAACAGGCTACTATGATAAGTAGGCGCTCGCCGATCGGTTAGTGAACTCAGTCGTCCCGCTGTGCCCTGGGACTCACTCTCGAGCCCCGCCAGCAGCGGCACAGTGGCTAGGGATATAGGCAGAATAACATTACCGACAAAGACAAGGGAGACTGGAATGGCCAATACAAGCCACTGGAAACCCCAATTGATGCCGGAGCCAGTACTCAAGGCGAAGCCTTTGAAGGGCTTTATAGATCTTAGGGGAACTCGGGAATGGAAAAGGAGTGTCAGAATTAAGGGGATGGGGAATATGTGGAAAAGAGCAGCTTGCATATATAAACAGAGAGGTATGGGAAGGCGTCAATGAAGGAAAGAGGATACTGGTTATTCCTTCTGGTTATCCTAACAGCAATAATATTTATTTTAAGAAACCATGAAAAATCCACCGTGATTTCATCCTTAGTTGTTCTATCGCCTGAAGTAGCAACTGTTGAAGTAGCACATCCCTATCTTTTCTTCTGACAGTAAACAGTCTCTTCGGATTGAAAGGAGCGGAAGCGACTAAAGAGTCCAGACAATGCCTGCTCGATACTCACGCGCGTAATACTATAGCATAACAGGAAAAGCAGTTTCCTTTATTCGCCTCCGACCTTCAGGCGCGCCGGCTTTCATGGCTCCCCTCCCCCCGCGCCCCGGTCACCACCACTACACTCACTGATGGGACTGACAGGGGAAGATCGCATTTCTTGGATCAGGAGTCGCGGCTAGTAGCTCATTCGCATTTTGAGTCAAAGTGAGGGGTGGGAGAGTATTGGGAATTCCCGGAGGACAGCTGCACCCCTAGGTGTAGTGAAGATGCGGTAGTCAAATCGCGTGCGCAGGTGAGGATGTACGCACGTTTGCGAATGAATAGACGCCTACCGCGGCATCCGTATGCAGAAGGCTGTCGCGCGGGGGGGAGAGTGTTCTACTTTCCAGAGTTGACATTTGGATGATTTAACAATGGTGGATGGGTGGGCAGGCAGGTTAGTGACTTAGTTTACTTTGAAGGCGAAATACGGCTGTTCCATTTTGCCTCGCTGTTTCCCTCTAGCCCCCCCCCCCCACCACCCATCGACACTGTCGGCGATAGATATGTGGCTCGGTCAAGGTAACAAAAATTTAGCAAGTATTCGCCAGTTGCTTCGGGCTGCTGTCAAAAGAGATGAACTATTGTAGGCTAATGAGCAGATAAAGACAGAGGAATAGCACACACGGGGATGAGCATCTTGCGTTCCATGTCACCCCCTCGCCCCACCCCAGGCAGGACACTGGAATAGGAACCCTCCGCCCATTTGTATTATGGGGGGAGAGATTGGGGTGGGATAGTTCATGCACACCTCCTCTCCCCAACACCACATGGATATAGGAGCCCCCGTAATGTAGTCAACTTCGTGCGAAATTCCAGTGAATTTATTGTTAGAGTTATATACATGGGAATAGGTACCCGTATTCCAGATGGTCGTTCCTCTTCCAGTGTCCTGCTTAGGCGCGGGGGGTTGCACATAATGGATTCTAACCAACGTGTTTAAAGCGGAATTTCAAGTTAATGTCAATAAGGCCACTTAGAACCAAGCCTTGCTGACAGCTCTATAGGAAAGTTAACTTCCCAATTACACCAAACTATTACGTCGCGTACAGGGATGACATTCTATCGTAAGAGATAAAACAGGTGATTTGGATGCAGTGTTGGTAAAATGGAACAAACCGTATCCTTAGATTGTCTTTATGTTGTAATGAGAAAATAACAGCATTCAAGATGTACGGACGAGGGAAATGACAACAGTTCCGATGTAAAAGGCATTACTCAGAAACTATCAGGGCCAAATTACTATCGAAACAACCAAAGCTTCGTGTAACTGAACTTGGAAAAAAATTTTCCTCTCATCGCAAGAGGCCAGGGGTAGGGAGAATATGCCATCAAAAGTTAGAATTAAAGTACGAAAATTCTTCAAAGATGAGTATCCAGAGCATTTTATATCTAAAAACAGAAAATGACGTCAACCTAAAATTAGGAATGCCTACAAGGGGAGAGAAGACGCATTCAGTTTAATACTTTAAAAGGGAAAAATCCAAAGTGAATAAGCGAAATTACGACTGTCACCAGCCTTTTCTAAAACCATCCTGGCCTCTTGCGTGTATGTGCTTGTCTGTTGGAGATAATGAAGTGACCGTTGTTCAAAGCACCCTTATGAGCGTCTAGGCCTTCTACTCATTATGGAATGCCAGCATTCTGCACGATGGCGCAGTAGTAGATGCTCATGGGCACGACAGAGACCATGATCACACGTTTTGAGAACCATATTGTTTATGCATCGAATACTATGATACAGGCACAGTGGTTACTCTAGCCATGTTCCGGCAGGATTCCTCGCTCATGATCGCTTTCAAAGTACCTCCGAAAGTCATTTGTCTCTTGCTTTTAAAAGCCTACCGATTCTTTGAGTTAGGTCTAGCACATAATTCCAGCCTGTTAATGACTTGTTATTTTAAAAATACATTGAATTGAACAGTGCTGACGGAAATAGAGACGATCAATTTAAGGTCTCTAACATTTTCCATTCAGAAAATGTTCTTTTGCATGGAAAATATGTTATTATATAATATTTTCAGTCAAAATATTTACAAGTTGAAGCGACACCTGCGTTACCTTCTATATGAACAGTTTCCTATGCTAACAGCTAATACGATAAATACTTTCAAGTATTATCTTATTTTGGAGGTTTTGATACAAAAATCGCACAAAATTGACCTTAAGTGGAAGTCAGCGGAAGACACTGAAAATAATGAAGTGTTCACAGCTATTTCAGGGATAATCTGAAACGCATTGTCCTTCAACATCAGAACTATCAATAAAGAACTTTGACGAAATAAAAGTTCACTTAATATATACAAAATGACATGTTTGCGGTTGCACTTGATAATTCTGTTTCAGACAGATTAACATTGCCGGCAAAGACAAGGAAGACTGGAACGGCCGTTTCGGTTCATTAGCCGTCATCAGCCAGTTTCTACTCAACCTCAGGTGAGGCAAACATCCACGGCTCAAACCCGCGACCTGTTGATATAATTCCAATGCTCTAACCATTGAGCCACGGGCTCGTTGGCTTGCTGGTTGATTTGCCTATGATACTAGCCACTATGCGGCTGATGACGGGGCTAGAGAGTGAGCCGCAAGGCAGAACGGGGGCGGGTGAGTTTCGCTAGCTATCGGTGAGCATTCATCTACCAATATCAATATTCAAGATATAAACCGGCAATATGACAAGCCTGTGACTCAATAATTAGAGTGTTGTACTTCTGATCCACCGAAAGCGGGCTCGAGCCACGGGTGATGCATTACCTGGGGTTAGGTATACCTCGTTGATTACGGCTAATGAGCCACAAATCACCATTCCAAACTCCCGTGATACCAGCCGTTGTGCTTCCGCTGGCGCGGCTCGAGAATGAGCTCCAGGTCAGAAAGGGTTGAGTGAGTTCCGTATGTGATCGGTGAGCGTTCATCAACGAATCCTATTCCAGTTTACTAGTCAACGACCGGTCTGTAAACATATGAAAAGGTTATTCCTGTGGCATCCTGTCGGTGAAATCAAAATAACTTCTATTTGTCTTAGGTAACCAGATCTCAAGCAATACGGAAAATGAATGATTGTTGTCAAATTCTCATTAAACACTTGTGGAATATGTATCTAGTGCTCTAGTCTGAGATCCAGGGCGCAACGGAACATAAATGTTCCTTAAGCAGATCAGTGAGCCCCACACTATCATATATATATATATATATATATATATATATATATATATATATATATATATATATATATATATATATATATATATATATATATATATATATATATATATATATTGTTTTTAACCACCATACTTGACAGTTAACTTATTCTTGTATGCGAGTGCCAAATTAACGTTAGGCTTTTTCAAACGATTTCTCCTTATGTTATTTAATTTACTAATTTTTTGGAGGGACGGTTTTTGTAAATTTAAAACTGAAGTTTACTCTGTAACACGGATTTTTCACGTTTTCGGAACCAGTTGCTTTCCAAAAATAGGTATTTCTGAAAAATTGTATATCACTTTGAATATTTTTTATGCGCATAATGCGCATCATGTGGCTCATTCTTAATTCAGGGTTTTCGTCAAGGAATTTGTGCTGTTTTACAAGTGATTGACAATTTTTCGTAAATTTTTGCATGTTTCGTGAGATAGCAACCTCACTGTATATGCACTTTTGAAGGCTGAATTAGGGTTTTTGAAAGCGCTTTTTTGCCCTTAGGTCTTCTATCAAACACGTTGCCCTAGTTTGGACTTCCTAAAAATCTCCATCTTCAGCTTAACACAAACAGCGACAACACCATCCAAAATCCAAGGGTCATCACTAGCACGGCGATTAATGGCATTGCTAATCAGTATCAATTAACTGCGTTGGATATCATGCTTTTTTGAGTAGACTATGATTGGCGGAATGTGAAGTATTCCCGTGAGGTAGTTGCAACTGTAATTATCATGGTGGCTAAAAATTGTACAATGACTGTCTTCTCCTATCAAATGACTCTGAAACAGTTGAAGATCAGACTCTTGTTATTTCTCTGTAAACTCGCCACAACGGCCTCTTCCTGAATCTGCTAAGCGTACAAGTTGAGGACAAAGACCAAAATGATGATGAACTATGTGACAGTATGGCCAAGATACAATACTTTGAGTTTCGGGGGTATCGGTTCCTAGCGTGTACGTGAAGTTCTGGCCTAAACATTCACGGCCAGTAAAGCGTGTTTTACGAAGACCTGCCAATGACATCACCGGTGTAAAATAGAAAGGATTTATCGCCTTCGCCCATGTTGATACTTGGGAGGCATGCCCCTTGAGTATAGTTTACCCGAAATTGCGGCCGGTTTTTGAATTTTTATTTTTTTCGGCAAAATAATACAGTTAAGTTCTTATGATGTAAATAATCGGAATGATCTTTCAAAAGGATAAACGGTAAATAAAAAGAAAAACGAAAATTCACATTAAGAAATTGATAAGAAAATTTGGCGCCCATACGTCTGCTTTCGACAATTTCTCTTCAGGTCTGTATATTTATATTGCAAAGTTAAAAAGCTAAAATATGCAGAAAAAATTGTGCCTTGCTATGTTGGGGAGGTAGAAAGCAAATTTGTAGTCAGTATCCTCTGTTTCAGCGACTTAATTGGTGGCTTTGTGCTATGGTAACTGCGGTGCCTGTATGAAGTTCTTCTGAGCGCACAGGACCAGTTTGCGTGATCTGCCGTTGCCCATGACACTGTCCAAGAGATTTCGAATAGCTTGAGAAGTCCTTGTAAATAACCTACAAGGCCCATCAGGCATCTACGTAATGGTCTATGTCTAAGTAATAAGTAAAAAATTGCCACGACAAATTACGATGTCAAGTAAGGGCAGACTATATATTGAGTACGTCATTTGCAAAAGTATGGAAGAAACACCATTGGTGTTTGGTTAAATAATCACAGAGAAATTTCTAAAGCGGGCAGGTCGAACCGCGGAGTGGTCGGCGCTACGCTACTTCTGGACGTATACTTCTTGCGTTCACAGTTCCATCTTTATCCCAAACAGGTAAGTTTGTGTAGTTGCTATCCAACCAGATGGAAATGAGAGGGACCCAGTTTCTGCGGACGCTGTATTTGATTTTTAAACTCGTTTAGCTCCAGGAACTTGCAGTTTTGGTGCACGCTATGTCCCGTAGATTCGAAATCAGTCTTTGTGTTTCGAATAAAGCCAGCTAGAGAGCGTTTAATAAAGGCATTAATTTAGGGATTAGCAAATGGAACCATTGCCACTGCAATTTGAAACAATTTAACCGTTTCTGGTGTACAAAGCCTTGCTTGTGCGAAATCTGTTAAGTTGGTGATTACTTGAGTGTGGAACTTTATGCGTGTGACTTAAAAGATTGCTTATATTTGAGTTTTCACTGTTCAAAGACCGCTATACTACTAACCCCGCCTGGACCCGCCAGATTGCCCGTGGCAAGGAGGAGAGGTCGGTGTTGCTTGGCTCCGTGGTTGTGGTCTCCGCAGTGAAGAAAGTTGTCTTTCCACGCGGGGGGGGGGGGAACCCTCTAGCACATCATCGTGCAGAGCCCGCACAGTCACTTCCAGAAACGCAGAGCTGTCTCTGCTCTCGTCTTTTACGATGGACTCCCCTATGCGGCGGATAACGTTGCAGACTAAAGAAATGACAGCAATACTCAAGAAATGCTCTTCTTCCTAGCCTTCGTAAGTGACTGGGACTCAATTATGTATGAATATTGCATCATCCTGTGCCCGTAAAATTTATTTTAGAAGGGTATACTTCCAAGTTAACAGTAAATAGTGGGGGGGGGAGGAGGGTGGGAATCCCGGATGCGCAGGCCTCGAGGATTGACGTGCTTGTAGATGAGGAGCGCCTTGAAGTACCCTGTATGGTATCCAGAAACAATTTGAGTAGCTTTTATCCTGAAGCGAATTAAGAAAGTAGGTTTGCACTAGCAGGCTATAAAAAGATAACTGTCCGAGGTTGAACACTCAAACATATAGGAAGGACATCAGCACCCCCACTGGGCAATAGCAACAATGCATTAATGCTTTTCCCCTTATATGTTCGCATTTGTATACTCCTGACATCATTCAAATGTGTCGAATACACCGACAAATGTGAGCTCAAGCTGTGAAGGCCAAACGCAATAAGGCTCCCTTCCTGTAATAGAATGTCCCGATTAAGAAGTTCCATGGAAATTTATGAGGCATAATTCGTGCTAAACAAAGACTGTACAAGAGGGATAGCATATGGGGCTAAAAGATATACTAATTGAAGAGCTGAGCTCTACAAATTTCGCGGTTTGTTATAAATCACCAGAAACTTTTGCATATACGAGAGATACCCGAAAAAATGAGAAGTATATGTTCATATTTGTTATTTAAAATAACATATTTACAACAGTAATCCCCTTCTGAATATTATTAAGCAGACAATAGACACTTTTACCAACTGGTTTTTCAATATTCGAAACATTTTTTATATTCTTCTGACGTAATACTTTTTAATGCCTCCGGTGATTTATCTTAACCTGTTCTACGTTCTGAAAATGCTTTCTTTTTATGATTTCTTCATTTTTGTGAGTAAGAGGAGTGGGAAACCGTTGTTATGCCGTTTTTCACCAAAACCAGATTGATGCTGAACGCTGTGTGAGCAGCTTGCTGCCAGTCAGCCCATCGCCACAATTCTGTTCCTTTTTTCTCCCTACCTCGCCCAATCGCTTCAGTTCTTGCAGACAGTAGTGTTGGTTCACTGTGGTGCAATGAGGAAAAAATTCAATGCGAAAGACTATTTTGATGTCAAAAAATCCATAATGGATTTAGAATTTGATTTCACTTGCTGTGCTCCTTAGTCTGGGCGATGCAGCTGACTTCCATTGATTGAACTGCAGTTCGTTGCAGGATCCTAGCCGTAAAATCGAGAGTTATCCGCTATGATGACGCCTGACAAAAAAGGGTCAGTTTGAGTCTGCGCTTTCAATTTCTGCCATACACTTAGATATTTCTTCCTTTGGTCACAAAAAAACAGTCGGGGTTCAAACTTTATCGCGACGCATCTCATTTAGCATTCTTTACCATAAACGCAGGACATGACAGTTATTTCCTCAAATTCATCAGTTGATCTGCGATGCTAAAATGCGATGACATCGGGCCTTTTAGAACATTTGCGTCTGTTCTGGACTCTGAAGAGTAACCCGAACGGCGTTCATCTCCAAGTTACAGTTGGCCATTCCTGAACGGAGCCAACTATTCGTAAATTATTGCCTGATTTAAAGTTGGTTCCCATAAGCTTTCCGAAGCATAGAAATGGTTTCTGCGGTTGTTTTCTTTTTATGTTTTCGCGTTGCTCCTTAAAGCTCGTCATCGGAAAATGGCCGAGAGCCTTGGGAGGGAGTTTGATAAAACAAGCACTCTGTCCACTGCGACGGTTTCTCATAAACGCTGAACTGAACAGGAAGCGTGTCCAGTAAACGTACCCACTTGGAGACTGTAACTTTGCGAACCCACTCGCCTACAGAAAATAATTCTTGTTTTTGGTTACACCCTCATATGAGAAAATGTGACAATGAGGCCAAACTGAGCTGCATATTCAGGCTATTTGAGGCAGAAAAGAAAACATTCTCCGCTCTTGGTCAGACTCCGGATGTAAGGTTGAAACCGCCGCCAAACCTGCGCTGATAGCCGTTCAGAGAATTCAGGTGGATGACCGTACGCGTCTACACAGAGCTGCGTAAGTGGAAAAATCACCCCACTGGAGGCCTACCATGTTATCCAGTGACGATTCCGTGCCATTCACCCCCCTCCCCACATACAATCAAATAATATGCCTCAGCCTCTCGCCGCTCCACTTCTAATTTCCTTGCCCGAGTTTTAGCCGCCCCCTCCCCGTCCCCACTTCTGTAGTTTGTTTACCTAAGGCCTCGCAACGTCCGGCTTCCAAAGGGCCTGCCGACCGGCCGAGAGTCACCCTCCTCGCGCTCTGTCCCGGTGCGGTGGGAGAAGACGCGAGGGATACCTTTGCCACTTCCGACTTTTAAACACCAGCTGCTCTACGGTCTCCTTAAAGGACAGTCTTCCTTCAAAAGCCTTCTACTCATGGTGGAATCGCAAGCATGAAGTCTTCCAGCACCATAGGCCTTGACGATATACAGGAGGATTGCCTTGTATGGCCGCCTAAACACGTGAACGGGAACAGCCCAAAACAAATGTGACTTTGCGCCAAATTTCGTAGTAGCTACTGGCTGCTTGGGCAAGCATCAAAGCCAACGTTCAACGGTGGGCGGAGGAGGTGCTCCATTGCTTTGAAAACTTTCTAGGGCTTTTCAAGTTCAGGCGCGTAGCGCCCAGTCACCTGACTGCCGGTGCAGATTTGAGTTTCTCAAGGGGCCGCGTTTTTTCTTTTCCTCTACATAAACCACCTTGCAAATATGCGAACAAATAACTGCCCCGTAGTTATTAGTGACACATTAAAAATTCAGGCCGAGTAGGGATCAGGCTTGCATGCAAAAATATACCCATGTTCTTGACGGCTTGTGGATTTGTCGATAGGATCCCACTGAAAATGCACTGACCCACGGACGTGTATACAGTAATGGCCAGACACTTCACGCTTCTGAATCTGCGGCTTCACGAATACGCCTATTCTTGCTTGGAACCAAACTCTTAGAATTCACGGGTTCGGTTGAAGTAGACTTTTTTGTGACCGGTAAGTTTTAGTTATCAGAGGCAGATTAGCAATGCCAACAAAGGGAGACTGGAATGGCCATTTCTGGCTCATTAGCCGTCAGCAGCCAGTCATACCCAGGAAAAACTTAGACTACTAGAGAAAATGCAAATCCCAGGAAACAATTGAAAAGTCTACTTCTTCTCATTTACCCTTATATGTCCGTCAGCCTTACGAGCTACGGATCCGACGACCTGGATTTTCCTGATAGAAGCGAGCAGGTGGATTCAAGGAAACATTTCGGAAGAAGAAAAAGAAGAAGAAGAAGACGAACACGCAATCGCTGGAACAGGATGCTTATTAGTCTGATGTTTCGGATTCTTTCTCGAACCCATCACCCGAGGCGGGTACAGAAAAAGGTAATAGGGGGCACAAAGTTGGCAGTATTCATAGAGCTTGGTTTCCAGGTCACCACAGGCCTACTATAGTTAGCAGTCCTCATGTTCATCGCTGAGGGTCCTGGTTGATGCGATGATTGCAGTTAGGTCCGTACCCGAGTCGTTAATAGCCGTGATTTCATCACCGTTATCGATTTCTGGCGTGACGATTACTCGGCCATTTGGTTCGTTCTCACCGGGACTGCTTGTGATTCGCATCCTCCCCGAGTTACATCACTCATAGGCACTCCAACTTACGGACTGGCAAAATGACTTTTTCAGCGTCTCACATTTCTGACCGCAGATTCAGACACCACAGTCAGCTCGTGGACACAATTCTTGGAGAAATTAGAAGGGGTAAGTCTCCTGCCAAACAACGTTATGCTGCCTCTGATGGGATTTTGCCTGGGAAACTTGCCAGATAGGCGAGGAGGAGGCGGGTGACGAGCAATCCCGGTAACAGTTGGCCAGATGGCCGAGTAATCGTCCCGCCAGGAATCGAGAGTGGGGACCAAATCAACGGCCAGTAACGACTCGGATACGGACCGAAAAGCCGTCGTCGCATCAACTACGAGCCCCAGCGATGAACACGATGGCTGTCTAAATATAGAAGGTGTGTGGTTGCCTGACCACTGCACCCTATAAATACTGCGCATATTGTGCTCTTATTACCCTTTTCTGCTAATCTCTCTGATGCTGGGTTCAAGAGAGAATCTACAACAGCAGGTCAATAAACACCACATCTCAGTGATCGCAACTTTTTTTCTGATTCACATTTTATTCAAAAAAAGGTTTGTTGAATTTCAAAAAGCATATGATACTGTGTTTAAAATAAATGGGAATGCTTGAAAAATCAGGGTTATATCTTTCGCGGTCACCAGTGTACGTATCGATTCAGCATTTACTCTTCCCGCCGTAAACGTTTTGTCGAAAAGGTATTCCGTCTGAATTCCGAAGTCACGTCTGGATGACTTTATCGGGGGCTAGTAGGGAAATGACAGAAAATTTGAGTGTGGACCAATCGGCTTCTGGTTTGCAATTAGCAAAGGAGTTCAATACGCCAATCCTTACAGGTTTGCCATAGATTTCTTCTTTAACTGCGGCATTTCACGTTAATATATTGTATTCTCAGACAACCCCAAGAGGCAACTCTCGTTTCAAAAAATAAGCTGGGTATATCATATGTTGAGAAAATCGCAAAATAATGGCGTTTTCGGCTAGCTACTGGATATTTAAGTTCAGATTAGCAATTATTGGACCACAGAATGTAGCTGCACGCTGTTATGCAAATCTCATGTCCGTAGTAAAAGTGAACATAAATTTAAACTATCCGTCTTAGTCAGCGAGGAAATAATTTGATAGTCCTCCTGTTTCTTTGCTCAAATCAGTCTTATATTGGATACATATCGTGCTTAAATGAAGCGAATAATACGATCAGATAATTTTCTTTGGTTGTGATACTTAGTAATATCCCAAAAACTGGCGCTTTAGAATCTGTAACTTCACGAATTTGCATATTTTGTATTTGGAAGCTAACACTTAAAATTTGCGAGTCCAGTAGATGTACTGCGTAATTTTTTTGATGACCGTTAAAATTTATATTTGATTTTGTAGCGTTAATTTTTAAGAATAATGATAAATGGGGGTGATTTTATGAAAATAACGTCGCGTTTTTTGTATCCAGGACGACTGAATGTATTATTATCATCATATATTTGAATTGGTAGAAGAAAACCTATCATTACTGAAGGTACGCTAATGCTTTTTTCATTCTGTCATATTTTACAGGTATGGTTCAGCACCATTTACCTTAAATTGTACAACTGTATAGGCCTTCTTGAAGAGATCCATGCATTTCGTGCGTTAATCCTTTAAGAATATTGTACTAATACAGTAAAGGATAATTTACTAGTTTTTATAAAATACAGTGTGTGGCAATTTAAAAATGAAGCTAAATTTACGGCAATACGATAGGAAAGTTGAGCATCGTAGGGAAAATGCGGGTGGGCACAAAGTGGTGGACAGGAGACGTACATGTATGTGCAATATGTGTGGTGTCTTACTGCATGTACTTTATTGCACAGCACATTTACCTGTGGAAGTAGAAAGTGCAAGGTAAATTAAAACAGCAATTTTCAAATGAATCTGAAGTGTCTAGAGGACATATTTATTGCTTAGCATGTGAAGGTAGGTATTTACAGGCCATTTTCAGTTGTCCGTCCGAAATTCGCGGGAAGTCCAGGAAGGTAATTTTCGTGACTTTTGGAGTATTATTGTATGTTCCGGTTCACGCATTGCAAGTGAACTATGTAAGCACTTCATAGGGAATCAAGTTTAAGGAGGATATACCTATTCGATACCTGCGTACATAAGTCGTGACTGTGCACAATATAACCCATACTTAACCTCGAAAATCTGTCGGCACAGGGCGTCAGGATGCGAATGCCGCCCGCATGGCGGTTTAGCTGTGGATTTATTTCTAGTAAATTCACTTAAAACGAATGACCCTATTTCAATCGAAGTTGATTTTCGCTACCTTCTTGGACAAAACTGCTTGCTTTTTGTCATCTAAGATACTGCTCACTGCCAGTGCTCCACATCTCTGCTGAAGAATTGGAGTTTTGTGATAAGCACTCATTAGCTGCCAGATGATGCTAGGTTAACTTTCGCTTCTTCCAGTGGAGACGATCGCATGCCGGTTTCACCAAGGCTTTTATTACGGGTAACAGGAAAAATAATGTGGGCACGATCCTCTTCCCCCAATTCTGTAAAAGAGTCTGCCTACCCTGCAGACAAATAAGCTTACTTTATTGAGAGGTTGAGGAGACTCGCTGAGAAAAACCTATATTTTTTTCCGCATTTTGAACAGCACAACAACAACAGGAAAACCGAATGACTGTGAGGAGGACCGTATAAGACTGTCTGAGGCCAACGCAAGGATTTATGTTTTCAAAATATAGACATGGCAAGGAAAGTATGGGTTTGGTTCTCGGAGTTGGGGCAGTTATGGGCAGAGTAAATATGTCAGGGAAGCTGGAAAACGTCTATTGGCGCGAATGGCCGAACACGCAGCAGCAGTGCGGAAAATTGATGCCACCCGCTACGTCACGTCTCATTCGACGAGACCCTGCCACACACTCAAGTTCGGTGAGGCCCAAATTCTCGTGAGAGATAACAGCCCTGTGGGTTGCTTGAATCACGGCCCATGGGCCCCAAGTGAAATGACATCTCCGACCGCCATTAGGCGTTGAGAATTAGTTTGGCCATAGCAATCAGCCACTTGGGGAGCGCGCAGGCTAACATATTTTCCAACGCCAATGCCGGGAGCCAGGTGGCCGAGCCATCACCACGCCAACCTCCAATATGGGTAATGAAATAAGTGCACCAGAAGGTTTTCATCCTCGATGAAGGGGAGCCAGTAATTGTACTAACATAGCACTGCATCCTATAAATACTGTTACGTCCTGTGTACGAATTACTATATTTGATGCTGTCTCTGAAGATGGGTTGGAACTGGAATCTCAACCATTACGTGAATAAAGACCTTGCCCCAGTGATCGCGTCTACTTCTTCTCAATGGACGGTCCTCTCACCGTTGCATCTGCTCTTCAAAGGGCACCAGGATGCTGACATATACTACCTTCAGTACGGCTAACTTAATGACTGTTACTAGCTTTTGCTAACGGCCGGTCCAGGTGTCTACACCGGCGCTAAAATGTGACCACCCACACAGGGCCTACCTCGAACATTTCATCTGCTCCCACGGCTGAGAGATGGCACACATGCATAGTTCCGACCAGTAATGCATATTTTGTGACTAAATCTCAGTCACCATTGCCTATCTAGCACACCCCCCTCCTCCCCCATTGTCCGCTAGAGAGGTTTAGAGAGACTGTGTGGTTCGTCCAGAGTAAACAAGGCGGAGTGTGCAGATGCCTGCGTGGAGGGGGTCAGGGAACTTCGTGGGATCCTTGGGAAACTGTCGTTTTGAGGGGGGCTACCAAACATGTGCAATCTAAATACAGTCAACTTCCGTCTCTTCTTCACCCCCTCCCAATTCCGTGCTGTATCGACTGCAAACTGATTCTGACCAGGTCTGTAGTGTGAAAAGGCGTGACCATAGTTCTTTAAGTGCGAGTTTGGAGTAGAGTGTTGGTAGCCGGCGGGTGGCATCACGAATCCTTAGAAAAGTGACCTTGTTTGACGAGTTATTTCAGAGCTTTACATGCATACGCGATACCCGAAATGTGTATGTACAGCATGTAGTTTAGAAAACCTGAATGCAAGTGTAACGGCAGGGTGGCTTTAAAATTAGATGGCAACTGAAAAAATTTACGTTGGGAACTGAACGACACCTTTTCTTAAAATATAAAATTTTAAGAAGATATAATTTGCTACCAAATGAATACAAGAATGAATATTCTACTACATGTTTTCTATAAAACACCTTTAAATACATAAGGGCATCGGCAATCAATGAGCAACATGCATGCTACTTTACTAGTCCTTTTTTTCAGTGTAGGGTTTTCAGGTGGTTGGAAAGAAGCTAGTTCCCGTACCAGTATCTTGATGTGATTGATTTATCTTAGGCTTAGGCTGTACGATAAGTAGTATTACAACCTTACTTAAGCAATAGTTTCGAATGAAAAACACATTTAGAATGTTTGATGACAGTTAATTAGATAGCATATCCACTACAGTGGTGGATGTTTCCAACCAAAACCAGCTTCCAGCATCTGAGTTGAAGTCAAAACTGTGCTACGTAGTATTTAAAGCCCTCATTTACAGCTTGGGCCTTCTCGCGACCGTTTCTCTGGGACACATTATCACGCCTGACAGCGTAAAGTAGCGTTTTGGAGGCTCACAGCCTCGGAGTCACGCCGTAGATGTCGATGCGTCCGGGGTGGAGTATGGGTGGGGTGAATAGGAAGGAGGACTCCGAAACAACATACTCACCATTTTTTTTTCTAAATGTAGCCCCTCAGTGCCTGTACTCATTTGGTTTGCGCACTGCTTAACTCTGTTCATACCCCGGTGACGGTTGCCCCAGGTACCTAACCATGTCTGATGCGGAACAAAATATTTATAAGTATTATCGAGCTTTTCCTAAGGCGGTCTCCCTAATTTAAGCTGCTATAGTGTGAACTTAAAATGTCATTCACACATATACTAATTAAGGAATAAATTGCGTCCCAGTGTCGCTTTACTCTCATATGAGACACACAGAGATTGGGAGAAAAATGAACACTGACCTCCTGGTCGACTGATTGACGGGCTGGCCGATGATTGTTAATAAGCCAGAATTGGCAACTCCAATCTCCCTTGCATTTGTCGGTACTGTTATTCTGACCTCGATATTTTCTACAGAAAAACTAAGAAGGGCACCGGGTTCCCGAAACTGTAGTGCTCAGTGTAATTAAGAACCGGAAGAGAAATAAGTTACAAATACTAACCTGTCTGGTCTGGAGTTATTCTTGGTATGCACCAGAGACAGAAAATGCGCTTGGTTCATTCAACCTTTCACGTATGCTTCACCAAAGACAATATATAGACCCGTTTCTAGGGCTGAGACTACGAAGACCGCCAATTAGCTGGCCCACGCCCGTACAACAAATTCTTAGGTAAGAAAACGACGTTTAAGGCAGTTGGCTACGGCTTTCAGTTAGTTGCCCACTTTTCTCCGCCCTTCGAGCTACCGTCTGCCTACCCGAATAGCAGACCTGAAGATCATTAGAAAGATGCTTACAGGAGAATAATAAGCATTGTGTAAAGAGCCGAAAATTATGCGAAAAATTGGCCTCTGTTGGCCATGGCAGAGGCCAGGACTCAGCCGACAAGTGGTCGGTTCGCCATCTTCATCGCGTGTCGAGCAGATCGTCGCTTCTCCCCCCTCTCTTGCCGTGCCCTGCCCTTCAGCACTGACTGGCTTTATTGGCTTTGTACAAGCAGCCTTCCAGCCCACTGAAACATATGACGGTGTTGGCATGCTCTGCAGAGCCCATTTTCGTCACTCTAATTACAGATGCACTAATGTCGCCTCCTGTATGCAGTCAAATAGGGCAGCCCTGCCTAACTCCACACTCATCCTACAAATTGCATTTTGATGATTCCTATGAGAAGTGATTAGGCCACAGCAGCTGGGTGCTCCTCGCGACGCCAGCGGTTGGTCAAATTTGCAAGTGGCCCTACCGCTAGCAACAGGAGTGCTTAGCCAGCGGACAGGGGGAGGGAAGGTACTGAGAGGTAGATAATTGACCAAATCGTCCAGCCAATTTGCGACCGAGGTTTGTGCATATATATTTTCCCTGGTGCAATTCCAAATCGCCTAAAAGTTACAGGAAAATTTTAAGTGCTGAAATAGAGCGCAACATGCGGTCCAAACTTCTGAAGTAATCAGTGCTCGGTCGTCTGTCCGCTAGCTTCGATTATTTTCACGGTGGAGGCGGCCACAGGGTTCTGTAAAAAGGCTTTTTGTCGGGAAAACGACTGATTACACTTAGGCAGAACCGTGTGCAGCTGCTGCTCGCTACTTGATGACCCAACTGAAATTTGAGTTGAACAGACAACTGACAGATTAAATGAGTAAATGCAACAAAGGACAGAGTTACCTACTTCCCAGAAAGGGCAGTTTCGTCTCTCCTTGCAGTCTTGACAGATTATATCAAGGAAACAGAAGGAGACTTAAGCAAGTAGATTTAGTAAATCTTCCTCCTTGGCATGAACTTGACGTATTTAGTAAAAGTAAGCGAGGCTTTTGAATCATATATTTATTCACGGTACCTCTTTGACACTGCTAGAATTAGGTCCTGAATCCGGAAAGCAGTCCTGGGGAAAAAGGTGTTATCGAAAGAATAGACACAACTTCCACGAATTTCGAGCACTGTTATTGCAACCTGCCAGATAAAAAGTAATAGAAACCGGAGAAAGAGCATAAAAACGAACGCATAGCATTAAAAGTTAAAATGGAAACAAAATGAATGCATCGCGGGGCTCGTAAAATTGTGCACAAAAAGCAGCAATCTACGCTATCACTCATAACTGTCATCAAATTTATGCTCCTTCGTACAGCCTGACTCTTTTACAATGCCCTTAACTCTAGCGATAAAGTTCAAGGTACACGTGACTCGAACACGAAGGCCTTAAAGTTACTTGGCAGGTTGGTAGTGCAGCAGCAAAAAAATCGGTGTAATAGGTTTCCGAATTTTCATGCCTGCGTACCGCCTGTTGTCGAAAACTCTCAGGAGGCGAGTTTGCAAGTTCAGGTGAATGGAGCATTTCCCGCCAACTACCCAATGGCACAATGAGGTACAGGTACACCAGTTCCCGGGTTTGGGTGTCAATGACTGGCGACAGCCACGAATAACTATTTCAGTGTCCTGAATCGTCGGTTTCGATAAAGTTTGTCCAGTAATTTCTGTGTCTATCATGCCATTACTAGACTTGCGTTCCTTTCAGTACAGATTACTTATCTGACTCCCTAAACAGGACATGGGAATAGGACCATTCAGCCCAAGTACTAATGGTGGCCTTGCGTATAATTCAAGGAAGGGTAAAGATTCTCGTGTCCTATCCCTAACGCAAACCTAAACGGTAGTCGTAATTTTAACCTTAACCTTGAAGAAAACTTTAACCCTGACCAAAAACCCTAATGTCAATTTGACCCTAACTACAAACCAAACCCTATTTTTCCTTGGGAGTTGACTACTACTACTACCACTAATACTACTACTCCTACTACTAATACTACTACTCCAACTACTACTACTACTACTACTACTACTACTAATACTGCTATTACTAATACCAATATTACTAATACTACTACTAATGCTACTAAACTACTACTATTACGACTACTACTACTACTGCTATTACGACTACTGCTGCCACTACTACCACTAATACTTCTACTAATACTACTAGTACTACTAATACTACTAGTACTAGTACTACTACTAGTACTACTAGTATGACTACTACTACTTTGACTACTATTACTGCTATTACTACTACTACTTCTATTACTACTACTACTATGATTACTACTACTCCTACTACGACTATTACTACTACGACTACTACTTCTACTACTATGACTACTATGACTACTTCTACTACTACTACTACTACTACTACTAATACTACTACTACTACTACTACTACTACTACTACTACTACTATTACTACTACTACTACTCTCACCACCACCACCATCATCAGCATCAGTAGCGGGGCAGTGACCGGGACAGTTGCGATGGCGACAGCAGCAATTGCATCTTTCGTCTCGTTTATTTTTTCTAGAATTGGGCAGGCTTGAAAATAGTCTCTATGCCATTAAGTTGCCAAGCACTGATTCAGTGCCTGAGTTGATAAAGATGAAAGAGAAAGCTTGCGACTGAAAGAAGTGATGGTACTTCCTCTGGAGCGCATAACTCAATGACACGATAACATGATACCTAGGGTAAGGGAATCTGGGAAAGTTCAGTAAGATGGGACGGTGCCAGGACGGTAGGCAAAGCCAACCAGAAACCGGCAATAGTGTGAGTTAACTGCTTACACAAGAATCTATCGAATTATACTTATCTGGTCCGAATAAAATGGTTTAAGTACCTTACTAAGAGCTTCCAACAAATGCACTAATTCAATGCATAAATGGTTTCCCGAGAAACGCATACGAAAGAAGCGGCATTTGTCTAATGCTTCGCACCCATAACTCCACATTAAAATCGTTACCCAAAGACGGTGAGAACCAATACTGTCCACGGAGAGGCATGGTGGTGGGCTGCATGTGAACTGGCCTCCTAACAGGTCAGGCTTGCTCATTTTCATTGTGTTCCAATGGCAATCGCGGTCAAGAGGACCTGCGATAGATGAGGGCGTAGTGGCGAGAAGTCATCGCTTAGGCGCACAACGTATGTTCCAGGCCTTAAACGGCCACAAATCGGTCTTCCAGAGGGAGATATCGACGATCATGCTTTCACCGTTTGAACTACTTCCTGGAACTCGCTGATTCGCTTTCGGTATCGGCTAACTCGAAAGGATAGAGAGACGTAGATGTCACATCACGAAGGAACCACTACAACACAACTCTCCCAGTTTTCCCCAAACCCTATTTCCGAGTACCACCTGGCAGAACAATTGGAAGTATTGATTAAATTGTGGAGGAGTCAATGAGTAAATCTTGGTAAGTGCCAAATCGAACGTCCCAGGATTTGAGATCTCTTCGTTAGTGGGGTTCCTCCATCTGAGCTAAATGGGTTGGGGCCATCAAGTGCCTTTAAGGATGCGAAGTTAGTAACTTTACCTCAATCTGCTCATTCTTGGATCTCGGCTAGTGATATAGACAGAATGACATTGCCAACAAAGAAAAGGGAGACTGTAATAGCCATTTATGGTTTCTTAACTGTCATCAGCCAGCCATACTCAACCCCATGTTTTCGTAACACCCGAGATTTCTGCAGTAGTTAGGGCTGTTTTCGCGAATTCTTTTCCATATGTTCTCAACATTTTCAGCATTCAGGCCCTATAAATGCTCCAACTTACCCTAGAATCTACAGTTGAAATCTTATCTGATCTCGAAGTAGCTAAGTACTGTAATGCTAAAATTCCTTGACTATTTCCTCCCCATTGAGGTACTCGTTAGGACAGCCTCCTTCTGGTTTGACCAGATGCGTCTCTTTGAGTGCATGAAACGAATGTAGCAAAAATCAGCTCTTGTGGTATCAGAGCGGTTTGCAATCTAATCATTAAAAAAAAAATAACAGAGATCAGAAAAGGTCAGCCTTAGAAAATTCAATTTGGCCGAAGGAGTAAGGAGCGGGAACACAGGAAATTTCTTCATAAGATAACTCAGTCATGGGGTTAAGGACCACAAACCACAACGATCCAGAGTCAGAATTATTACCAGCATGTTTTAGGGAATTATACTTGCCTCTTACACCGGGAGATGATGCACAATGTTTCCTTTGACATGATTGCTGAGACACCCCAGATGGTGCAATTCACCACGGGTCATACTTTTTGATTGACGGTACTCCGCTCTCGCGGTGGTCAACACTGCCAATTTCCCACATCTTTTTAGGTTCGTATAGCAGGTGACAAGCGGCACGTGCCCGCGCCCAACTCAAACCTCAACATGCAAACACCATGACGGCCAAAATATATTTCTCCCTTCCTTCATTGGCCGCTGCCGCACGAAACCCATGCAAATGCACTTTGGTTGGCACTCGCTTGGTGAGAAGGTTGGTTTCAACAAGCTTGTTGGACTACGTGTAAGCACGCAGCCTCATTAAAAGAATGCCCGGTTAAGTGTCCTCCCTGCCTTCGTATTTGGACCATCAGCAGGGTCACCTAAGGTCTGCATACCACCCTCACTGAAGGACTTTCTTTTTAGTGCGGCTAGATGTTCGACTAGGCGGATTATTGACGTTGGTTTACCCGTGCATTTGTAATGGAGGAAGACGTAGCATACTCAGCCCCATTACGTTACCCCGGTCAAATTGTGATTCAGTGGCATCAGAGAGATTGATAATGAGAATGGATGCAGGTGCCTACTTGGTGTAAGCTTAATCCCTACGTGCTACAACACGGATCCTGACGCTTGATCAGCCTGCCAGTCAAAGCAGTTACTGTGGTGTGGCTGCTGAGCCCAGCACAGCTTGATGGAGCCACAGAAGAGAGTTGGGTGCCAGGGAGGTTCCGCTCAAAGCCAGCAGCACATGAATCGAGGTACCTGGAGCGACTTATCATACCTAGAACGTGCATCCTCTAGCTGCAAGTCCAGCGCAATAGCTCAAGCATCACGAACGACGAGGTTTGCCACTGAAACGCGGGGTAAGCTCAGCAATAACTTGGAAATTAATTTTTTTAGTGAAACGAAGTTGCACTGCATCCAGCCCACTCTCTTGTTCCACAGCATTCACCGTACTTCGATCGGAAGAAGAAACCAAGGTGCCTAAAGATGGGTTTTGGCGCAGGCAACGTCTCACAGAAATAAGCACTCTGCCTCTGTGTGTCACACATGACGCCGTCCCTGCTCCAAACGTATCAAGATACTTTCAGGGGTGCGGATTCGGAACCCCATGTAGATGAGAGTGTCATAGACGCGAAATTGAGAAGGAGTCATTGTAGTCGGCCCCTCATCTCGGAGAAGGACAAAATGACCCCTGAGGTAGTCGCATTCCAACTCAAAACTAGTAGAGTGTCGTTGTTACTCTACTGGGAAATAGGCTGATTTGCCATGCGAAAGGGTACATTACGATCTGGGCCACTTTAGTTTCTTTGTTGCATGCATCAGTGAACTCTGTGGGACTATCGCCTGAGGAGAAGAAGCGCACCGACTGGTGGGGCGCTAAGCTTCCGTTGGACGCGTTCCACATGCATTCCTGGCATTTATGGACCTGCACAAACTCAGCGCACTCCATCTCATGAACTAGCGTAGCCCCGTTTTGGTCTAAGACTATTTCTGCGCATAGTATTTAAGACATCGAAAAATCGGCGCGAGTCTCGCTGATAATTGCTTCACACACATGACAGGGTAGCTGGGAGGAGGGAGGAGTATTCCTAGGGATACCAGTAAATGAACATAGTCACAATATTGGCTTATTTTGCCTCCATTCCTCCTTTCTTCTCCCGGTAGGGCCGAAACATTGCTGTCAAGACCAACTGCTAAGTCTGCCGAGACCCAGAGTTTGAGTCTTTCTCTACCGATGATTATTCTTTACCGAGTTTTGACACGTTTTTGCTTTTTATCTGATCTGCGAAACTTGGAAATGCGAAGATATGACCGAGTAAGCACTTGTCCTCGAGTTGGGTTTAGCTGCTCCTGCATACTATAGTGCCTGACGATGTATTTTTTGAGAAAAAATGGACCTCATTAAAAGGAGGTGGGACCATTTCGTTTTCAAGTTCGACTTTCCCCGTCAAAAAATCCCATGTAGGTAGTTGCAAACACAAATTCCTCCGTCTGAGAATACGGCAGGCTTGCTTGTTTTTTTGTAGAACCGCAGTACTTTATAAATTTTCAGTAAGATATCCGGTCAAAATAACGTTTACAAACAAAAGAAATAACAAATTAAAGGCTAACAGCGAATGTCAATTTGTCTTTTGGGTTCAAAATTCAGTTGGATTTCAGAAGACAACAATGGCGGCCCCATGTACCTAGGACGCGCGGCTTGCAGGCCTTGTGGACAGTCAAACGGCAGGGAGACAACCGTATTTAAGAGGGCTTTCCTGAAGCAGACACAAGAGATCAACCACTACTTGATGGTTGACCGTCGTCAGCCACAGGCAGGAAAACCATGGATTTATACCTTATTTAGCAGGTCGGAGGTAGCATGAGCTGCGGGCGTACGTTCCGTCGGTAGGGCCTGAGAGTATCGGAAGTTTTCACTCGGTAATCGTGTTTACAGACCCCTTCTGACCAAACTTTCCTGACCATCAATCAGCCATTAACATTCGACCACTTGCGAAGGCCCTAGTCGTGGGGTTTGTAGTTGGGATTAACAGTAGAACGCCACTCTCGCCTGACTTGATAATGTGAATCACAACTGACAGGGCTCGGTTGGATCTAGGAAGAGGTTTTGGACCATTTTATTACAGGCCTAATATCTTAAATTGTAATTTCGGGTCTCCCGCGGATGAAGGGATTACCAATGGCAATAACCAAGGCGGAAATGGATCTATTCGTCTTCACACGCTAGACCTGCTTTATTTGTTTGAAGTCGTGGCACTTGGTTGCAAAATAAAGCAGGAAATTCCACCTGTAACTCATTTGAGGTACCCAGATGCGTAGTTAGACCTCCTATCTGCTACCCAATCTCAAGGATATTTAACCGCTCTTGAAAGACATCTAGTGTAACATACAGTAGATGAGCTAACTCGTGCGATGTGTGAGCAAAATTTGAGTGAGTATTTTAGCGTACATTTGGTCGTGTTATCTTGGTTTGTTGAGTGGATTCGAGGCTTAGAAAGAGTTTTGCTAAAGAACACGACATGTATATTGAAGAAAAATAGGCAAGATTTGGGCGAACTCGGAGATTGCCGGACATCTAACAAATGCACTTTGATATTTATTATCACGGAGTAAACTCCATAGTTTTGTGCATAAGGTTCTAAAAGAACATTAATATAAGCAAGAAAGGTTTCAACTAAATCCATTCTGGAACCAGAAATTTTTCTCTTATTTCAACGAAAATCAGGTGAATCGCACTGTTTTCAAAAAACAAGTAACGAATTCAGCTTCCGAAATTATTTTTTGCAACTCACTCACGTTTTTGGTACAAAACACAGGAATAAACTTGTTTACCAATACTATTATTTTACTAGGGCAAAAGTGAAGACAGTTAACAAAATACGAACAAGATACTGTGGAGAGTGACTTCGGAAACACCTATGTGAAACTAGAAGTTTGAGATAAAGTGCTTTTTGCGTAATATAGTTTCCGAGAAACCGGAATATAGAAACGAAGGGGACAGAAGATTAGTAATTTTCCTAAAATCTACATATATATTCAGGTACTCTGTTTAGAATTTGCAGTCTTAGGGGACTAGTGCCCCTAAGGCACGCCAATTTAAAGCAAGCAGTGAGTTCTTTCATTTGTAGCAAAAAATGTCTTACTTATTTTCAGAGAAATCACAAAGTCTCTAAAACGTTCACATTTTCACTTTGACTTAATTTTGGGAAAAGGTTAAGTTCGCATGTATTTGTCAACGAAATAGCTGATTAACGCACTTTTTAAAGGAGTAACTTGTCAATTTGTCGGCAAAGAGTTTCAAGTTTGGGTGAATCTACAAAGATGACGGAAACGGCCATCTCCATTAGAAGGAATATCCAAAAGCTCATTAATTCGGTTAAGGCTTTTAAGAAATATATTATTTAATGAACATATAGAACAGGACCTAAATTTATTGCTAATCGAATGAGAACAGTGGAAATCGGGAAATATTCAGCGGTATTTCAAGGAATATCTCAAACTAATTGTAATGCGATACCAGAAGTACTTATAATGAAATTTGAAGAAAGGATGGTTCTCTTGATATACACAAAATGGTATACTCACGCTATCACCTGACAATTCTATTTAAATTTATTCGTCGCATTATCAATTTTTCGTAAATTTCGGCATTTTGATTGATAAAGGTTCCTTACTGTATCAACCAAGGTGACGTTAGCGATCGCTCTGCAATCTCTTATAATTTCAAGAGTTGAGATCGAGTGGTAAATAAAATTCGAATTTCCAATATGGAGGTCGAAGAGGACATCGGATTTCAGGGTAAGTTAATCCGGACCGTAAATAGTCACCTGAGCTCAGTTGTTATGTTTTGTAATGTAGGTGCTTCAAATTCCTCTTGCCTGTCCCATATCACATTGTACTCCGTCGTCTTAGTGTACTCCAAATTTAAGTTCTAGTTAAGTAAAACTGATGATAGTGTGCTAAAACCAGTCATATAAGATTCTACTACCAGGCAAACTATTTGGCGCATGGGCATTACGTTCTTATTGCACCGAAGTTGATTTTTTGGGATGTAAATGATCATGGCAATTTTGGCACAGCTCGTAAAAAGTCACACAACGGGCAGCTTACGACAGTTCGACCGTCGTAGTCCGACGATGTCAACCGTATGCACTATGGAAGAGAGGTGCAGGGACGGTGACTTGCGCGTGATTGACTGTAAAGTGATAGTAACCTTACGCTGCAGCTACCGCACTCTCTCTTCCCCCAACCTGAGCCCGGTGTCATGACAGAGTCAAGAAGACCGGAGATGGGAGAGGGTGCAGGTGGCTGGCGCGGCTGGAGCCGTCCCTCGGCGTACCACCACACCTGGCTCGGATCCCATGGAGTGGAAGTGCCATAAAGGCCACATTAAGAAGGAGCCATTGCAGCCTGACTCTCAGTCCACCAGTCAGCCACTTCACACAAAACACACATTGGACTACCCATGCGATCTGAGTTATCCCGACAGTTGGCAACCTTCCAAGCCACGGCTTTTAGCGCACCGTGATAGTTTCAAGCGCGTCAGATTGTTTATAGTGGGCAGTCAACACCAAGCCTTTCACGCACATCAGTCTATCGGATGTTTTTGTCTTCCAGGGTAGGAGTTGGTTATGTGTCCCTTCGGCAGAATAGGGAGTACTGCTAACGCTCCCGTAATTCAGGTGGCACTGAGATCAATTTCAGCAACGGTACGCATTCTCTTGTCAAAACCCTAACACTAAACCTAGCTCGCACATTAACTGCGACCGGAATCCAAACGCTTACCCTAACCTCACCTTAATCCTAACCCTAGTATCCTAAAATTTGCTCACAAAGACACTTATATTATGTGGCCTCCCCTGTCCTGCACCGGGATGGGGGCCACATAAATTATCCCCACTTCTTTCCAATTTTGACACAGGTGGTCCCCATAAATGCAGATGTGGACCTTCTAAAACACGGGTCTTGACGATTTTGCACAAGTTCCCATCCTCATAATGTCAGCCTCCAGCCTCTGAACTAGACCTCATGGACAAACGAAATAACACGGACTCGTCCTACAATGAGGTCAGCTCGGTGATTTCCCCGTCCCGTCTAAGTTATATCGTCCTTCGTTCAGTTGAGGCACCCTGCCTGTCGTGCATCATGATCGGCAGCACAGACGCGGGGGAGACGGCTGCAGACACACAAACGTCGCCAAAGGGGTCGGAAGGGAGGAGACAGACTGCACGCTGAACAGTCTGTCGACGGGACTTTCGGCGGCGGTAACTAAACCCAGCAGCAAACCCCCACAAAATGCCCCAAAGGTAGCATTATCCTCTCGGGAATAGCCTGAGTGGCCGTAAATAAACTACACTTTCCATTTGTGCACACCTTTCGAAAAGGCGTCGCACCCACATATTATAGACACCATCAGGATTTTGACGGAATTTCTTCGAATCTACCAAGCAAGCCTATTATTTTCTCCTGCCATGCCATGATGGATCGGGGCATTTCGAACAAAAAGTCCTAGTTCATGCAGTGGAAACGGCGAAAGAAATTGGTCACGACTAGCATTGTTGAAGTTGGCATGTTCTTCTTCAATTTTGAACCATTCCTCATTCTCAAGGCTTGGGATCAGGCGGATATGCCCATTTGCCACGATAGTTTTAGACCCCGATATGCAGACAGAGCCTCGATCAACAAGTGGAACTTGTGTGCGTAGCTGAACGAAAATAGGCGAAAGAGGAAACCTTCAGTGAATACAGGAGGTTGCACTTGGGTTAAGTAACCGGCCCAGCCTACTTAAACGTAAAAACTCCATGAATTCTGATACAGTATGCTGATTTTTTGGGCTGCCAGGTCGTTACTCAGGTGGCTAGAGCGTCGTTGTCGTGGGTTTGAATCCCACCGAGGTCACCGAGCTTCTACCTCTTGGATCAAATGATTGATTCAAATTTGACAAAACCCCTAAGTACTTAATTGCACCTGGTTGTCACCTGATAAATTCTAGATTGATTGCTCAGGAAATCCTGCTCGTGCTCATCGGAAGAGCAACATGAGGGTCAGGTAATTTTATTGGTCTTATATCCTTTTGAGAACATGTTTGGGACAGCTGATGCAAACCCCATACAGTCTCTTCGCCTTTTCTTAGAAAGTTGGTGAAAAATAGTTGAACTGAAAATTTTCAAAGCGGCTACCTTCAAACACTGACAAAACGTCTTTTATCTCGAAAACGTACGGCCAAGCAGCTGAAGCCACGCTGAGGGCGCATCCGGAATTCGAAGCGTGTGTATTTGGGCTGGATGCGTGCAGAGCAAGTGTGTTTTTCCGACTATCTTGGCAATTAAATACGCTCAGAAGGGAGAAGTAACGTTGGTCGTCCACGGAACTTTTCCTGATTATAAGACAGAAAAGAGGGCCTTTTATGTCGTAAAAGTGGCCGTTGATAGTCTCCCGAGTCAAAGATGGATGGTCACATGACCCACATTTCGGGCGCCACCAACGGGAGTGTCTTGACGCTAGTGCAGTCGAGCCATCAGGAGTAAGGGCGAGGCTGTATTGAACGGGGTTCGTGTATATCAGAGACAGGATAACAGAGGTCAAAAAGGCAACTGCCTCGGGCACACTCATGCTATCGTGAGTCAGCCGTTCCTTCTGCAGACAACTGCAACAGAACTCAGATCGATGCACTGGTATTTCACAAAGTCAGCCCCATAGGGCAGTAGAACTATGCATATGAGATTTCACTAGTTCCTTCCTATCCACCCGTCACTTGAATCGAGCCAATACCAGGTTTCCACAGTAGGCTGGAGGGTGAAGAGGAAGTGAGGCCGACACCGGGGAATCCATTTCCACGGCAAATCAGCACATTCCTCCCCATGCTAAATCTGTCATTTTTAAAACTATCACGACGCGTTACTAGTGGTAGCTTGGAAGACTGCTATCTAAACATATACCACGGTCGTTGTGGGAGTATGCTGGAGTGACTGAAGGAACGAGAGCCCACCTGCACTGGCTCCATCTCAATGTGACCTTTGCAACACCCACACTGATTTGAGATCCGAACCATTCTTGCAGAAGTACGGTGCATGTGGTCCACACCAGGTGGTGTGTGACATGAGTATACGGGCTGTTTAGCTTTATCAGCCACTGTACCCGTGTCTTCCTCTGGTCTTCTTGACATGGTCTTGCCATCAATGCAAAGTGGATGAGAGAGGCGAGAGTGCGGTAGATGCTGTGAAAGCCTGCCTCAGTTCCAACTTAGTCACGCGTAGCTAAACGTCTTGCATCTGTTGAGGTATGAGGGTCGACGACGTGAAGACTCCCAAGTCAGAAGGCAGAGAAGCAAGTTATACGAACCAGCCTTCAATTAGACAGAGATTACGTCAGTTAGACCGTCGTAATCCGACGATGTCTACCATATGCTCCAGAGAGAGAGAGAGAGAAAGAGAGAGAGAGAGAGAGAGAGAGAGAGAGAGAGAGAGAGAGAGAGAGAGAGAGAGATCGATTTGAGAGAGAGATAGAGAGCAGCGAGAGAGAGGATAGTAAAATGGCTCCATTCACTAAGATTTCATATGAAAATGGATAAGTTAAAAATAATATGCAAGAATCAAAGAGTCAAAAATGGACATCTAGTGGGGAGACAGGTCCAATCTCAGCTTTTTTATCTCAGTCTCTTCACACGTAAGGTAGCGTGCTAGAAATGGCAAAAGGAGCGCTGGTATGCCGTTGTACGGCAGGCTATATGGCGAAAGCCTCGGTGCATCGGACGGGAAGACTTCACAGCAATCAGCTCAGAGTGGAGGGGATGGGTTTCATCATCAAGGATTCGCTCATCGAATTGTTTGACTGTCGTAAAGTGCCGTTTTGTTATCAAATCCACTAAAACAGTATAAGAAACACCAGCAGCAGAAGAGAGCATTCGGAGAATACGTTTTAAAATCAAAATAATCTTTTTTAAGCAAAGCTAGAAAAATCACGGGAGAGCAATAAAGGATGAGGGGAAGAACACATGCCTCTATAAATCGCCAGATAAGGGCCTGAGGTGTGTGATAGGAACGTAAACGGCGGATATAATATAGAAATTTACGAATTTTTGTAAAAAGAGTATCGATATGTTGGGAGAATGAAATATGGGATGTCAGAGTAACGCCAAGGTACCGAAAAGAGGATACCTCGTTGGGAATGATGGCTGAGTATTGAGAACTAGGGGATGGTCGCAGGTGAAAAACGCATTGGACAGAATTCTCATGGTTGAGTTGAAGACCATTATCTGACGACCAGGCTGAAACATGGTCGAGGCCATCCTTCAGACACTGTAGATGTGTCTGCTTTTCTAAGAGGATGACCAACAACCATGTCATCGGCATATTTGATGTACAGATAGTCGGTTGGGGATCTCAAATCATCAGTATGAAGGGAGAAGAAGTGAGGAGATAAGATGGCACCTTGAAGAACACCGCAGTTGTTTGGAAGGACAGTAGATTTTCGCTTTCCCGATTGTAGGAATTGAGTGCGGGAAGTAAAATAATCTTCGAGCCAAGAGACAACCCAGCCGGGAGAGCCAAACGCGGATGTTTTATTAAGGAGGAGATGGCGCGGGATGGTGTTGAAGGCAGAGGAGTAGTCAAGAAATGCGCATGCGTAGGCACGGCAGCCCTTATCTAAATCTCGTAGAGCCGAATGTACTACAAGGGCAATGGCATCTAGGGTACTAAGCCGGGCCTTATAGGCAAATTGTAATGGGTCGGAGAAATTGGAGGAAAAAGGCCTAATTGTATCGAGAGCGACTCGTTCAGCAATCTTCAGTAAAGCGGAAGAGCAGGCAATTGGACGGAAAGACTTAGGACCAAAATAAGCAGACTTTTTAGGGACAGGAGTGATGGTGCAGGGACGGTGACTTGTGTGCAAATTGGTTTTACGTGATAGTATACTTGCACTGCATCTACCACACTCTCTCTTCCCTTACCTGCCTCTGCCCAGTGTGAAGACATAGTCAATAAGACTGGAGGTGGGGTCTGGTGCAGGTGAATCATATCCAACCATAGCTATAAATGGTACCAGTAGGCGGTGTGGCATGAGTTGGCACGTTTGGCACGCGCCTCCTGCCCCCATGTTCAGCATTTATTAAGGGAACTCATGCAAAATAAGAACAACGCTTGCCGTGCGGTGATTTGGTCCCGCGTTGATCCATCGCACTTACCACGCGACCGGTTTAGGGGCACATGCAGAGAGCACACAGAAAGCACCACTAGCGTCCTCAACAGACAACTGACGCCGTCAGCCGTTGAAGTTGTCCACCTCGCATGAAGTGTGTGCAGCTGCGACCAATCGATGAAGGCAGAACTATCGATCGGCACCACGACGTTGCTAGCCGGAGGTTGAGTCAGGCGCGTACGCACCACGTGTGAAGTGGACTGAAGGTGACATGGTAAAGCGGCCGTCTTGACGCCCGCTAGAACAGGCAGCTACAGTATTCCCCCGTCAAGACGTAAGGCAGCGTGTAGCGACGCCGAAGGAGTCTAAACTGTATGAGTAACCAGCCCATCAGGTAACTGACCGCAGCGTCCACTGCGTGTGATACATAAAAAAGAGGAAAGGAGATGAGTGGGTGTGTCTTGTGGCTGAAGTAATGAGGGTTGATGAGGAGGTAGTTTCAGTTGGAGGCTGCTTGCAAGGAGGGAGAGCAAATAGACGGGACGGAGGGATAGAGGGCGGGGGAGATGGAGGAGCCTGGGTTAGGGTGTGGGCACAAATTTGTCCTTGAGACAGGTCCGGCGGCTGCTCTGCGACAGCAGTTTTGACTCAATCGACACTGAGCGCGTCCTCCTTGTCCCGGTGAAGTATCCGACAGGTCTTGTTATTGTGTGGAAGCCCACGTAGAGGGGAGTTATTTGACCACGTGATGAGGCCGGACGTTTGACATGGGTTTTCTTTAAGTTAGATACATTGAAGGATCTAGATGTGCTGGTTAACCAACGTGTTGGCTTTTATTTCGGTAAGCTACTAAACTGCGTCTTCCCGTCTTGGGAATGACTCGTGGATGAAAACGAAGAATTTTAAAGTAGGTATTCAATAATTAAACAGGAGGAAGACTGGTCATGCGCTGGAACACTTTTCATATTTCTTGGACCTTTAGAAATCGGGAAGGTGTCCATCATCAAGCATAACAGCAAAAGCAGAACAAGCCAATCAGCGGTCAGTGACCCAGACCTGGAGGTGACTGTGTTGGTATCTGCCTGTCGGCGGCAGATCAGCAAATTGATCGACTGAAGTCTCATCCGAGACCCAGATCGTAGGACCCCACACTATCATAACTCCTATTCCCTATCGCAACCGACAAAACAACGGGCCCGTGACTCCATGGTAAAGGGTCACCCTCAATGACCAAAGGTCACGGGTTTTAATCTCGGGTGCTCCACACCTGGGATTGGGTATGACTGGTTTATGACGGCTAATAAGTCAGAAATGGCCATCCCGGTCTCCCTTGTCTTTTTCTGTTCCACCTCATCAACATAGACCTTAAGTCGCTATGCGACTACCCTCGAGGTCTCTAAAGTGAGCTCCAAGTAAAGTGAGCTCCAAGCAAGTGAACTCAAACAGCAAACACTTTTGACTTATTTTTGCTCTCATTTATGCCGATGGCACACGCACAAATGGAGCAAAAAACCAGATGATGGGAGCTAGCGGTTCGCCTGAGGTTTCAAACATGCAGAAGAGAACGTAACTCATGCAAAATGACGAAATTTACGAAAGATTGATAAGGGCTTGTGAACCGGCATCGACGCCTTTACCAAAGCTTTGAAACATTAATCAACAACCTAAAGAGAATTTAAAACTTAAAGGAAAAGTAATATTATTTGGTGAGAAAAAATAACTTTTTTGAAAAAGGTGGCATATTCTCTAAACATGAAAAATCACTGTAAATGTGACGACTTTATTAAAATAGAAGCGTCAGCTGATAGTGTAAGCATACCATCTTGTGTACATTAAAAGAATTATCCTTTCGTCAATTTTTCTTATAGGTATTTCTGGTATTGGATTGCAATTAGTTTCGGATCGTCCTCGAGGTACTGGTGAATATTTCACGATTGTTAAACGAATGGCAATAAATTTAGATACTGTTCTATGTGTTTATCAAAACCTTCGAAATAAGATATTTCTTAAAAGTATTCACCGAAGTAGTGAGGTTTTTGAAGTTCTTTGTACTGGAGGTGGTTGTTCACGTCATTTTTGTCGATTTATCCAAACATGAAAACTCGTTGCCGTAAAAATGAACACTTCATCAAAATGTGGCAATTAATATGCTTAAGATCAATTACAAACGTTCAATTATTAGTTACAAGTTTAAAAATGCTTTAGTTAGACACTTAACTGACGAATTTATGCGGACTTTACCATTTTCCAAGGTTCTGTTAAGATTAAAATGTGGATATTTTATCGGTTTTGTGACCTACCTGAAAATAAGCGAAAGATTTTCTGTTGGAAATGAAGAACTCGCCTTTCGCTTTATATCGAGGCGTTTATCGCTATGTTAGTTTACTTTAATGCCTCGTTCTAAGACTGCAAATACACAATAGTATCCAAATAAATACTAAGATTTTGCGAAAACTGCTAATTTTCTATCCATTGCGTTTCTCAATTTAGGATTAGCAGCAACTATATAACACAAAGAAGCATCTTATCACTAACTTCCAATTTTACATAGGTATTTTTCTAGTCCAGCTCCGCATTATCTTGTACTGTCTTCATTTTAACCGTAGTAAAACAAAAAAGGTAAGCGATGTTATTCCTGCGTTTTGTGGCAAAAAAACAGCTATTTGGGCAAGATTATTTCTAAATTTGAATTCGTTGCCTGCTTTTGGAAAACAATGCCATTCCTTACACTTACATTCACCAGTTTTTCCTTGAATTAAGATCGAAATTTCCGGTTCCAGAAGGAATTTATTTGAAACCTTTCTTACTTCTACTGATGCTCTTTTATAGCACAATGCACAAAACGATGGACTATGCTATGCGATATTAAATAGCGTAGGAAATTTCTTGGCTGTCCAGCTACCTCCGATTTCGCCCAAATCCTGCTTACTTTCCTTCAATATATAAGATTGTAGACGTGGTGTAAACGGCTTTACGAGCCTCGAATCCACTCAGCCAACCAAAATAACAAAAAAATAATGTACGTTAAATTACTCTCTCAAATTGTAATCACACATTGCATGAGTTAGATCACCAACTGTATGCTCGAAATTCCTCCACGGGGAGGTGTAGGATTGAAAGGAAGCCATCTCTATGCTAGCACACAACTACGACTAGCGGTTTTCCCCTTAATCGCGTATAACTGCTTGATAAATGGCATTTGAGTCGTTGGTCGGTGCAATTTTATCACACTTGTTGGATGTTGAGTGAGGAAATTTCAAGGATTAACGACTCGAAGAGCGACCATCAAGCCATTATCACCCCAAAGGGCAACCATGCTTTGTGAAGGGAGTCATTAATTGCCATAGGTATGCAGCCTCATATCGACTGCCTCCTATAAATACTAAAACTCTCTGTGTTTCAATAACCCGTATCTTACACCGTCTTTGATGATGGGTTTGAGCACGAATTCGAAACTTCCGGCGAGTAAAGCACTTGCTCCAGCTTACGCGTCTACTTGGCAACTGTCTCCTGACACTTGCATTCTCGATCCTGGCAACAATTTTGTCAGCATTGACGAGATGCTAACTTACGCTGAAATAAGCACAAAGTGAGCTCCTTGATTTTGCGAAAAAACCGATTGAGGAAAAGGTGGCTCATGACGAGGTCGTAAAACGACACAGCCCGCACTAACAAACGATTCAATGATTCCGAACGTCGAAGTTTCTTCCCAGTGTGTGCTCAGGCTTGCCTTTTCGCCCGTAGGCGAAGGTCGCCAGTTTAGCGGACCGAATGAAGGCCTGCCTAACGCTGGAAATGCTGCTGTCCAAGTTCTGTCCATCTAAAATTATGAAGGATAAATTCTTCGATAAATAAAGATTTTTTAAAGTAAATGGGCTGCTTTGGAAGAGAAAAATTTCATCATACGATGTCAGTCTGAAAATCAATAAATGAAGATGGGCTTACCGTGTTTGTGCGTTCTTCTTGAGAGAAAGAAACCACATTTGAGAGGATATTTTTTCACCGTTTTTAAAAATTGCCATATGCAACATTGCTTAGGCTGGCTGCTGCTACCGCTAGTTGTATTTGTTTCTGTAGCTCCCTAGGGTTGTTACCTCAACGGTACGGAGAATATCTTCCTGTAGTACTGCTCCCAAAAGACATTGAAGGTAAGTATAAAGACAGGGTATAACTATATTCTATATACTGCTGAGTGTTGGGGGACACAGCATCCACAGACTTGGATGTCTGTGAGAGCGAAGGGAGGACCACGGAACCTATGCAACAGGACGAACCATTTCGTACATCGGAAGTCGCGTCGTGCCTGTTTAGTCAGTCGCCCGTGTTATCGCCCGCCGCATCTCAGGATCTATGGTATTATCTTGTGTATAAACGTCCGACCTTAGATAAGAGTCCTGGGGTTGCGTATGGCTGACTAATAACGGCTCATAAGTCAGAAATGTCCATTCCAGTTGTCAAAAGTAAAAGATGAAGAAGATGCGATTACTGGGACATGGTGTTTATTGGCCTAACATTTCGGATTCTCCCTCGAACTCATAATCAGAGACGGTTGCAGAAAAGGGTACTTGCGGTACAAGCTGCGCCTTATTTATAGGGTGCAAGGGCCAGGCAACCACAGGCCTGCTATCACTGGCAGTCCTCGTGTTCATCGCTGGAGGTTGTAGTTGATGCGATGGCTGCTTTTTGGTTCGTACCCGAGTCGCTAATTGCCGTGATTTCATCCCCGTTGTCGATACCTGGCGTGACAATTACTCGGCAATTTGGCTCAATGTCACCTAGACTACTGGTCACCCACATCCTCCTCGTGTGGCTAACAATTTTGCTCAGAAAAAATCGCAACACAGCATATGAAGCCGCGAGATAATTGTGCTTATTAATCGACTGCGGACCAGAGAACCACGACCCAAGCAGTTCACGGCTTAAGCGGTTGTTAACCCTTGTGAGAAGTTCGGTCTAACAAAGCTTAAAGGTATGACCGGGTCACATTGCATGAGCCTCGGTCTGAGAGTTAGTCTTTCTTCCTCACTGCTACCGCATGCTCAGCTTTTAGCGTGCAGACTAGTCTCCCAGTTTCTCCCACGTATTTGCTTTGACCGCAACTGCACTAGATTTGGTAAACGACTCCAGAAGTTTCCTTCGGCCTCATTATTTGGCGCTTGATAGTTGCTGCTGGTCGGTGAGCAACTCCAATTCCGAGTGGTGTGAGAAAACGGCTTACGGTTTGCGATACGTTCTTAACGTATGGTAGTGCTCACAAAAATTTGGGGGTAGTACGGTTCGGTCTCTCACCTTGGTTGCGCATGCATTTGTCAACAAAGTTGTGTGGGTAGCCAATTTCCTTGATCACCCGTCGAAGAGGCTGCAATTCGGCAACCTTTTCTTCTGGTTTGCTGTCGTGCGTCGCAAAACGCTGGTATAGTGCCCGTACGCAGCTGCTGTTGTGACCGATTGGATGGTTGCCCTTGAAGCTCATTGCTTGCGTCGGATTTTTCACTTTCCTAAATACCTACGTTTTAGGACACCACAATCTTTGTGGCAGACGAGGACATCAAGGAAGGCCAGCTGATCATTTTCTTCTTCCTCTACCCTGAATTGAATGCGAGAATCTGATCCCGCTCGATGATGATGTCGTCCACATACGGAGTCCAGAAATTTGGTTTATGGTGTTGGAAGATGCGGGGAGGATGCGTGTGACCAGCAGTCCCGGTGACAGCGAGTCAAATGGCTGAGTACCTGTCGTGACAGGAATCGACAACGGTGATTAAATCATACCATTAACGACTCGAATACGAATCAAACGGCAAGCACCGATTAACTACGACGGCAGCGTTGAACACGAGGACTGCCAGCGATAGTAGGCCTTTGGTGGCTTGGCAAACGCACTCTATGAATACTACGCACCTTGTGCACCAATTAACCTTTTCTGTAACTGTCTCTGAGGATGGGTTCGAGAGAGAACCAGAAATGCCAGGCCAATAAACACCACATTCCAGTGATCACCTCTGCTTTTTCTAAACTGCTTCCTGGAACTCACTGGTTCGCTTCTATCAGCACTCCAGTCCGAAATAGCAGGCCAATAACATCTGACTCAAGCAATTGCATCTTCTTCTTCTTCCAAACAACGTACAGATCACAATGAAGCCTGCACGTACACAGCGTTTACCAAAGAAGATGGAGAACACTGAGACAGCAGCGATTTCGGAGCTAGTTAACGCACTTTTCAGTCAATTATACCACAGATCAACCTGTCACTTGATGCCAGACTAGCACACGTGAACACAACGCTCAACTCTGTCGCTCAACGAAAAAGCATCGGACTGCTTAACGCTCAATTACCCAATAACCTGGCTCGAACCCCAGATTCCGCCAAATTATGGGTAAGTCAACAACATCTTTCTGAAAAATTACTCCTTGAAGGTTAAACACTCCGTTCTCAGGCTGTCCTCAGTCTTATAGAAAGTACGCAAAACATGACTTTTTAAACTTTCCTACATAGGCAGTAATTGGTGTTGCTGTTACTTATAACGTTCCCCAAAGAATGTTCGTTGTATTTCTTCATCCCGTTTCGATTAGGTTCTGTCCCTTCCGTTCGGCAAGCTATTTTTCAATGTAGCATCCGACATGGTATGCTGATTAGTGCATGACTTCGAATCACTTGTTATGCGAGTTCTCCCCAGACCGACGTGTTCCTAGCGTCTATGATGGCACTGCTTCCTGGAGTCAAGTCGTCTTGCCTCTCTACGGTTAATGTGTTAATGTGTGCGTGTTTGTCAATGTTTGGGACAGCACGAGGCAAAATAAAAGGAAAGAGATAATTCTAGTAAGACGATTGCATTAACAAGCTGGCATACACTTTCATACATTAAGAGCTTGTTTGAGCTCCTTAAAAGACACATCAACGCTAAGTGCATGTGGCATGCAGATAGACTACGATACTGAGCTCCCATCCTCAGGGTAGGCTTGACGAAATGGTGAAGAAATTGTTCTTTTGCAGAATGTCATGCGCCGTATGCGACGCAGTATAATGTGGTAAAACTGGCAAACCTGACTCTGCATGCATAAGTGAACAAAAGTTGACAGTAAAGTGACCAGACCATCTAGCACAAGAAATAATTAGTACTCTGGATATTGGACATTTTTTTGCTTGAGACAGGACACATTTGAAGCCACATACTCGATGAATCACAAACTAATCGGCACATTGGGTTGGATATCGCATACAAAAAGGCAATGCTGAATAGAAGGAATGACAGCCATTACGAGCAGGATGATGACATACAACGAACAAGTTTGGAACAAGTCCTCAATACCGCTAAAGGTGGACGATTGTTGCCTCTTTAGGAACAGGTAAGACATGGTAATAGGAACCCCTTACTATAGATGGCCTTGCGTTAAATTTCTGGAAAATTAGAATTAGGGCTTACGTTAGATTTTGAGTTAAGGTTTGGGTAGGTTTACCGTTACGGTTGGGGTTAAGATAACGGTTAAGATTATGCCTGTGGTTAGGGCTAAGGTTAGAGTAATTATTGAAGTCAAGATTAGGGCTAGGGCTATATTTAAGGCTAAGTTTAAACTTTGGGTTATTCTTAGGATTGGAGTTAGGGTACAGTGAAAGGTAGCCATCTATATGACGGGTGAGGGTTCTTATTCCCGTGCAGAGCCTATTTATTATAAGTGTGTCTTAAATTCCGGGACTAATATTTGTTACATTTCTTGTGAATCAGTTTGACTTCAACTTATATTCCTGCGACTGTCCGTCTTTCACTCATCGCGTCCTGCCTTTGGGCTCACCCTCGACCCCCGTCAGCAGCACCGAAATTTTAATATGCCTTCACTACTAATAGCCACTGTGCGGCTGCTTGCGAGGCTGGAGCGCGAATCCGAAGGCAGAACGGGACGAGTGAGTTCCGGTAGCGATCAGCGAGCGTTCGTCAACTAATATCCAAATTCCCGAGTTGAACCGGCAGGACATCGAGCCCATGGCTCAATGGTAGAGCGTTGGAATTCTGTTCAACAGGTCGCGGGTTCGAATCTCGAGTGGTGCGCCAACTAGGGTTGGGTTTGACTGACTAGTGACGGCAAGAAATGAGCCGGAAATGACCATTCAAGATTCCATTTCTTTGTTAGCATTGTTGATCTGCTGGTTGGAAGTACTTTCACCGAGTGCTCGTAGCATTGTGCTTTCGGGCTCGATCTAGAGACTGCAGACAATTGCACAGCTACTTCTGGCATAGGCAGACATCTTTTACCGACAAATGAAGGGATGGGGAGCTGACCAATTCTGAGGACGACATTACTGACAAGGGAGACTGGAATGGCCAGCCACACCCAATCCCGTGTTTTGCAACCGCTGGGGCTCGAATGCGAGACGCCTAGCACCCTAGCCATTGAGCCATGGACTCTTTTTCCTGTCGGTTGCGATAGGCTATATGAATAATGCTAGAGGGGCTCGTTACGGGACATACACGTCCCATTATGCCTTTTTGCTCACTATCGAGCCACGCCAGCAGCCGCTCAGCGGCCCAGAACCATTAATGGCAAAGGCAAGGGAGATAGGCCAGAGGTTCAACGGTGGAGTGTTGAACTTTAAGACTGGTAATCAGGAAATCCGGGTTTGAATTCCAGGTTATCAAATGTGACAGACCAGTGATGGCCAATAAGCCAGAAATAGCTGTCCTTCTATTTGTCAGAACACCGTCCTGTCAGTTGGGGGAGGAGAGAGTGCGGTAGCTGCAGCGCAAGGTTTCTATCACTTAAAACTAAGTCACGCGCAAGTCACCGTCCCTGCACCACCTGGTGTGGAGCATACGGTGGACCTCGTCGAAATCGACAGTCGAACTGTCACATCGTCCTGTCTGACTATTGCCAAGGCTCTGGATTGAGCCCATAGGCGCAAGTGCACAGGCATATCCCGTAAATTGACTGGGAACGTCCTTCCACAATTTCCTTGTAAATTACTTCCTGTGGATAAGTTAAAACTGAGATGACTGATGTTACGCACCAGTTAGAGCTCTGCAAATTATACAAATATATATACCTGGGAAATTTCTGCAAAATAAAAACAGTTTACCATCTAAGCAAACACCTGAGCCATTTTGCAGTACTCAGAGGACTTATTAATCATGCACTCAATTAAACGGTCCTTACAAAGGGAAGAAAGGTCCTGAGGAGACAGATACACCTCGGCAATAGTGATTAACAGCCTCGATTCATGGGTAAACTCCGTGGGGCAGCCTAAAGTTGCGTTAGGACAAATTTCTTATCTCAACTTTTAATGCGCACATGAAAGCCATGAATTGCCTTCGGTCATAACTGTTCACTTTTTGTTGGAAGTGAACTAGTTCGAAAGGCCTTCTGGGAAAGTATCAGACTGTTGCCACCTACAACACGGATAAGCGGCGAGGGGAGACAGCGTGCGGTTCAGTGGCCTGGGGGGGGGGTAGGGCGGTAAAAGTTCTTTCCCTTTTTCCCTCTGCGCCGCCGTCCCACCTTCTCAGCTGGCTAGGGAACTGGATGTTGTCCAAGTCACGGAGGCCCTACCGCATGGAAGTCCCTAAAAAGAGTTCAGCGGCCGGTCGCGCAAATTCGCCGTGCTATTAGGGTACGGGAGTGTTTTGGGTGAAGCTTTCTGAAGCCTCAACTTGGCTGATCGAATTTTTCGGCCGCTCGGGGATGGCAGGGGCCTGGGGTTCATGTAGGCGTGGGTGCGGTGAACGAAAATGTCTCGAGAAGCCTGAGGCAGTTGGATTGGGGAGGGGGCAGGTCGGCGGACAGTTGACTATGTATCGGAAAGGCTTGGGATGAGTAACAGGTGTAAACACGTCTCGAGTTGGTGTTGTAGCCACTGGCGTCGAGCGGGGCTAGGTGTGCCCGTCACCCCGCGCATGCAAACTTGTACGAAACCGGCCTCTCTGCTCATTAATTTTCATTTACTCACCTGTAACGGAGGCCTGATTGGCTAAAATATTATTCGTAAAGTTCTATCAGGTGTTGAATAAGGACATATAGGGGGAAAGGGCCCAACTTTAGGTGGAAAGCTGGTTGTTGCCCTACAGAGAAAAAAAGCAATACAAATTGAACCTGTGTAAAAATGCTGGGAAATTTGCTCGGAAACGGGCATCTTCTATCTCTTTAAGGTATCACTTTAAAACCTGTTTAAGATATAACTATAGCTAATCTTTATAGACACTGAGAGCGGCTTTTAGCATAAGGAATACTGAGTTAGCCTATCTGTCTGAAAATGTTTAGCAGATGGAAATAGAAATTTAAAGGAGGCTTTTTGCTGGCAGGCTTCTTTCTTCACCGATAAAAATGTTCTATCGGCTTTTGCGAATTCGGACGAATTACTGATGAAACGAAAGATCAGTTTAATTTTGTTTCCTAAGTTTATTCTAAAGAGCAAACAGTATTCAGTGTCTTAGTCCTTATGGAAGCGCGTCATCTACTCCTGTGAAGTATGATTTGAGCATAATAAACATAATCAAAGACCTGCGTTTTTGCCGTATGTGGTACTGCTTATGACGGTCTGTCAGTGGGCTGACATGCGTAGGGTTGTTCAGGTGTCCCGAGTTCCATTCAAATCATTATACTTGTGATGTCGATCTGAATTTTTTGGGAGACTAATGGGGATGCATTGGCCCCTATACTTCGGAACTGGGGGTAAGAGAAGCTTAATGGACAGGGTTAAAGGAAACGGTGGACAGCGCAAAGAGGAAATGTCATTTACACATTATCTCTCTTAAGTATACCAGCGGCCAGTGGAAACCCGACCAGGTAATTTAAACAAATATAGGACAACGGATGTGGCTGATAAATTCAATTAAAAGCAGCCCAACCCTAAAACCTAAATCCCTGTCCTTACCTAAAACCCAAACCTTAGAGATGATTTAAAAAAATAACCAAAAACGAGCCGGTAAGGTAAGTCGCTTTCACCGCCATGCCAACCGGGAATCATATTCCACTGCTATCAGACTAAGCCGTAAGGTGCTTATCACTCGCGCCAAGCAGTGCGAAAAGAGTGAATATATTTTCGGAGCAGCAGAAGGCAGCAAAGCAGGAATTAAACGTTGAAGGTCAGAATCACTTTAAATTTATTGCACGGTCTGATGCAAGGGAATCAGTCTAGCGTTTTGCATCTTACTTTACTTGAATGAAGTTGCATGCAGTCAAATTGTATGGAGGTTATTTGCTAACGTAAAGCGAAAACTGTAGTCTTTCTAACTTTGATTAAATTTCGTGCTTTATGCCTTGGAAAAGGAATTCCTTTGAAATGCTCGTAACAAAAGACGAGAATTTCTCTCGGTAAAAGAAATACATGGAGCTCCTCTCCGCTCACTTTAATGGCTGTCTTAAAGAAAAGGACTTTTAGTTTTGTACGGAAATATTCTCCAGGTCAGCGGGTTAAGCTAGACGGAGATAAGACACAAGAGTCAACTTAGGTCTGCGAAATGAAATCTCCAGTAAGTGTTTAGTAAACTGATTTCGGGAGGTCCTTGGAAAAGAACAAGGGGTAGATGAGTAGCAAGATTCTTGGAGTGCAACGGGTAGTCATTTTCTGCTCCTATGTTTGGTGCTTTTTATATCCCGATGTCCCGCACCTCTACTGTTTCAGGGTAATTTACTATTTATAGTAACTAACTGACTGCGCCCTGCCTTCGTAAAAAGCTATGCATGCGTGGTCACTTAAAATGACCTTTTCATTGAATCAACAGCGAATGCATTACAAAGAATGAACTCGTACGTGAGGAGCATGCGATTAAAGTAAGAATATATTGTCAGGAAAACCAGGCGTACCGAATTCGACCCTCCAGAGTAAGTTCGGTTAGTTTGGTTCAGGTGAATGTTACCCTGTCACCGAAATTCCGGCATACTAACGAGAGCATAAAATTGTTCAAATACAGTAGACTGGGCCACCGCCACGAATTATGATATCGTTCTTCGATGATTTTAACCAGGATCTGCAAACTGATTAGTACATTTAATTCTTCACCGATAAACATGTTCTATCGGCTTTTGCGAATTTGGAAGAATTACTGATGAAACGAAAGATGAGTATACTTTTTTTCTCCTAAGTTTATTGTATAAGAGGAAACATTATTAAGTGTCTTAGTCATTATTGAAGCGCGTCGTATACTCCTGTGGAGTATGATTTGACCACAAGTCTTAAAAGCATAATCAAGGACCTGCGTTTTTGCCCTATGTGGTACTGGTTATGACTGTCTGTCAGTGGGCTGAAATGCGTAGGGTTGTTCAGGTGTCTAGAGTACCATTCAAATAATTATACTTGTGATGTCGATCTGAATTCTTTAGGAGACTAATGGGGATGCATGGGCCCCTGTACAACGCAAGCGAAGCCTACATCCAAAATGGCTTCAGACCTGTGCTGAAAGTTCAATTTGGTCTCATGTGACCTTATATAGACCGTTCAGGTTGATTGACTTTGACGGTCTGTTTTCTGAGACACGACAACTATTGTGCCTCTTTTTAAAAGCTAAGATTTGATTGTTTTTTTTGGATTGTTAATCCCGGTGGATAAAGATAGACTGTACTTCTAAACGGCATCACATTTACCAGGAAGTACATTTAATGAGGTAGACATTGCTGTAATTATCTTGTTTTTGGATCGACATTGGCTCGATTTTCGAGTTTTGCGAACCAGCTGTATCATTAGTGAAACCTCTTAACGATAAGCCGTTTTATATCTGAGTAAACAAATCTTTCCGGTGCTCAACCAGTCTTCTATACTCATACAACAACCTGGAATTCGAATATCAGCATCCATTCTTTTTATACCTGTTGAACATGAGATCTCATTCTCTCTTATCAGGAAAAGTGTTATAATATTATTTTTTTTTAGAGAGGATGATATCTCTTAACCGTGTTGGAAACCACTCTCGAGCACCGATCGCTGGAACTCCCCCACCCTGGACACCCATCATACGACAAAGCTAGGCGGCGACTTCAAAGGCTAAAAAAACTAGCAAAAAGCTGAAACTCAAGCTTGAACGCGTTCTGTTTCAGAAACTTTTTGCATTAGAAAATAATCTGATTTTAGAACGGTGCTGTTTATGATAGTAACCTAAAGCATTTACTTTTGAGGCGTATAGAGACACAGTGATCATATAACTTTTCCTTAATAGATCCCGGATCCGTTCATGATATAGGAGAGATTTTAAGGGGACTCTTCTAAAATTAGCAATTGTAACTGGCACTATAATTTGCTAATGTCTCGGTTTAACCGAAAACGAGCCAGTGGAAGCGATTGGCCTAAAAAACTGCTAAATAAGATTTATTAAGATCTTTTGACGCCCGCACAATAAACCAAGAGCGTGCTTTGTTACGTCCAATTTTTTGATGACAGGACGAATACTTTACCGTCTCAACTACATTCTCAAGAAATGCACTAAACTAATTGACCATTCCCTGTTTCTGTGTGTACGCGCTTGAACCAATCTGACGCGCTTGAAACTATCACGGTGCGCTAAAAGCCGTGGCTTGGAAGGTTGCCAACTGACGGGATAACTCGGACCGCGTGGTCAGCCCAATGTGTGTTTTGTGTGGAGTGGCTGACTGGTGGACTGAGAGTCAGGTTGCAATGGCTCCTACTAAATGTGGCCTTTATGGCACTCCCACTCCGTGGGATCCGAGCCAGGTGTGGTGGCACGCCCAGGGCGGCTCCGGCCGCGCCAGCCACCTGCGCCCTCTCCCATCTCCGGTCTTCTCGACTCTGTCTTGACACTGGGCTCAGGTGGGGGAGGAGGAGAGAGTGTGGTAGCTGCAGCGCAAGGCTACTATCACTTAAAAACTAATTCACGCGCAAGTCACCGTCCCTGCTCCACCCTTCCATGGAGCATACGGTGGACATCGTCGGACTACGACGGTCAAACTGTCGTGTGTACATTGGTATTTTTTGCAAGATATGTTATAAATAAACATCCGGAACACTGAAATGATGACCTATGACTTACTATCCGCCATCGAGCAGTAACACATTAAATTCAAGTGTCGGCAAATTAGAGGTTTCCACCGCGGATCCAGCGGATTATACAGCGTCTAATTTCGGTGCTTTACCCACCTGGACGACCACATTCAGTCTTTTGCTGATTGAAACCAGGGATATACGTTGTCGCATGACATTGAAATCCTACGACTGCGGGACGGAAACGGTGGTTTCTGTTTAACCCCACCGTACTCTGGGTCTGTGGTTTATCCAGGCTGTTACGCGAGGACCAGCGTTCCCCTGTCCTGCCGAGGGAAGGGGCACAGAAGCGATACCACCCAATTTGTTCCTCTGAAACCAGCGAGGCTGTAGGTTATTGTTAGAAGGCTTAAACCCTTTCCTCCTTACCCTGCACGAGTTTATTACCTTGAAAAGGAACACAAGCTCAAATTTTAACTTTTTTACTTCCGCCTTATGCCCGCGCAAGTATAGTTTTAACGAGGATGGCCTTTTTACGGGAGACATAATCCCCGTTTTCCATTGAAACAGACAACAGTTGTCTCGCTACAGAAAGTCCTTTTCACTTGTAGCCTGGAGCATTGCTGTACTCCCCGTTAAAATTCCATAACTTAAGGCTCTGCCCTTCACCCTCTCCTTCAAGCGGTCGTGGCTAAATTTCATTAAACGAAATCATGCTCCTCCCGGTGGAGTTGAAAATCAATCACCCAATATCAGAAGGGAGGTGAGCGGGGATCCTCACCTATAGAGCCACGTATTTCTTGGAAGACTGCAATATCAACTGATGTCATTCAGAGTCATGCAGGAAGAGCCTCATTGACTGGCGAATACTCAGGGTACGGAAGAAATTGTCATGTTCATACGAAACATGCTGGCCGATATACTCTGCTCCCATTAGCTTTTCGTCCTTCCGTTTCCGTGCTCTATTTATAGACCGCCTTGAAGTCAGCGGAGCCACTCATGTCAACTCCAAACCGCTAACGACCACTCTTCGTCTTATAGGCAACGGTGACTGTTTTGAGCCCCGAGGGGAAGCGTGGTTCTGAGATCGTATTTGCGAGGCTGTTTGTGTGTGGTCGCTTCGTTGCACCCCTTTTCCCCCCGAGATAAACAAGCCGGAGCTAATTGTGCGCACAGAGCGGCATTTGAAGGCATAGGCTTTCTTCACTGAACAATTAAATACGAGAAAGTGAGTCATGCAGTTTGAACGACAGGGAGCTTCCTGCTGCTGCTCCTCCTCATAAAACCACAGCTGACTCTGGTAACCTAGGGGTGACTGTCCGGGCGAGACTGTATGATGTGGGTCTTGGTTTTAGATGCTAAAAACTTTTATTACTTTGCTGACCTCTGTCTGTGGACATCACCGTCGGCGCCCTCCGCATGTGCTAGTGTCCTGCGGGTGGACTCGTAATCTTGCGGACTGATTACCAGGCCGGCGGAGCGAATCAACTCAGAATCAGTGCGGCCGTGGGGGTGGAAGTCTGTGCCGGCCGCCGCCACCACCGCTCCTCTCTGCGTTCGAAAGTGACAGCGCCCAGCTTCATCCTGTCCCTCCTCCAGATCTTGCTGCGTACTGTTTGGAACAACAGACAGGTTGGTATACCTCCTCAACGTCGTCACTGCTGTTGCCCCGTATACACTGCACACTGACAGTGATGTGGTGATTTAGCTTGCAGGAAGATTTCTGGGCGGCTCAGTGATGCACCTGCAGCGTGAGTGAGATGGCGTTGGAGCATTAGTGATCATGTGGACCGTATGAATGAAAGCGCATTTTACTTTCGAGCAAAGACGCATTATTCTAAAAAAACGGACGCGAGCATAGAGAACTAGCTGAGGAAGCCAGTGATTTTGATGGAACTTTATGCTTCCTTGGTCCCCTCTTTTATGCCATGCATCCAGCGCAGCTAAAAAATGGGACGGTAGAGTAGTAGACTTAACTGACTTTGCTAAATTCAGGCCACACCTTGCTCCCTACGTCTGAGCCCAAACAAAACCTGAAAGGAACTTCAATATACAACTCAGCACTTTCAAATACCCATCCGCAATAATAGGTTTTTGTCAGCTTTGCATAATTTATCTGATGCCATAGTGAAAAACTCGGGGGCCTCGATGGGTCCGTATCCAGGTCAGCAATCGTAGGGCTGTGTATAGCAACCGCTCCAACCACCTCATTTATGAGGCCCCGATTGGGAGCTGGAAGATTAATCACATTTGGATCAATTTTATTAATACATGGCTCCCAATCAGGGTTGTATAGCTTAGATAGTTAGAACGTTAGCTGTACACGGGTTTTACATATGCCGTAATGGGAGTTTGAACCACACCGAGGCCCCGATTTTTTCACAATCGTATCCGATTAATTATTAAAAGCTACCATAACACCTATTAATTAAGTAAGCACGGTAGTTATTTGGTGGCTTCTAGAATGTTTGGTTGGGAATTCCTCCTTGGGTCCGTTTTTGTTTATGCCATTTAATATGTAGATATTTCGATTATAAAACTTAAAAACTACGTATCTGCTTCAGGGTTATTAATTCCAATTTCAGCCAATCCTACTCCTACAGATCGTCTGCGATTTCACACCAACTGATGTGCACATATACACTGTTTACACATAGTCTACAAGTTATGTCCAGTCCAGGATCCATCGGTGTTTTCCCACCAATCCGTGCCGCGGATGACCAGATATTGCATAATATTGCGTAAGAGATTCACTTGTCAATACAAGCGAAAATGGGAGTCCCAGGAAGTAATTCAGAAGAAGTCGACACGATTGCAAAGACAAGAACTTTATTCGCCTAACGTTTCGGTTTCTGACTCGAACCCAGTTTCTGAGGATGGGTTCGAATCAAAATCCGAAACGTCGGGTGAATAAAGTTCTTGTCACGACAATCGTGTCTACTTCTACCGAGAGATTCACATGGTCTCACTGGCTTATCAGAGCAAACCACCCTTGGGTACTAGGGACCACGAACAAAGAACCATCTTCGCCGCTACCATGGATAGCGCTTTCTCTGTCGCTTTGTCATCAAAGCGGGTTGCAACCACTCCTAGATTAATGTTACCATGCGCCTACACACGACGATGACGGCGTAACTTTACCAAACAGCATTTGTACCCACTTCTTTTTCAAACATATCGGTATCACAGTCTTTGAATTCCTGGCATGCACATTTTCACCAAAATCTCCCAATACGGCCCACCAAAACATCATTTTGTGGTACAGGGTTCAGAGTTTTTGAAACGCCTTTCCCGCAGTTGCTTGAAACAGCCGGTATTTCTTCTTCTTCTTCTTCTTCTTCTTCTTCTTCTTCTTCTCTTCTCCCCGCCGTTTGGTAAACAATGTATCTTTCGTTTTTTTACCCAGCGAATATTTTGGACTGTAAAAAGTTGTACCCGTAGGAAGACGAGTATGCACATGAACTGTGGACATGCCTACAGCGTTGAGGAAGGTAAAAAAATTCCTTAATTTTTATGGCGAAAGTTTGGTTTTATCAAGACAAACGCTGCTTTACGTTGCCGTCAGCTAAAAAGTCTCAATCAGCAATGATTCACCAGCACAGACGAACGAACAGCGTTTTTTACGCAAAAAAATAGTATTTGCCCGTCATATGTAGGCAAAAACCCAATGTTAGCCTATTTAATTCAGCTAACTCAAAGTGAGCTACGCTTTCAAAATATGTTTTTTTTTCTTGAGGACTCCCCCTACTATTAGGAATACATTCACAACTGCAGTATACATATGTCCAGCAATAGTGTGTATAATTGGTGTTTTTTTCTGATCAATTCTGATTCAGGACTGGTTTCACAGTTTCTAAAGACTTTTGAGATGCGTGATATTGACTTATTTGAAAACTGAGAAAAAGGTACTTGGAGGTAATAAACGAAAGATCGTGATCCTCATTCTGCAACATCATTTTGAGAGCGTTGTGTTCATTTTAAAAGACTTAATTTTAGAAAATGTCTATGTAGACGGTAACAAACAGAATTAACACAGTAGATTACGCATAGTAAAAACCATTAAGATATCACCGAGTACTGTGTGTCCTATGCACTAATACCTAATTTTTGACGACAGTCGAATACAAGATAGATTGCCATGGCTTTAGAAACTAGGTCTCGATTTTACGGATGATTTGAAAAAAAATTTGAATTCGATATATTCGAATACGGATTATTATGTAGCTAACAAAATCTTAAGACATTTGTTTGAGGCAATGGTGAGGAATCTTTAACCAAACCTTCTATGTTAACGCCCGAAAAATACATAAACATTTCATGAAAATAGTAGCAGTTTCAGTAAGATCAACACCTATTGACCATATCTGCAGATAATATTATATTAAGTTCACAGTAAAGTCACGTTATTATACTCCCAAAACCGGCGCTAGTTAAGAGTGTAAGCAGTTATTTCATCCGTTATCTAAAGTTGTTGTCATTAAGTGAGAAAAGTGAAGAATACGGAATATTAGAATGGACTTAATCCGTTTCCCTTTAAACTTACTAAGAACTGCTTATATACTGAGTTCTAGGAGCATTTGCTGTGTTCTCTTCGTCAATTTCCATCTAAGAACCCATAAATTGTACTGCTGTTCAGTAACCATTCCCAGCTTATGTTCTGCACACTACCTTGTCGGTGTTGTGAAGGTCGCGATCGACGCGCGGAGTACGCTAGGGGCGTACCCATTGCAAAGCCCGTTCCTCTTGGTAAGGTTGGTACGTTTAAATAGAGATAGTGACCTATCTAATAGTAGGTGCCGACATTTCGGAATGATTGATAATCAGTTGCAAACTGGCACCTACGCATTTACAAAAACTTTGAAATAGTAATAAGCATTTGCTTGCGAATTTAAAACGTAAGGGAAATAGTAAAAGTAATATTTCTTCAAGTAGATATATGAACGTTTTTAAAAGGCGGCAGATTGTGAAAACGGGATATATAACTGTAAGTGTGACTTATAAATTTAAATAGAATATTCAGTTGTACTCGTAAACATGCCATTTTGTGTATCGTACGAGCACTTTCCTTTCGTTAAATTGCTTTATTGATGTTTTCGATATTGGATTATAATTAGTGTCAGCTCGCCCTCTAAATAAGGATGAAGTTTTCAGGATTTTCGGGGTGTTTAAGCGATCGGTCATACATTTAAGTTCCATTTTATATGTCTATAAAAACTTTCAAAATAAGATATTTCTTAAAAGTATTTACCGTAGAAGGGAGTTTTTGGATTTGCTTTCTAATGCAGATGGCCGTATGCGTCATATTTGTAGATTCACCCAAACTTGAAATCAAATTGCCGGAAAATTTAACATCAATTGCAAAAGTCGTCAATTAATACGCCCAAGATCAATTAAAAACCTTTCTATAATAGGGACCTCATTAAACAGCGCTTTAACAAGATAGTAGACTGACGAATATATGCGCACTTCAAATTTTTCCAAGGTTAAATCAAGGTAAAAATGTGGAAGTTTGACCGTTTTTAACTTCCCTGACAGCAAGTGATACATTTTCTGATGAAAATGAAAAACTCAATTTTCGCTTTGCATTGAAAAGTTTTGGCTATATTTGTTTACTTTAGTGCCCCGTTCTAAGATTACCAATGCACAAAAAATTGGCTGAATATATGTTAAGACTGCGAAAATGTATAATGTTCTGCCTACTGCGTTCCTCAATCCTGAGTTAGGGAAACTATACAAAAATATCTTATCGCATGCTTCCATTATAATAAAGGTTGTTCTAGGCAGCAAACTCTACCGTTTCCTGTACATATTTAGCTTACGGCCCCTATTTTCAGGGTAGTAAATCTAAATACTGTTGAAAAAGTTTATTACTGCGTTTTATGGCCAAAACATCAAGCAGTTGAAAAAAAAACAAGTTTCAAAGCTGAATTTATTTTTTGTTTTGGAAAACAATGCGATTCCCCCATTTGCCTTCATCTGATTTTCACTGAATTAAGGTCATATTTCTCAATTACAGAAATGATTTATTTGAAACCTTTCTTGCTTATATTAATGTTCCTCTATAACGCAACACCGAAAAACAATTGGTTGTGTTCGGTGATAGTACATAGCACACGAAACGTCTTGGATATCCGACAACCTCAGATTTCACCCAAATCCTACCTGTTTCCCTTTAATATATAAGATTGACAATACAGTGTTCTTTAGAAAAAGGCTTTCTGAGCATCAAATCCACTCAACAAACCACACTTACCACACTGTACGCTAAACTATTCAGTCAAATTTCGAAAACACATTACTTGAGTTAGGTCATCTACTGTATGTCTGGCTTGCAGGATTCGGAATCTGCTGTGAAGCCAGAAAGACATTTTCCCCAGCTGTTTGACCTGTAACTATGCCTCGTATATGCAACGTTGGACAGAGTACGCGCGTTGGCTGATGTGCTAAATTTCACTCAATTCCTTCTTGTCCACTCAGGCCCTCTTTAGCCCACGGACGCCGAGCCATGCAGCAGGAGTCTACGTTAGTCCGTAGGGAAAAAGGTATTCGGACAAAATAAAGGTACTCACTGAACTCTAATCCAACAACTATACATGTCATGGAGTGATCAGCCACCTGCGCCCTCTCCCATCTCCGGTCTATTTGACTCTGTCATGACAACGGGCTCAGGTGGGGGAGGAGGAGAGAGTGCGGTAGATGCAGCGCAAGTCTACTATCACTTTAAACTAAATCACGTGCAAGTCACCGTCCCTGCAACACCCTTCCGTGGAGCATACGGTGGACCTCGTTGTGATCAACGGTCGAACTGTCGTATGCACCACTCACCCGAGGATCGTGTAATACGGGACTGGCTGTATTAAGGGTTTTATGGGTGGGGCCTCACCGTGGACAAGCAGTGGAATGTGTGCAATACAACATGAAAAATAAATAATTTTCCACCAAATGGATTGGTGTAACCAGCTTGAAAATTCACGACTAAACCTCGATTTTCCGACGAGCCTTCTTTCTTCATATATATATATATATATATATATATATATATGGGATCGAGTGAGATCCTTACCACATTAGTGAGTGTTACGCACTTGTTTGTCTTGTTTATGTACCTCACTGCACAAGGCATATGATGTACTGATGATCGGTAATGACCGTGAAACAGCTGTCTGCGTCTTGCCTGTTGCACTCTTAGCAACATATTTGTGCTATATATATGGTATGTGTCCTATGGCACAACGTTCGTTTATCGCCGGTAGGTAACTGGCGGGCGGACAAATGGGATCGAGTGAGATCCTTACCACATTAGTGAGTGTTACGCACTTGTTTGTCTTGTTTATGTACCTCACTGCACAAGGCATATGATGTACTGATGATCGGTAATGACCGTGAAACAGCTGTCTGCGTCTTGCCTGTTGCACTCTTAGCAACATATTTGTGCTATATATATGGTATGTGTCCTATGACACAACGTTCGTTTATCGCCGGTAGGTAACTGGCGGGCGAACAAATGGGATCGAGTGAGATCCTTACCACATTAGTGAGTGTTACGCACTTGTTTGTCTTGTTTATGTACCTCACTGCACAAGGCATATGATGTACTGATGATCGGTAATGACCGTGAAACAGCTGTCTGCGTCTTGCCTGTTGCACTCTTAGCAACATATTTGTGCTATATATATGGTATGTGTCCTATGACACAACGTTCGTTTATCGCCGGTAGGTAACTGGCGGGCGGACAAATGGGATCGAGTGAGATCCTTACCACATTAGTGAGTGTTACGCACTTGTTTGTCTTGTTTATGTGGTGGCAGTTCGACCGTCAATTTCGACGAGGTCCACCGTATGCTCCACACCAGGTGGTGCAGGGACGGTGACTTGCGCGTGAATTAGTTTTAAGTGATAGTAGCCTTGCGCTGCAGCTACCGCACTCTCTCCTCCTCCCCCACCGGAGTCCGGTGTCAAGACAGAGTCAAGAAGACCGGAGATGGGAGAGGGCGCAGGTGGCTGGCGCGGCCTGCCGCCCCTGGGCGTGCCACCACACCTGGCTCGGATCCCACCGAGTGGGAGTGCCATAAAGGCCACATTAAGAAGGAGCCATTGCAACCTGACTCTCAGTCCGCCAGTCAGCCACTCCACACAAAACACACATTGGGCTGACCACGCGGTCCGAGTTATCCCGTCAGTTGGCAACCTTCCAAGCCACGGCTTTTAGCGCACCGTGATAGTTTCAAGCGCGTCAGATTGTTTTATAGTGAGGAAAATACGCTGAGCTCTCGACCTCACTCTCTCCCCCACCCCCACAATCAGACCACTGTCCGAGCCAGTCAGTTGCCTGATGTGGGAGTGGGCGCATTGGCTGACGGATCGGCGTACCCGTCTTCGCGCGCCACAGCACGACCTGGCCCCCATAACGCACACACCAGGATTCACAAACTCAGGGGATATGGAGCAGCCATCGCCGTCTGACTCCCAGTCCACTGGTCAGCCACTCGACACACACAGCACATACACTGAGCCGACGGCGTGGTCTGGTGGAAGCGTCAGATTGGCAGACTTCCCAGCCACGGTTTCTAGGAAACCGTGATATACTGTGGGAAATGGTGATTGTGAGAGTGTTGTCGATGCATTGGTGTAGGTAGTGTGCGCTGATGTAGGTTAGCCTACGGTGGTTTACCGGAGGTTGTCATGGAGGCGCATGTGTCCTAATAGGCCCATGCGGTGTGTAAATGTGCGAAAGCAGTTAGGGCAGTGAAGGCGGGCACGTCGACTGTATGTCGGAGCCCCAGGCACTGGTTCACCAGCCTCCATGCGATGGATTCGCAGGTGACCGACCAGGCCGATCCGTGAGTTGAAGTTGCGGGTTCAGTGTGGGCAGGAGAAATCGGTAGAGGCTGGGAGGATGTCATTGCTGGTAGTGGGGGTGGCAGGGGCACTAAGAATGGCAGGAGCGGAGGGTGTGCATGGTGTATCGGTGTTGTCGGCATTGTGGTTAATTCCGCTGTTATGGATGCGCATGTGACCAAATAGGCCTATGCGATGAGTGAATGCGCGAGGACAGTGAGGGCAGTGGAGGCGACGACCTCTGCTGTGTGATGGTGCTCCAGGCACTGGCTCACCGGTCTCTGTACGATGTATTCGCAAGTGACCGACCAGGCCGATTCGTGAGGTGAATGTGCGGTCGCATTGAGTACAGCTTAGGAGAGATTCCCCATCGCTGATGGTGGTGGTGGTGGTAGTGAAGGCGGTGGTGGTTGCGGTGGTAGGGGTAACAGGCGATGAGTAGATGGATGTGGTCTCTGTGATGGTGGGAGCAATGGAATTGATGACAGGAGTGAGGGTGGGGAGTCAGAAGGAGGGTTGGCAGAATTTGACGTAGAAATTGGAATTGTCGGATTGTTTGTGCATTGCGTCCGAAGATGTCCAACCAGGCCGATTCGCGCGCGGAAGATGCGTTGACAGCGCGGGCACGTTGGCAGGGGCCTGGGCATTGGCGGTGTTGGTCCGGGGGCGCTGGTGACTTTCGTGCCGCTCTTTTTGGCCTTGGCAGCGGCGATCCGGTTGGCCTCATAGATCGCTGAACCAGTCTTCACTGATCTTCTCCATGCCGGTCTATCCTGGGCGAGGTCCTCCCAGGTCGCAGAGTTGATTTGCAGTTGCTTCAGCGATGTCTTCAAAGTGTCCTTGTAGCGTCGTTTTTGACCTCCCTGCCTGCGAGAACCCGTAGCGACATCACCGTAGAAAAAGTCGTTTGGGTAGTCGCTCGTCGTCCATTCTTACCAGGTGGCCGCTCCATCGCAGTTGCACTTGCCTCAGCATGGCCTGGATGCTGAGGATTCCGGTCCGCTCCAGGACTTCCGTGTCCGGGATCCTGTCTTGCCATCTCAGCTTCAGTATTCTGCGGAGGCAGCTGAGATGAAAGTGATTCAGCTTCCTGGCTTGGTTCGAGTAGACGGTCCAGGTTTCCGCTCCGTAAAGGAGTGTCGACAAGACGACGGCCTTGTACATCTTCAGTTTGGTGTTCAGGTGAATACCGTGGCGATTCCACACGGAGGACTGCAGCCGGCCGAAAGCCTGACTAGCTTTGGAGATCCGTTGGGCAACCTCGTCATCGATTCTCGTGTTGCGCGACATCGTGCTTCCTAGATAAGCGAAGGTTTCCACGTTTTTGAGTAGAGCACCGTTGACATAGATTCGAGGAGCATTGTATTCTGCGCTGGGTGGCGGCTGGTGCATGACAACTGTTTTGGCTGTACTGATTGTTAATCCAAAATCGGCGCAGCCTCCGGCGAAGAGGTCCATGCTCCTTTGCATGTCCTCCTCTGTCACGGTGTTAAGGGCGCAGTCGTCCGCGAAGAGCAAGTCATGGACTGTAGTCGTAGACACGCGCGTTGGAGCCTGCATACGCCGACTGTTGAGAAGGTGCCCGTCAGTTCTGTAGGCGATGCGGATACCAGGCTGCTCATCACGGTAGGCGTCCATCAGCATAGCCGAGAACATGAGACTGAAGAGGGTGGGGGGCCAGTACGCAGCCCTGCTTCACTCCGTTGGTCACTGCGAATGCTTCGGATACCGTCCCGTTGTCAGTGACGCGCGCCGTCATCCCGTCATGAAGCTGACGTACCATGTGCGTGAACCGCTTAGGACAGCCAAATTTCTGCATGACTTTCCACAGTCCGTCACGATTCACCGTGTCAAAGGCTTTCGTTAGATCCACGAAGGTAGTGTATAGGTGAGTTCGCATCTCCTGACACTTCTCTTGTAGCTGGCGGGCGGCAAAGATCATATCGGTTGTTCCGCGGTGTCGGCGGAAGCCACATTGGCTTTCCGGGAAGCAGGCCCTGCTCTAGGTGACCGTTAAGACGATTGAGAAGGATACGGGCGAAGATCTTCCCCGCGATGTTGAGCAACGAGATGCCTCTGTGATTATCACAGAGTTGCCGGTTCCCCTTCCGTTTGTAGAGATGGACGATGGTCGCGTCTTTGAAATCCTGAGGAACTTGTCCTTGGTGCCACATCTCCTGGAAGAGTGTTGTGAGTTCTGCCATCAGCCGGGGCCCACCGTGCTTGTATACTTCCGGTGGGATTGCGTCAGATCCCGGTGCTTTACCGCTGGAAATCTGCTGCACGGCCCGGATGGTTTCTGGTAGGGAAGGCGGGAGATCCAGGTCATTGTTCGTGTCCACTTGAGGGAGCCGGTCAATGGCAGCATCGGAGATGGCTGATGAACAGTTAAGGACATTTCTGAAGTGCTCGGCCCAGCGCTTCAGAATTTGCGATTTCTCTGTCAGCAGTGTTGTGCCGTCAGAGCTGAGCAGCGGTGCGGACCCCTTGATACACGGGCCGTAGATGGCTTTGATGGCTTTGAAAAAGTTTTTCATTTCATTGCGGTCCGCATACCCCTGGATTTCCTCAGCCTTTCGGATCATCCAGGCATCCTGCATCTCCCGCAGCCGTTGTTGTACAAGGCGCCTGCATCTGAAGAAGGCTGCTTTGGTGGCGTCAGTTCGAAGGTCCATGTAGGCTTTGTGTAGTCTATTCTTCTCCGCGAGTAAGTTGCTGATGTCGGCGTCATTGTCGTCAAACCAGTCCTGGTGTCGACGGTGTGCGCGTCCGAGTACATCGAGGGCGGTGGACTGGATGACATTTCGCAGTTGACACCATCGTGTCTCCACGGTAGCGTTATCATCTGGAGCATGCAGGTCCTCCAGTTTCTCGGTTATTTGGTTGCTGAAATCAAAACAGTGAGCAGGCAAATTTAATAAAAGAGTATTTAACTTACATGGCGACCTCTTACCTTGGGGCCTTCGTCGGGGTTGCAGTCGGAGCCTCATCTGGGAGATGACAAGGCGGTGATCTGTCCAACCATCGGCATCGCGGATCGCCTTGGTTACCAGCACGTCCTGTCGATCTCGCCTCCGGACGAGAACATAGTCCAGCAGATGCCAGCGCCGCGACCGAGGGTGCATCCACGTGGCCTTCTCCCGCGTCGGAAGGCGGAAGAAGGTGTTGGTCAGCAGGAGACGGTGTTCCGCACACGTGCGCAGAAGAAGGAGGCCATTATCGTTACAGCTACCGAGACCGTGGGGACCCAGCACTCCCTGCCAGGCAGCGTGGTCCGTCCCGACGCGGGCATTGAAATCACCAAGGACAATTAACTTGTCCTCTTTCGGCACAGTCGCCAGCAAGGCGTGCAGGTCCTCGTAGAATTTGTCCTTCGCCGCATCAGAGCTCGTCATTGGGGGAGCGTAGGCGCTGATGATGGTGGCGAACTGGTCTCCCCGAAGAGGCAGGCGGAGGCTCATCAGGCGATCATTGATACCCTGCGGCAGACAGGGCAGACGTCCCACGATGTCGTTACGAATGGCAAAGGCAACACCAGCGTCGCGTCGCTCTGCCTTTGACCGGCCGCTCCAGAAGAAAGTGTAGCCGGCCCCCACCTCCTCCAGCTGACCCTGTTCAGAGAATCGGGTCTCGCTGAGAGCAGCAATGTCCACCTTGTAGCGCACCAGTTCCCGAGCGACTAGCGCCGTCCTCCGTTCCGGCCGGTTGCTCTTAGGATTGTCTAAAAGGGAACGAACATTCCAGGCTGCTAGTGTGAGTGGACTCACCCGAGCAGCCTGGAGAGTATGGCGAGGGGGATGGGGACGGGGGTATTGTTGTTTGTTTGAGTTTTACGACCGCGTAGTTTGCGATCTGCGAGCCGCGGCCGGCTGCAGAAGACGTGAGAACCAGCAATTTTTTAGGGCACATTTTCTAGCCCCTTCCTCCGCGAGGGAGGCAAGCAGTGCTATCCCTAAATAGGGCTGCTCGGACATCCCAGACGGCTGCCGAACTCCACTATGGGTCACGGTTTTGTTTTTAGTGGAAGAACGACCCGAGTTAGTCTGGGCCGCCTACGGGGTTGCTGTCGCCCCCACCGTAGGACTTTTTGAGAGGGGGGAGGTGGGAAGTTCGGGAGTCAGGCATACCGGGTGTGGAGGCACACACAACACCGGAGACCCTCACCTGGTTTAGCCCGCCGGTCGTGACGGTTGCCCGGGGTGTGGCCGCTGGGAAGAACCCAACTTCGAGGAGCCACAGGTGAGAGTTGGGTACCAGTTAGAGGCGGCCACAGGAGCATTCACCACCTGTACGAGACAAATGGAGCGACCAAATGCTATCTGTGTAGTGCTACCCCTAACTAGTACCCCTACACCCCTCTTGTTTATGTACCTCACTGCACAAGGCATATGATGTACTGATGATCGGTAATGCCGTGAAACAGCTGTCTGCGTCTTGCCTGTTGCACTCTTAGCAACATGTTTGTGCTATATATATGGTATGTGTCCTATGACACAACGTTCGTTTATCGCCGGTAGGTAACTGGCGGGCGGACAAATGGGATCGAGTGAGATCCTTACCACATTAGTGAGTGTTACGCACTTGTTTGTCTTGTTTATGTACCTCACTGCACAAGGCATATGATGTACTGATGATCGGTAATGACCGTGAAACAGCTGTCTGCGTCTTGCCTGTTGCACTCTTAGCAACATATTTGTGCTATATATATGGTATGTGTCCTATGACACAACGTTCGTTTATCGCCGGTAGGTAACTGGCGGGCGGACAAATGGGATCGAGTGAGATCCTTACCACATTAGTGAGTGTTACGCACTTGTTTGGCTTGTTTATGTACCTCACTGCACAAGGCATATGATGTACTGATGATCGGTAATGACCGTGAAACAGCTGTCTGCGTCTTGCCTGTTGCACTCTTAGCAACATATTTGTGCTATATATATGGTATGTGTCCTATGACACAGCGTTCGTTTATCGCCGGTAGGTAACTGGCGGGCGGACAAATGGGATCGAGTGAGATCCTTACCACATTAGTGAGTGTTACGCACTTGTTTGGCTTGTTTATGTACCTCACTGCACAAGGCATATGATGTACTGATGATCGGTAATGACCGTGAAACAGCTGTCTGCGTCTTGCCTGTTGCACTCTTAGCAACATATTTGTGCTATATATATGGTATGTGTCCTATGACACAACGTTCGTTTATCGCCGGTAGGTAACTGGCGGGCGGACAAATGGGATCGAGTGAGATCCTTACCACATTAGTGAGTGTTACGCACTTGTTTGGCTTGTTTATGTACCTCACTGCACAAGGCATATGATGTACTGATGATCGGTAATGACCGTGAAACAGCTGTCTGCGTCTTGCCTGTTGCACTCTTAGCAACATATTTGTGCTATATATATGGTATGTGTCCTATGACACAACGTTCGTTTATCGCCGGTAGGTAACTGGCGGGCGGACAAATGGGATCGAGTGAGATCCTTACCACATTAGTGAGTGTTACGCACTTGTTTGGCTTGTTTATGTACCTCACTGCACAAGGCATATGATGTACTGATGATCGGTAATGACCGTGAAACAGCTGTCTGCGTCTTGCCTGTTGCACTCTTAGCAACATATTTGTGCTATATATATGGTATGTGTCCTATGACACAACGTTCGTTTATCGCCGGTAGGTAACTGGCGGGCGGACAAATGGGATCGAGTGAGATCCTTACCACATTAGTGAGTGTTACGCACTTGTTTGTCTTGTTTATGTACCTCACTGCACAAGGCATATGATGTACTGATGATCGGTAATGACCGTGAAACAGCTGTCTGCGTCTTGCCTGTTGCACTCTTAGCAACATATTTGTGCTATATATATGGTATGTGTCCTATGACACAACGTTCGTTTATCGCCGGTAGGTAACTGGCGGGCGGACAAATGGGATCGAGTGAGATCCTTACCACATTAGTGAGTGTTACGCACTTGTTTGGCTTGTTTATGTACCTCACTGCACAAGGCATATGATGTACTGATGATCGGTAATGACCGTGAAACAGCTGTCTGCGTCTTGCCTGTTGCACTCTTAGCAACATATTTGTGCTATATATATGGTATGTGTCCTATGACACAACGTTCGTTTATCGCCGGTAGGTAACTGGCGGGCGGACAAATGGGATCGAGTGAGATCCTTACCACATTAGTGAGTGTTACGCACTTGTTTGGCTTGTTTATGTACCTCACTGCACAAGGCATATGATGTACTGATGATCGGTAATGACCGTGAAACAGCTGTCTGCGTCTTGCCTGTTGCACTCTTAGCAACATATTTGTGCTATATATATGGTATGTGTCCTATGACACAACGTTCGTTTATCGCCGGTAGGTAACTGGCGGGCGGACAAATGGGATCGAGTGAGATCCTTACCACATTAGTGAGTGTTACGCACTTGTTTGGCTTGTTTATGTACCTCACTGCACAAGGCATATGATGTACTGATGATCGGTAATGACCGTGAAACAGCTGTCTGCGTCTTGCCTGTTGCACTCTTAGCAACATATTTGTGCTATATATATGGTATGTGTCCTATGACACAACGTTCGTTTATCGCCGGTAGGTAACTGGCGGGCGGACAAATGGGATCGAGTGAGATCCTTACCACATTAGTGAGTGTTACGCACTTGTTTGGCTTGTTTATGTACCTCACTGCACAAGGCATATGATGTACTGATGATCGGTAATGACCGTGAAACAGCTGTCTGCGTCTTGCCTGTTGCACTCTTAGCAACATATTTGTGCTATATATATGGTATGTGTCCTATGACACAACGTTCGTTTATCGCCGGTAGGTAACTGGCGGGCGGACAAATGGGATCGAGTGAGATCCTTACCACATTAGTGAGTGTTACGCACTTGTTTGGCTTGTTTATGTACCTCACTGCACAAGGCATATGATGTACTGATGATCGGTAATGACCGTGAAACAGCTGTCTGCGTCTTGCCTGTTGCACTCTTAGCAACATATTTGTGCTATATATATGGTATGTGTCCTATGACACAACGTTCGTTTATCGCCGGTAGGTAACTGGCGGGCGGACAAATGGGATCGAGTGAGATCCTTACCACATTAGTGAGTGTTACGCACTTGTTTGGCTTGTTTATGTACCTCACTGCACAAGGCATATGATGTACTGATGATCGGTAATGACCGTGAAACAGCTGTCTGCGTCTTGCCTGTTGCACTCTTAGCAACATATTTGTGCTATATATATGGTATGTGTCCTATGACACAACGTTCGTTTATCGCCGGTAGGTAACTGGCGGGCGGACAAATGGGATCGAGTGAGATCCTTACCACATTAGTGAGTGTTACGCACTTGTTTGGCTTGTTTATGTACCTCACTGCACAAGGCATATGATGTACTGATGATCGGTAATGACCGTGAAACAGCTGTCTGCGTCTTGCCTGTTGCACTCTTAGCAACATATTTGTGCTATATATATGGTATGTGTCCTATGACACAACGTTCGTTTATCGCCGGTAGGTAACTGGCGGGCGGACAAATGGGATCGAGTGAGATCCTTACCACATTAGTGAGTGTTACGCACTTGTTTGGCTTGTTTATGTACCTCACTGCACAAGGCATATGATGTACTGATGATCGGTAATGACCGTGAAACAGCTGTCTGCGTCTTGCCTGTTGCACTCTTAGCAACATATTTGTGCTATATATATGGTATGTGTCCTATGACACAACGTTCGTTTATCGCCGGTAGGTAACTGGCGGGCGGACAAATGGGATCGAGTGAGATCCTTACCACATTAGTGAGTGTTACGCACTTGTTTGGCTTGTTTATGTACCTCACTGCACAAGGCATATGATGTACTGATGATCGGTAATGACCGTGAAACAGCTGTCTGCGTCTTGCCTGTTGCACTCTTAGCAACATATTTGTGCTATATATATGGTATGTGTCCTATGACACAACGTTCGTTTATCGCCGGTAGGTAACTGGCGGGCGGACAAATGGGATCGAGTGAGATCCTTACCACATTAGTGAGTGTTACGCACTTGTTTGGCTTGTTTATGTACCTCACTGCACAAGGCATATGATGTACTGATGATCGGTAATGACCGTGAAACAGCTGTCTGCGTCTTGCCTGTTGCACTCTTAGCAACATATTTGTGCTATATATATGGTATGTGTCCTATGACACAACGTTCGTTTATCGCCGGTAGGTAACTGGCGGGCGGACAAATGGGATCGAGTGAGATCCTTACCACATTAGTGAGTGTTACGCACTTGTTTGTCTTGTTTATGTACCTCACTGCACAAGGCATATGATGTACTGATGATCGGTAATGACCGTGAAACAGCTGTCTGCGTCTTGCCTGTTGCACTCTTAGCAACATATTTGTGCTATATATATGGTATGTGTCCTATGACACAACGTTCGTTTATCGCCGGTAGGTAACTGGCGGGCGGACAAATGGGATCGAGTGAGATCCTTACCACATTAGTGAGTGTTACGCACTTGTTTGTCTTGTTTATGTACCTCACTGCACAAGGCATATGATGTACTGATGATCGGTAATGACCGTGAAACAGCTGTCTGCGTCTTGCCTGTTGCACTCTTAGCAACATATTTGTGCTATATATATGGTATGTGTCCTATGACACAACGTTCGTTTATCGCCGGTAGGTAACTGGCGGGCGGACAAATGGGATCGAGTGAGATCCTTACCACATTAGTGAGTGTTACGCACTTGTTTGTCTTGTTTATGTACCTCACTGCACAAGGCATATGATGTACTGATGATCGGTAATGACCGTGAAACAGCTGTCTGCGTCTTGCCTGTTGCACTCTTAGCAACATATTTGTGCTATATATATATATATATATATATATATATATATATATATATATATATATATATATATATATATATATATATAATTGTCGTGAATGTATCACCTGGTTTAACCCGCGAAGCTATGCACGACGGGTGCCAGTGAAGGAAGGGATGAGTAGCAAATGATGAACAATTCAAGAACTAAATGGGGCTGAGGTGAACAGAGGCAATTCGTACAACGGAGGCTATTCGTTCAATAATCGCATCTTTACGTTTCTGCTTGCCGATATCTGAAAAAGTGTACCACGAATGAGATCAAGGGATTATGATGAGGTGGACGAGTTGTTATGCAGAAAACTGCATCCAGTCGGTGTAATGGACGTGGATATAATTTGGTCTAAAGGATTGGACCAGTATACGCATAAATGTATCGGTGAATAAACGCAAGATCAGCAGCAACAGCAGCAGCAGCAGAAGAAGAAGAAGAAAACATCCAACTACCCTGAAATCTGCTTCATCCTACTTACAACAGAGGTACTAGGTAAAGAACCGATACGCGTGTTGCATATATTTACCTGTGAGATCGGACTCACTGATGAGTCCGACCACCGATCCGAACGGAAACTCAGTGAAACACCCGACTGAACTATTAAAATACGACAGTTTGGCCATCATAGTCCGACGCTGTTCATCTTATGCTCCACAGCATGATGATGCAGGGACGGTGACTTGCTCTTAGATTAGTTTTGAGTGATAGTAAACTTGCGCTGCAGCTTCAACACTCTCCTCCTTCACCCGTCTGTGCCCGGTGTCAAGACGGAGCCACTAAGATCGGAGGCGGCGTCAGTCGAAGTGACTGGCGTGAGTGGAGACGCTCCTGACCATGCCGCCACGCCTGAATTTGAGCCCACGGAGTGGGAGTGCCATAACTGACAAGAGTGGCTGGTGCGGCATGAGCCTGAAACTACGCGTGCCACCACACCTCCCTCATGTACGGCATTTGTTCTAGGAGCTTAATCCAAATAACGCCTGCTATGCCCTGATCTCGTCCCCGTATTGGTCCAGCGCAGTTACCGCCTGGCCCATTTTGGAGGCTATGTTAGTATACACACACGTGTTGCATACTACTCAAAAAAATACTTTAAGGTGACGAAGTCACATTATGGCTATTCGTTCAGTATAACAACGTGGTTCATCCGCTGAGACCAATAGCATCCTACTCGTATTTTCGCAACTGCACACTATAATTAGAGCTGATCATTATCGTGCCTATTGAGGTCTGGAGTGTGAGAAAAAATAAGGAACTAAGAAGATGAGACTTTCATTTGCGCGTTCTGCTAAAAGTAAGCCTGAGGAGATAAGGAGAGATTGGATAACAGACCATTTTCGCCGAAAGCTGAGCCTCATTTTAGAACGGGATTATGCCGATGTGATTGGTAGTTCGAAATAAAGCTGCTACATCCCAGCATGATAGGGAGCGTAACTACCTAAGGGGTCACAGGTGGTAGTCGACGACACGCCTGGCGGCGGAGCACGGGTAATCTTAAGCCAACTGCTATAACAGTCTCTGTTGTGACTAAATGTGAACGGATTTAAACTGCTGCACTAACCAAGCGAACCCTTATGTGGCGGCGAAATTAGGACAGCGTTAGAACTCTACTCCCAAAGTTCGTGAGAGAGGGAGAAATAGAGGGGGAGAATTTTTGGCAGGAAAGCCAATAACAGCGAAATTAGTGTGCCCTTAAGTAGTCATCACCTGAGCTGCGATTGCTACTCTGAAGAGAGATGACACGAGGGGACGCAGTTTATATTTTAAGTTTAGGGTTGCTGAAAAAGTATATGAATTCAAACTGTCAGCTGTTTTACTATTGTCACAGATTCTGGCAGGCTTGCAAGTGAAAAAGTGAAAACATAATTGCATTTGTGATAATAAAAAGAGACCACTGTCACAGTTTGGCCAGACAGATCCCTCATTTAACACTGCATGACGAGGAAGCCAAAAAGTATTTAAAAGCTAAAAATTACTGGGTTCCTAAAGTACATCTAACCAGACTCTAAAGAGTCAATAATAGCAGATATACTATCTCCATCTTAGTACTATATAATATACTGATTCAGAATAACTTTCCTGCAAGAGATTGCCTACTAACCAACTAAAAAAGTTACAGCGTAAATAAGCTAATTGGGCAATAGGTTAATTCAGTTTGCCGTTGGTTCGGCCAAATTTTCGAAGATTGGAGCGTGGAATTTGTGTATTACTGCGACTTCACTCCGCTTGCTAGGAGTCATACTTCCTTTTAATTTGCCCGGTGTTTGTCGTAAGCGAAAAATGCAGGGAGACGAGGCTTATAGGATATAGCTCACAAGGTCTGCCCTTCGGATGTTTAAGAAAGTTGTCTGCATACAGCGAGTGACCGATCTCATGCAAATTAACCAAAATTATGAAATGCATTTACTATTAAGGAGGATTATTTAAGTGAGGCTGAAACATTGAATGTCAGACAACTTAAAGCGAAGATATTCCATAAACGGCAGGATACCGGCTTTTGAATTCACAAAAAACAGTAATTGCTATAAATGACTGCTTACGTAGTATGTATTTTTCCATCGAATTTCGCTACCCTTAAATATATTTATAGAAAAATTCATCAAAATTATCCATTCTTAAAATCATTTTGTAAAAAATCAACTTTTCTTCATACTTTATACACAAAGAAGGGGTAAATGTAGGTTTTAAAATTTTTTTCAATTCCGAATATTTTCGAGTCCGATCTGTCGTAGCGTCTACGCTTAGAGTTTCCAGTCTACAAGCTGCATGCTTTCCGGGTAAGGAAAACCATACATTTCTCTATGCCATTAAGAAGTTACCGTATCGTTTTCATAAAATTTTGCTATGGGCGTGAACTGTTTTGGAGGTGCATTACTAAATGTACGGACACGAAGAGAGTCGAATGGACTTTGTACGGTCTTAAACATCTCATAATTAACCAACCTGTAACCGTGTGCTTGTAACCCACCAGTCAGCACATGTGACCAAGTGAGCAAACCAACAAGATGAAGATAAAAATAATCTGGCGGGTGAACGTGGTCACAGCAGACCGCAGACGCTCGGGGAGGGTTGGGGGCGGAAGCGAGTCGAAACTTTGACGTCCGTAGAGCGTTTGGTGTTCGCTGCTTGACGCAGTTTAGTGTCAACCAACTTGGTCATGAAGTCATGCCACCACTCGCACTTACACAAATAAAACGCCAGGGTGAGATTTCATCCAACTGAACCGAATTAGAAACCATCAGACCGGCGCTAGACATCACCACCCGCTATTGGGGGTGAACAGGCTTCCTGGGCAAAACTGAGATACAATGGCTGGAAGAAGAGCTTCAAAAATTTGAGTCTACAGATTCTTGCTCGAATCCAGTCTTAGATACAAAGTCAGACAAGCGATCGTGTCTCCTTCTTCGTGACTGCTTTCTGGAACTCACCCTTGCAGGTCTATAGGCCTCCTGAGCTTTATAAGCTCTGCAAAGCAGAATTTAAAAATTTAAGCAAATAATATCTCAAGCAAATTTGCCCCCCACACACTCAATGTCCCTTCAAGATTTAAAGCCCCAGAGGATTAAAAGACTGAAAGCCATCAGTATGGGTTAAGGGGTCTTATAATGGAAATAGTTGGACATTTTGGTATTTCTGAGCAGAACTGTATCCGACAGCCGAGCCCATCTTAAACAAAGTAGCTTATCCGCGAATGCTAGTGCTAAAGGCTTGCCTTCTTATGTGCGGTCTACTTCCGTTCGTAATAAATCAGCGACAGCCATAATTAGCTCATCTAAATTCCCAGGACCTGCACCTCGCTGGTGACGACGCATAAACTGTTCCAAAGCACCGACTTTGGCACATCGTCTTGGCTGTGTTGCAGGCAGCACTCGTGTGCCGGGTGGTTCACCTGACATTTTATAATATCATTAGAAAAATGTGGCGTCGCGCAGGCCAATACTTGGTGGGACTGTACAATTGGTGCAAAGTGTGGTAAACATCTTTTGTTTATTCACAGCGATACCTCCAAGCTCCCTTATTTCTCACGCCCTCAATAAAAAAACGTAGTTTGGTATCCGGTGCGCTGAAGCACCCATGTGCTGAGGCGTGGTTCGAGATGAGACATCCGCGAAGTCGGAGTCTTCACCAGTCAGCATCGAGCGTTCGGGAGCGCATGCACGGACGCACGCACGCCAACGAGTCTCCCGTCAGCGCTCGTTGATGAGATGAGTGTCGTACAGGACTGACCAATCAGAAGTCAGGCCAGATTTTACGTGTGCGTGGCCGCGCAGCGGCGGCACCAACAACTGGGGACGTGAACACATTTCTGGTCTATTTCTCACCCCGGAAGTACGCTATGCGCGCTAGTGTGATTAACCCATCGAACCTTGACAGACAGATGTGATGACAGTTTGTCAGTCCGTTGCAATCGGAAATACTCATTGACGCGACGGAAATCGCTCTACGTCTCTCCCTCAATTACACTCACTATTCCCTGTAGGCCGACCTGCGATCTCAGCATTCACGTTCAGAACTGGCTTCCATAAGAAGCATGCAACTCACATGTGGAAACTTTATGAAGATTGCCGCAGTGTATATGGCACTAATTTGTACCACCGCCATCGCTGACATCACGGATATGCCCAGTGAAGCCATCTGTGCGGCTCAGTGCTTCGTCAACTTCACAGGCTCGGTGAGCCATCTTTTCATTGTTCTTTGGAAAATTTAAAATTTATTGGAAATGGTGCACAGGCCAGTTTACCCCCAAGTTGCTAACCGACTCGCAAGTCTTCAATATAACACATGATATGATGATAGTTTGTACAATGGACTGATTACCTTGGGCACTCCAGGAAAAAAATAGCTATTTTCTTAGGGGGAAAAACCGCGATTTCCTGCGCACATGTAGGGGGCGGAGAAGGCCTTTTCCTGCAGTATACGCATGTGTGGTCAGCATGCAATCTAAACGCACATGTACCGGTCATTTCGAGAAAATAGCGCTGAAATGGCTATTGGATTTTTTAGGTGGCTGAAGCTCCAGCTTTTCCACATGCACGTACGCCTGTGGGACTGCACGGTTCGAATAGAGTAGAGTGATCTCACGCTTTATCGCGGATATTATATGCAAGCATGTCCAAGTATAAATCGCGGATTTTTGCCGGTTCCAAAGTTTTCTGCCGACAAAGGGCCTTTTTATTTCTGGTAGAGGCTTCTCCGGTTGATTTTCCCAGTTGATTTCCTACACAGGAAGCCATATTCGGATGAGCACATTACGCATTCCATTAAAAACTTCTTAATTTGTGCGTACTTTATAAACCGCTTCTTCATAGACATAATTTCAATTAATCTTACTGAATATCTAAGAGAATATAAAAAGTTTACGCTGTTTATATTCCCGATCGAAACCGGCAAGACAACGAGCTCGTGGCGCAGTGGGCAGAGCGTTGGACTTCTGCCCAACAAGGTCGCGAGTTCGAGGCTCGGGCGCTGCAGCGCCTGGGGTTGGGTATGGCTGGCTGATGACGGCTAATAAGACAGAAATGGCCATTCCAGTCTTCCTTGTCTTTGTCAGTCATGTTATTCTGCCTATACACTTAGCTGCCTTACGGCTGCTGGCGGGGCTTGAGAGTTAGCCCCAAGGCACAACGGGACGAGTGAGTTATATATATATATATATATATATATATATATATATATATTCACCTTTCTGGAGGTGTTCTGGGACGCAACCGTTGCGATCTAGGAGGGTTCACTGTTTAAGACATTTTAGGTAGAAATGATATGTCGACAACGATATGGTTTGCTCCCCAGTTCCCTGCTTCCTCACTGCCTGGGCATGCCGGAAGAACTCGAAATAGGGTAGGGGTGAATGCCGAACCGCCGTTAGATGCATATGATCAAAATTTACAGCGCTAAACGTCGGTTAGCAACATTTCAGCTGAGTACGTCTCAGCAGACTTACTAGTAACTTCGAGAGGGGGAAGGACTCTGCCACTACTTGTTCAAAAAGCTGCCAGAAAGAAAAGGCCGACAACTTATTGGAAGCAAAGGACATTGGTTGGACAGCTTGATCCATTTAAGAAAGCTGTTGTGGAAACGCAAGATTGGTCTGATGGGGAAGAGGTAGTGGATTTGTCAGTCTACTTGGCTGTTTAACAAGGGGTAGGGTAAGTGGGTGTGCTCGAATACATGAACACCTGGGTTGTGTACTTTAGACGGTGTTGGTGACTGACAGTGATAGTAATGAAGAGAAGGCGGGAGTTGGTTCTATGAGAGTCTGCAGGGACTGCCAAAGCGGAAAACAGGCCTAAATGATTATCCGCTAGGTCCCTCTCTCTGGGTGGGGGGGATTTTCCCCTCAATAAACTGGTATTGCCGGAGATGGTATTGTAGCTCCTAGCTGAAGGTGCTTGCTAGCGTATTCAGTTTGCTGTCGTGTTCAGCAACATTCCTTTCATGAATGCCCCCATCCTCAGCATCCGTGTGAAAACAGTGAGCCTGCGTCTTTCAATCTCACATGACCTCACTTGTACCGCTGGAATCCATAAACAGAGTGATAGGAAAGTTGCCAGTCCCTGGAACACTTTCTACCCGATAGTTATTTCCGGAACGAAGCATTTGCTGTGCACTTCTGTGTGCAATTCTCGAATTCAGAAAAAGAATTCACTTGGAAATTAATCTCACGAATCCTTAGCAAAGCTGCTGGATAAAAAATTAGAAACTTCGTTTTCTGGTTTGCTGCAGCTATGTGGTAAAACTACGACGCGTCACCAGCGTCCCTATGCGGTCGCATACCTTACTTCGGTTAGACAGCAGCGTTTTAGGTTTACGGCAGAAATATTGCAAAAGCTTTCGATTTGAACAGATCCAAGGACTGCACTACAGGGTTGTTCAGCAAATTCTGATGGATTCTCCAATCGCTGGTCTACACTTCCTCCCCAAAGCAATGCATCTTTCCGTCTTTGTCTAATAGCTGCAAAGGGCATAAGCTAAAGATAATCTACCCCGAACCTGGGACGAATGACTAGCGAATGGTTTACTTGGATAAGAGCTGAATATGATGACATGACTAAAAATATCCTTAAAGATTTTCTCTTCCTGGGATTGAATGCTCACCTAAGGTCTGCCTACATACAGCGAGGACTGGCCATTGTATCAGGTACCTCAGACTGGAGTTGGGTTCTAGCACGTTGTAGGGCAGAATACTGGTCGAGCATCAGAAACCTTTGCTCACTTGTCTGATTTTTCGACCGGTGCTCGACAAGCCTTCTTTACAACAGACGTCTGGAAGTGGAATACTTGCCTCCATTATGCGCGCTGTGCCCGTTGGTATTCTGGCCCACAGACGACAATTAGTGTTACGTTAAGCGTTCACTACGTCTCTCTGAACGTCCGATCCCCAGTACACACGGCAGCTCATGAAAACTTGACATAAAATTATCCAATGTGCTTCCAAACAGAAACTGTTAGGTTGGTGAGGTTGCAAACATGAGTGGCAGGAAATATGATCTCATGTGGGTGCCAACACAATTTTAGGTTGACTTCGGAATGAACTTCGTTCGTTTAGGTAAACGTGGATCATGGTGCTTAATCTACGGACAACATTACTTAACCTGGGTGTAGTACGCTATAAACATTTCAGAAAATACACTAAAAATTTCCTTCTTTTACAAAACTCGAATGGATAATTCAGCGTAAACTGAGCATAAGCAATGGGTTTTTACACTGTGACCTCATAAAAATACATACACACTTTAACAGATAGCAAAGGAGGTCCATCTTTTGAAGCGTTGTAGAGGTCTTCGATGATGCGTTTTTTTCTCTGTAAGACGGGGCACTCATACACTAACGTGTTGACGTAAGTGACTTAAGTCTCTTAGGGAAAAGGGCTTTCGCGCTTGAGCTCCCTATTAACATCCAAGAGCAATAATTCTGGAATGTGTACAGTCATCTGTATGTGGGAGCCAGGCGCAAACTGCGCCCAAGGACACAATCTTGATTATATGTGCAATCCATTCTCAGCAAATCAGCATTTAGTCTGCCTTTAAATGTTTTAACGGGGTCTGAAAGTATAACCTCAGCAGGGAGTCCGTTCCAAGCTCCGAAAACCATTTGCGATATATTCCTATCTTAATGCGATCATGCCTAGCAGGTGAATTATACGAAAGGGTGCCACAGAATATCCTCCTCCATCACCAAACTCCACACTCCTACACATATTATCATCTCACTGCCTAAAAGATAAAATCTAGGCTGTAAAAACGGTAGCAGTTGCTGAATTGAGAGTAACCAACGGAAACGTATCCACTCAACTACCAAACAAAGTGTATCTTGATGACTGGGGTTCTATTGCTTTGCTTTACCTGCAGTGTATGGAGCTGTGCGGACAACAGTTTCAAGACAAGTGTGGGTAAAATAATTGAAAATAGATGTGCATATTGGAGTATACTTGGAAAATCAAGAATATTTTAATAAGCACTGACTATACATATACACATACGAGGATATTCTCTATTTGAACTTACGTAGCCATCGAAAATGAGTGTATAAATGGCACAACATTAGTAGCGGTTTGCGTCGGGCATTATCTGCCTGGTTGACGGCGAAGACGCTTGGCTGACAGCCAGTACGTTACCGAATAGGCATTGACTTGGGATTAAGCTCCCTGGTCCCAAAATTTGGATCAATGTTTCTTCAATTTCCGCACTATTGTACTCCTCTTATTGTCTGCATGATCCTATAACCATATAAATATACTGGCCCAGCGGGTATCTACGGAAAGCAAATGTCTGCTCGCCTAATAGTGTTCCGAGTCACACTGTGTGAGTTGCAACGACATCATACATTAGCTGTAATAGCTTCGTCAAGTTTACCACTAAGGTTTCCCGTAAAGCTGATCAGTGTCGCCTGTGAGGGTTCAGTTAGACATCTGCGTAGCTTAAGTTGAGTCTATCCAGGGGGGAGGAGCATGCGTCTGTCGAGTTCGACCGACGCCGTAGTAAACACGTGTGCGCAGCCTTCAGCACATAATGACCCGACACCTCGGGTTGACCTGAGATCTTGATTGCGCACGGACTGCGTAGTTCATGCGGCTTGCACGAACCTACTTCCTTTTACCGACCTTCTCCACTCTCACATCTACTGCTGCCCTATTTTCCCTGAGCGTCTCTACGCTCGAGAGACTGGACGTTTAGTCCTCCGCGAGGAAACTCAGAGGAGGCGCAGAGGCATGCGGCAGGAAAATATAGAACGGGCTGTACAAATATAAGAAAAAGTCATTGAATGTGTGGACTTACGTCAAGTGTCTATGGGGCTCAGCATAGACAATTTTTCGAGAACTATGGCAGTGGGGAAGCATTGCCACCCGGAACTGTCACGCTGGTCCATCATTTTCGGGACGCAAATGGCCGAGCAGGTAGCAGCAGTGAGGAGGAGGAGGAAAAACGCTAACCCCCCCCAGATCACGGCTCATTCGACGGGACGCGGCCACATCTTCAAGTTTTACAGGCCCAAAATTCTCGCAGAGAGTTGACGACCACGTGGGCCGTGAGCTGCTTACTTCATAAGTCCTCTGTCCACATGCAATTAAAAAGCACAATGACCTTCCGTCTCCATTTTCTGTTCTGTGATTTTGCCAGGGCAAAATTACTAGCTAGGCGAGAAGGGTGCGAGTGAAAAGCCGTCATGATGGCAGCGAGCTAAATGGCCGAGTAATCATAACGCCGAGAATCAACAGCGGTGATGAAATCACGCAATCAACGACTCAGATGTGGACCGAGAAGCAATCACCCCATCAACTGCGACCATCTGCGGTGAACATGAGTACTGCTAATTAAAGTAGGCGTGTAGTGGCCTGACAATTGCGCCCTTTAAATACTGCGCAACATGTGTCCATATTATCTGTTTCTCCGCCTGTCTCTGATGGTGGGTTCGAGCGAGAATCCAAAACATCAGGCCGATAAATTTATTGCTGCAGCGATCGCAGCTTTTTCTTCCGAACTGCTTCCTTAAACTCGCCTGTTCGTTTCTATCAGTTTCGGGACTGTTTGAACCTATTGGCAGCTCTAATTGCACAATCATTTCCTCGTAGATGGCGAGCACACTTACTCCAGCTATAAAAACTGCGGCGAATCCACTTAACGTTTCTCAGCGTTGTCGGTCCACCTGAAACAGGTGCTGAACTTGGTAATGAACTATGATGAACGCGAAGTCTTTAAAAAATCCTTCTATTTGCGTAAGGTGCTCGAGTTTACTGAAGAGGATATGGTGTTTACAGGACGGGAAATTTTCTGTGTACCGTTAGAATTCTTCCTGAGAATCATTGGGTCAGCTTTCTATCAGAATTTTTTAATGATTTCGCTGATAGATGAGTTAATAGATGACTTTAAGGAAGACTCGGATAACAAATCCAATGGGTCACACCTAGAAGAGAGAGCCCAGTGACTGATGCTAGTCACTGCTCCACCGGATTCCCTAATCTTTCTGGTTCAGAAGTTGACTTTTGGTCATTAGCTTAGGAGATGGAGATTTAAGGCGCCCTATGGCAAACCTTGTTCTTCACAGGCGATGCCGTATTAAGTTTGCGCAGACGCGCGCGAAAGTACTTGTCTACCACACCTGCTCGGCTCATATAGGACCCCGCCAATTCCGCTGGAGCGCGTGGCTTTCTCTTCAGGATGAATGCATCGCGCGAAGGAAAACCTACAGACCACATGTTTGCGATGGGCGCTTTGATGGATAACAGCCTGCAGCCCACCAAAGTCGGTACTAAAAATCCGGCGCATAAGTGCCCTCCGCCTACATTCGGGTGAATTCACAGCGCCGTGCTGACCTCATACGTAATTACAGCAATTAATTAAATTGTTCTGTCAGAAGGCACATATGAGCACTGGTTTACGGAAATTCATTATCCAACGGGGTATTTTCCCAATTTTTTTCCCTGGTTATGTACTGCTTTAGTGCTTTTGGCCCGTAGTGGCAACATTCTTCGCTGCTTGAATGTCTCGTGTAAAAAAGTGAGCTATAAGTAACAATCTGACCGACAGTATAACTACAAACTCACAAGCACGACAAGACTTCATATTTCCAGAGCCACAGGAGCATGGAACTTAGTATTTCTATTTCCGGACGACCTTGGTGCATAAAAGCGAACGAAGTTAGAAGCAGTTACTTAGAACAGCAAGCGCTAGCTGAAATTCGGGCCCATGATGTCGAGATTTTCCTGAATATTTTTGATTAAATCCTCGAGCACTTTGTAATATATCAAGCGCGTAAGGGTATATCTTACATAAACCGTTGCAAGCTACCCCGACTGGTATTAAACAAAACTGTTCCATCATCTCCCCATCCTTGTTGATATTGTAAAACACACTGGTTTACAAATCTATCCTCATGTTATGAAGCCTCAACTCCGGCTCTTAAGCATGGTACATCAGTTTGCATATATATATATATATATATATATATATATATATATATATATATATATATATATATATATATATATATATATATATATAGAATAATGGAGGTGGTTTGCATCAGCAATATCAGCAATAAAATTTGATTACAAAAGCTTTGAGTCGCATTTTAACAAGATGACGATGATGTAGGCTTTTGAACCTGGCGTTTTGATATTTTGACTTCTCTTACACAACCAAGTTGACTGAGAGGTTACTGATCGAAACGAGACAGGTCAGCTAACTCGCTCAGGCTAAATACTAACAATGAGCCGTATTTTTGTGGTTCTTTGCGATCGGGAAAAATGACAGATATTTATAAAGTTGTAAAGAAAGTTGTTGAGAAATCCAAAAAGCCATTCTACAGAAAAAATTGCCGGCTTTACGCATGTTGGTTTGTTATTTCTCCCTTTGTCAGCCTCCACACAAGCGGAAATCACCCAAAGTGCTGAGCTGCTTGACGTAACTGTGTGCTTACAGTTTTTACTTTAATTTACGGTAAAACTAGAAATCTAAATTATTTTCAGGTTATTTGATGCATCTGGCGTTAAAATCTGCCGCTTAATGTAAAAATATTTTTTTCGGTTTCCTTTATAGTTTGTCCAAAGTCAGTTCCGCTCCCATGACCTGCAGTCATACCGCTTTGATCTGAGAAAGCACCGGCTGCTTTCAACTCTCGCATGAGCATATATAGGTTACTAGTCGGGAGTTTCCTCAGCTATCTTGCGAAGCATGCCAGTTGGTAGCGAAACATTTTAGTCTGCTGGGAATCTCAACTAATCTCTTTATAGCTGCGTGTGGGACGCAGCAGCCTGACCGAGCGAACATGCAAACTGTTTACTTGGGCAGCTGCAAAGTTTAAGAGGGTGTCATGAAAAACAATGCACAGAATTTAGACAAGTTGTTTGAGAAGTGAATTTCATAGAAAGAATTATAAAACCTGCAATTTAGTGCTCTGTTTTGGAAAATACGGTCTCCTTAAAATGTACCTTCATTTCCCATCGAGTAAAACTTACGTTTGAAACCCCCCCAGCCCAGGCCGCTCTCTCCTGAGACGTTGTTTAATCCACGCGCCTTCTTTTAAGTAAATAAAATGTCTAAATGTCACGCCTTCCTCCAGTGCACAAACTAAATGAAACCTCATTCAGTCTTGCTGAATTAGCTCAGAAGGAAGTGTTTCGTTGCTGCTCTTACCTTTTGAAGATGGAATTGCCATTTGACTTTATGATCAAACTGTTACTCTTCCTACTAATAATATTACCGCTACTACTACTAATGCTAAATTTTCAGTTGCGCCAACTGATTACGATTCTCACATATACATTCACCCCTCTACTTTCTCACATACTTATCAGCACCTTGATAATATTCGGAATCTTATTCCTTAAGCTGTTTCCTGTTCTTCGATAAAACACGGAAAGCTTATCGTAAGAATTAAGTGCAAAAAGTAAATAAGCTTAGTTTTTTTCTACAATTTTTCCCACTATGTGGAGTGAAAATTCCTTGTTCTTACAGATGAAATTTGAGCAATTAACCAACCCATTGGCGTTTATAGTCTCACGAGACTAACTTTTACTGATACGTCTTGACTGACTATTGACACACCTCTTTTGCATTAGAGCTCTAGTCTAGACTCTCCGCAGGGGACCACAAAGAGGAACGACAAATAATCAAAAATTTTCAAAAAAACAGGAGATGAAGCATGTCATAACCATTTCTGACCCAATTATACGTTAGCCAGAATTCAGCTACCGGATCTAATGATTATATACCTTTAAAAATATTTGCAGTACTACTTGTTTGTAGAATGGACACTGCGTGGTTATTCCACAGTGGTTGATTGTTAATTGAAATTTCGGGGCTGACCCTAAAAATTGATGTCCGGATCACCTGACTCCGTATCCTGCACTTAGTAATTTTTCAAACATTCAAACATTATGATCACAACCGACAGGAAATGGGCCCTTGACTCAAGTGGTCGAACTTCAAGTTTCCCTGATCTGAGTTGGAGAAATAGCTAGCTTCTTATTTCAACTAAGCCAGATTCGGCCATTTCATCCTCCCTTCACTCTGTAATTAACACTGCCTGATTCACGGCGACCGAAATTTGGGTTGTTATTGGGAGGTAGCGAAAACAGTGAAATTCGTCTCTAGACCTATTGAATTGCCTAGCAAGCCTTTTTCTCACGGTTTTTATGTTTTAGAGTCATTTTGTCGGAGAAAACTAGCATACTTCCGGTAGGGATGTCTTGTATGTCCTCTTAAACAGGACACGAGAATAGCAATCGTCCCGCCCGCTTAAAATAGGTGGACTTACAGTGAATTATAGGGAGTTTAAGTATACCCGTGGCTTAATGCTAACTCTAACAATAACATAAAACAAAACTCCCGTCTTAATCTTGACCCTAGTCTTACCCTAAACACAATCTCTTCCGTTAAAACGATAATAACCTTAACCCATAGCCTATTGATGACTCTAACCCCAAATCTGACCTTAGCCCCAAACTTAAACCTAACTCTAAACTTAACAGTAAGCCTCATCTTGATCCTACGCATAATTTCCTTGGAATTTGGCGGAAGGCCATATTTATTGTGAGCCGTTACTTTTTTCGTGTGCTGTTTAGGTGGCCAAGGCATCTTCACCTACTTTCCTATGCCACTGCCTGCCATAAACCACACCTGCATATTAATACACGATGCTTAGGACAATTGTATCAATCTCAAAAATAAGCGTCTGCTAAGCTCGGCTTCATGAATTTGAAAATCGTTCTTTTGCTCGCATAACATTGAAGGGCAATGTATCGTTACCAGGTTATTTGCATGCAAACAAATGCGCTTTTGGCTTCCGAAATTTTTATTGGTAAATTCGCGCAATCTTGTTCTCTAGCATTCAGTAACCAGTAACCATTTTTTTAACAAAAGCGAATATTCTAGCTGGGGACGTGAAAGCAGGGACTTAGTTCCTACGCCTATTTCTATATGCAGTTCCTTCTCTGTTAGTCGTTAGAGAACCGATTTAATACTTTTAGGGTAGTTCTACAGGATATTTGTAGTAATATTGTATGACCAAATTTTACGCAAAATTAACGAAAACGGTCTGAAATTAACCCAATGTAGAAAGCGTATCAATTAGTGCATAAATAAGGGATTAATTTTTCATTTTCCCTGTTTCATTCAGGAATTAAGAACATAGGTATTCATTTGCGGAATCCATAGTAAAGTACTTTTAGCGAAGAAAACTGGGTATGGAAAGTTTTATTGACTTATGAAGAACATATTTATTGTCACCATTCGCTGTAGAAATCTGTTTTGTTTGCGATGTTATTTCGTGTTTAGGTCAGCCTACATTTACAGCCTCACACACCAACTTGGCAAAAAACAACTTCTGGGCACACACTGCCTAGATAGATGCCCTAAAGTGCTGGGCTCATTTACTAATTTCAAAAAATATGATGCTGAAACCGCCCTATATCTTTTGGTTAAATCTATCTTGGCTCCTTAGCCATTGTCACCCAGTCATAACTAACCCTAGGTGTTGCAACACCTGAGACAGTGGTTAGAAGTCCGATGCTTTAACCATTGAGCTAGGGGCTCGGTGCCCTGTCGGGTTCAATTGGGAATATGATCAAGGAACGGTGGGAGGGAACCGAACAGTTACGGGATATACTGTTTTCTGGTAGCCCGCGTACCATGCGTATTGACTTGTCCATTGAATGCCCAAAAATATTCTCATATATAGTGCCCATTGGTTTAATTGAAACACATTTTTAATTTTAATACCCATAAACATATATTCAGCGTTCACCTTCCTTTAGATTTCGAAGACTGATTCACTTCATTGTAAATAAGAAAACCCTAAACGATGGCAGTTTTCATAGGTTAACCTGACGGCATGTTTCGCCATTTATCTTTTTAAAATTTAAAATTACAGGGAAAAGTTGCCCCACTTTGTCCATCAGCCTTTCTACCTACGTATTCAATGACCTGGATCTTGTTCAATCAGATACATTTACTGAATTCCGAAGAGAATATGATACTACGCTTAAAATACGCTATGCACGATGAAAACGTGTGATAAATCACGTGCGAGCTGATAAGGTTAAGATTCATTTCTGGATTTAATATACCGGAGAGGACATGGGTATCGATGAGGGGCCAGTAACGAACGAAACTCCTCACGAGTGCCTCAGAAAGCAGCCAAAGTATCAACGAAACATGTGTCCGGTTTTTTTATCCGTGCTGGAACGGTCTTGAAACCCATGTCACATTGAACTATCTATCCAGACGAGCTGAAACTAAAGGATGCTGTTCTGAATATCCTCCGTAAAAAGCTCAACTTCATTTAATCATTTTTAGTCCAATCCTTGCAAATTATAATCTGAACCGGCAGGTTAACAAGAAAGCGAAAACCCTGGCTAGTCCTAACTCCGTAGGGAATTGTAAACTGCAGATTTACGCTTGTTTTAATGCATTTTTCAGGTGACACTGGTTGAAGTTTTAACCTCCTACAATACTAACCCAAAATAACTACTCTATAGATTCGAAAGGTGCGAGGGTAAAAAAAATTAGCGAACACAACCGCAGCAGTGGTAGATTAACCCTTTACTTTTCCCAAAACTCAACTTAAATTTCCTGATTTGTATTGAAAATTCCGGGAGATTTTATGTATACCCTTCAATTTATTCCATGAGATAAAGCAGACAAAACGTCTTTTGCCGAGAAACCTGCATGTCAGAGACTTTGATACGGATAAGAGCATTTATAAAAACCACAATTTTAAGTGAATCTAATTTATTTTGTAGATAAATAAAGGGAGAGGTTTTACATAATTTTTGACCTCAAAGGCTTAAAAGCTCGGTTTTCGGGGAGAGTTAGGGAAGCCAAACTGCAAATAATACCATTTCACATCGATTCATTTAATATGCAGTAGATAATACATGTACGCATTCCATCCTTCGTTTGTTTCATGCGAGTTGACACATTTTCCCAAATTTAGAGGGGAAGCCTCGCATGCCAAGGCATTAAGAATTCTTCCACAAAACTCCGAAATACAGCTGTTTTGGAATTTTCTCTAAAGTGGTGGCCAATAGGTCGGTTCGACTGCTGCAGTCGGATTTTTTAAACGAACTAACACAACCTCAAGAACACAACCTAGACGCAGTTGTTCAGAGGGAAATAGAGGCTGGGAAGAAGTAAATGCGATCGCTGGTACAAGCGCTTTATTCGCCTGACGTTTGGGATTCCAAATCGAATTCATCATCAGAAAATAGAAGCTTTTATACGATCACTAGCCAAACTGAGTACCCATACGATATTTTTTAACGATGTCTTTTTTCTTATACTATTTAAGCTTGATCAAACCGAGCGGGAGTTCCTTCTTCGTCATCCGGATCTCACCGAGCCGCACTGTATCAACAAGCAATCGAACTGCAGTCTGGTAAGTGTGACCTTTTTCCTAACGTTGCCGAGAAGCAGACAGTTGTGGTGGGAGGGAGTTCTCTCTTCGTCGATCAACTTTAACCTGTTGTCAGCTAGACTGAATTTTCGGATGGCGAAGCCAGGATAAATTCGTGCCATTTTCCTTTCCTTCCTTGTTATGACTGGAACGCTGCTGACACCCTAAATGTGTTAGGCATACACTAGGGCGCTATGGACTGAATTAAGAAATTTTCCATTTTAATGTAAAAATACTGACATCTCGTGAGCAGCCTATAAATTTGCAAAACTCATAGAACCAGAAAAACCTTGCCATGGGGAAAGTCTCAACCCGTAGATCCTTCAAAATTTCGTTACTTATTAAGTTATCTTATGGACGGTTATTCGACTGACGCTGAATAACAGATCCGCACTAGTTGTGCGTAGACACTCACAAACGTAGAAAACTGGCGCTTGCAGATCAAAGTGAACTAGGGATGTTTTACCGTGCTTAGTCAGTTGGCCCTAAAAAACACTAAGAATTCTGCTAACGTGATGTTATGCTAAAGAGGAACATATGCAAGTCAATAAAGTTAGCCAAAATGGACGTGATAACTCAAATAGTCCGGTCGCTGAAGCGGGTGACCACGCGTAATTATAGTATGGCCTAAACATCGATGTCGCCCTGTCTCTTCAGGCAGTAATTATGCCGGGCTGGAAAGACCAAATCCCGGATGCTGGAGACAAGCTTCGGTGCGCTCGCTGACCCCTCTCTTATCGGTGACAGGTCGACCATCGTGGCCCGGACGATGTCAACCGTATGCCCCAGAGAAGGGTTTTGCAGGAACGGTGACTTGCGTGGGGATTAGTTTTAAGTGATAGTAGACTTGCGATGCATCTACCGCACTCACTCATCCTCTCCCACCTGATACGGGTGTCATGCCAGAGCCAAGAAGACCGGAAGCACGAGAGGGCGCAGATGGCTGGCGCAGCAGTAGCCGCCTTTGAGAGTGCCGCAACATCTGGCTCAGATCCCACGGATTGGGAGTGCCATAAAGGCCACATTAAGAAGGAGCTATTGCAGCCTGACTCTCAGTCCGCCAGTCAAACACTCCACACAAAACACACATGGGGCTGACCACGTGGTCCGAGTTATCCCGCCAGTTGAAAGCCTTCCAAGCCACGGCTTTTAGTGCATAAGATTGTTTATAGTGTGAAAAATGCGCTGAGCCGTCGACTTCACTCACTCCGCCACCCCCCAAAAATCAGACGACCGTCTGAGCCGGTCAGTTGTCTGATGCGGGAGTGGTCGCAGCTGCTGATGACATCGTCTACGCGTACTACGTAAACGAACTGACCCCCCCCCCCTTCAGACACAAGCACCAGGATTTAATACAACAGGGGATTGAAAAGTTCACATCTCACATGTATGGGATAGAGAGAGGTCACGTTAAGAAGAATCCATCGCAGCCTGACTCTCAGAACACCAGTAAGGCACCACACAACACACATTGGACTGACTGCGAAGTCTGAGCGGAATTGTCAGCTGGCAACCTTCAAACCTACGACGATTATCCTACCCTGATATACTCAAGCTGAGATCACACATGCAGTAGAGGTGCCACATGGAGAAGGAGCCAAAACTTTGCTTTCCTCTCAATCAGTTATGCAGGCTAAAAGCATCATTCGTTTGGTGGTGCATGTGAGCATGTGAGATGAAGAGGATTCTGAGGAGAGATGTAGTGTTGTGGTATAGCCGGTCGTGTTATACCACAGGTTTTCATGGAAATGCATGCGACCTACTAGGCCCATGCGTTGTGTAAATGTGCGTGGGTAGTGCGGAGAGTTGATTCGACTGCGATGGATGTACGTTGGTGCTCCTGGCACTGGTTCGCCGGTTTCTGTGTGATGGATTACTAAGTTACCGACCAGGACGATGCACGATATGCATGTGCGGTCGGGAGCTACTGAGGCTGGGGGTGGCTCTGCTGCTGGTACTGATAGTCACGCTCCTGGGAGGACTATGGGAAGTGTTGATTGGTGCGCAAGGTGTGTTGGCATCGTGGTGGATTCCGTTTTCGGGGATACGCATGAGACTGAACAGGCCCATGCAGTGAGTGAATGTGCGAGGGTAGTGAGGGCATTGGAGGCGGCGGTCTCTGCTGTGTGTTGGTGTTCCAGGCACTGGTTCGCCAGTCACTGTGCGATGGATTCGCAATTGACCGAACAGGCCAATGCGTGAGGTGAATGTGCGATCGCATTGAGGACAGATTAGTGCCGAGCTCCCACTGCTGGTACTGGGGGTGGCGGTGGTGGTGGAGGTAGCAGGTGGCAGGTAATCGGGAGTGAGGCAAGTGGTGTTCGTCGCCATAATCGATGCCAGGGTAGGATGAGGGAGGAAGATGTCGGTGATCGTAGGTGTCGGGAAATCGATGAAGGGGCTACCAGTGGTTGGGGGTGGTCGTTGGCGTGGGGTCTGAGGCAGGTATGGCAGAAGTTGAGGCTGTGGGATTGTTGTTACATTGAGTTCGAAGATGTCTGACCAGGCCGAATCGAGTACGGATTGTGCGTTGACAGTGTGGGCACGTTGGAAGTGCTTGGGCATTGGCGGTGTTGATCGGGGGGTGCTTGTGACTTGCGAGCCGCCCTTTTGGCCTTGGCAGCGGCGATCCAGTTCACTTCGTATATTGCTGCACCAGTCTTCACAGTTCTTATTTAGGTTGGTCTGACTTGGGCGAGATCATCCCAGGTTGCCGGGTTGATTTGCAGTTGCTTCAGCGATTTCTTCAATGTCCTTGTAGCGTTGTTTTTGAACTCCCTGTTTGCCAGCACCTGTACCAACATCTCTGTAGAAAAGTCGTTTGCCAAGTCGCTCGTCGTCCATTCTCACCAGGTGGCCGCTCCATCGCAGTTGAACTTGCCTCTGCATGACGTGGATGCTGAGGATTTCGGTCCGCTCCAGGACTTCCGTGTCCAGATCCTGTCTTGCCATCTCAGCTTCCGTATTCTGTGGAGGCAGCTGAGATGGATGTGATTCAGCTCTCTGGCTTGGTTCGAGTAGACAGTCCAGTTCTCCGCTCCGTAATGGAGCGTAGTCAAGACGACGACCTTGTACACACACATGTATCCGAAATGTGCTGGCCCCTAGGCCCGTGCGCCCAAGCAGATATAAGTTAGGTATGAGTTGTCATATGGCTTAATAAAGACAGGATTAGCCTGTCCTGAATCTCAGTACCGAAAACCGATTTACCCACCAGGCGGCAGCTTCGCAATTCACGGCACTTTAGGCATAGTCAAGTTCATCTTACCTACCAATAGAACTATAATGAGGAATCATCACTCGGGTGTTTGACTTCAATTTCTGCAATTTCCCTGAATGCTCTAGTCGGAAAGTTGGGTCAATCAGCCTTGAGGTAAAATCGTATGTATTGGCTGAATTCACATAATTTTCCAGTCAACGTCTGTCGCGGCACAACTGGACCTTGTCCCACCAGTAACCCGGGCCGCGAAAATTCCCTTACTTTTGAAAGACGAGTTTGTCACCATCATCTCGTTTTAAGCTCCGACTGAAGCTATTACCGAGGCGTTGCCGCATAACTTAGCGCAGAGTTTTGAAGCCACAAAGAAAAGCCGCTGTGGAAAGATCTCCTGTAGGTGGATATGCGGTGCGTAGGGAACCCGATCGCGGAACTAGAGACGTTTTCAGCGTGAATCTGTCACGCGTAAACCTTGTTTGTCTGTGTGCGATTCGCAACGAGTTTATTTGAACTTCATGCTAGCTACCGTCACTGTCATCCCGTAGCTGTCTGATCGCAATAAAATGGATGGTTTGTGAGTTGCATAAATCGCAACAATAGTCTTTGAACTGCTTATTCGCATGAGATAAGGACCGCATTTATTCGCGATTGGCTGAAATTTGCCAGTTCTTGTGACCCCTCTAAAAAGCTTAACTTCCAATTTTAAATTTTGAACACCAAATTTACCCTTAATTATAATCCTAAAACACTTGAATATTATTTCAATGTCACCTTTATAGTTACCTTAAAAGTATATGCCTCGCAGCTATGCTTACACATACCTACAATTGTTACTCTTACCAACGGGAGAAAATAATTACGCCACCCCTATATTCAGGCACCTAAGTTCGCTATGAATATTTGAAAATGAGTAAAATATTTTTTATCATAAAATTAATTTAGTCACAAAAATAAATGAAAATAACTAGTGTATATTTGAGGTATTTTCTATGAAAAAAAAATCGGCATATTGAACGGTGAATAGATGGGGTCGACTGTACTTTGCATTTCCCAACCACGGACCGATAGCTCGTTTCCGTTTTAAAATAAATTGATTTTGTTCACTTAAGGTTTTCAAATTAATGTTGGCCTTATTTAAAAACATATGCGGTCTATAAAAATGCTGCCAAGTGACTACTTTTGGTAACAGTCATAGATGTGGCCCTACCCGAATTTTATCTGGATGAAATATCCACTGATGAACTTGTGTTAGGCTTAATTTAAACCCTTTCCTTTTCTCTCACTCTTTGTCATGCCCATCGCAAGCGGTACCATTAGCCTTGTCGTTTGGCTTAATGGTAGACTTCTGGGGCCAGGGTTAGGGCTAGGGTTCAGAAGGAAATTTAGGGCTAGCTTTTGAGTTTAGGCTGTGTTTAAGGTTAGGGGGCTATGGTTAAGATCAGAAGTGATAGTTAGTGTTATTCTTATTTCTTAGGGTTATGGCTAAGCTTCAGCTACAGTAACGCTATCAATTTTGCCAACTTCAATTATACCCTAAGTCGCATAGATCACGAGATTTGGGCTTAAAAATATGTTCTTAACACCCTTTTTTTACTGTACTTGATGATTACGGAGATCAGTTCACCTGCAACCTTTACCCAGCGCCCCCAGTTTTCATTTTTTCAACCGTTTATAGTTCCTCTTTAGCAGTTTTAAAAATTGCGCACTCGCGATTTACGCTTTATAGGTGTATTCAAACAAGCTAATGGGGCAAGTGTAATGCTTAACAAAAAATCAATAATCTGTCAGTTTCGTTTATTACGTCTATAAAACCCGTCTTACCACGATTCCCATATAACAGGAGCATTTGCCTGCCGTCTTCTCAGTAGTTGATCCTCGCCAACTTTTTTCCTAAAGGCCTTCTCTTTTTATCCTTCAAGCTGCTTGTTAGATAGCCTTTTTACTGAGAAGATTTTGGCAGTTTGTTTTATTAGTGCAGTTTAGTATTTATTAATTAAATTCATTTACTTAAGTTATTTCTCAGTTTGGATATTCGAAATGCTACTGTAAACCTTTAAACTAGTTGACTAAAACTAAACAAAAAGCTAGCTGACTTTTATTTAGCTCTTAGGTCCCCGACCTAATATGCAGTTGTCGTACGAAATCTTATCTCTTGGCAGTTACTCTAAATCGGAGCTTTGTAAGGGTTATATATTGTAATACAGGTACCTGAACCTCACAACAAGAGCAAAAATTTGACTTGGATCAGAGTTTCCATACGCAGAATGTATGCAATTGCTGTTGGAATTGGTATAAAAAACTAGACATTTCATTGGTTGTTTACTAATAAATATTTTTTTCACTTTCTCCTTTGTAGTGTCTCGAAGTTTGTCGATGGCCCCGCCACAACACAACCAGCTGTGACGAATCCTGCGCACGATTTGTCGTATGTTTTAATTCATCCTCCTTCTGCAACTACTTTGCTTTAATGTCCTGGACACTCACTGAATGAATCAGTTTATGTGCTTCTCCCGTCTGCCTTCTCAGCATGCATAAGTTTCTTTTATCGCCGATATGAAATCAGAACTGGTGTCGTTTGGCCATAGTCAGAGCGGCTATAAACTTTCTGATCAACCGATGTGGCTACATGACAAGCACATACCACGTCTGTCGGATTTTAGGAGAAGCACGCGGACGCCTTCCCCAACAGTGGACCCGAAGTGCAGCGCCAGACCTGTGTGGGTGCCTGTTCCTTCGCCAGACAGGAGTACCTGGAGACGGCGGCAATTCTGGCGGGCTCCAAACAGGCTGTTTGCCCGCTGCCATCCAGTTGGCCCGAGTCCTGTCAGCAGGTGTGTGTCACAGACGCGGACTGCCATCCGCCACGGGTTACTCGTTGCTGTCAGAGCGACGTCTGTGCACGCGGTAATGGCGGCGGCGCCGGCGTCCTCCGTTTCGCCGGAGCAGCCTCCCAAACCCCTCCCACTGGTGTCTGCATGCAAGTGGTGACCACCCTAGAAGGTATGCATAAGCACCACCTCCACCACCACAACCACTGTTACCATTATCATAGTCCTACTAATAATTGAGGCCAGTTTTTCCATCATGGTTGATGCTATCGTAACCACAAGAACGGCTAAACTGTTTTCCTCGGTGGTATTATTAGCAACATCAGCGGCAATAGCAAAAAGGAGGTCCAAATCAGCTGAAGGAGGAGGGGCTGAAACCTAGTCATTTACCCAAGTTGAAGGTTTTCGTGACGGAGAAATGTTAGGCCAAGTAGACACGCGTGGTCGGTTGCGATTAATGTCTGGTCTTCCCCTACGTTAAGAGCTGAATCGATAGTGCTGTCACTGCGCACTTCTCACTGAGCCCGGCACCTATAGTCCCTAAGATCGCCTTTTCTTCGCATTTATGTCCAGGGACACGCATATTCGCTTCTATTAGCAATATATATAACTTTATACAGAAATGTTTCAGGCTTATTTGCTTCCATCCTCTCAAGTTGAAGACCAAGCGTAACTTTCCAGAAAAATCTTTACAACTATGAAACCAACCTAAATGTATCCACCAAAAAAAACAATTAAATATGAACGATATACAGTCAAGAAAAGGCCTATAAATCTGTATCAAAGGAGTAAAAGTAAATTCTGAGAGTACCTTAATCATGCCCACGCAAACAAATGAATAAAGCAACATGAATAAAACGGTTAAAAAACCCATTTTAGGTAATTTTTTGTCATGTGGCATGGTAGTTGGTCATTTGCTTGATGTTAGATTATGTGTTTCGAAATTATATCCCGCGAATGCGTGTTTACAGTGTTTGTGATGCATTTGACTGGGGCAAAGAGGAGTTCGTTTAATTTCGCTTTCAGCGCTGTGAGAAAGAATAAAAGTTTTTAAAAGTTTATCTACCAGGATTTCGGTTAGTGTGTAAGAAATTGGAAGATTTGACACTTGGCATGGAAAATTGCTCGTTTACGAGGTAAAATTATCTCCAGCCAGCCATACCCAATCCCAGGTTTTGCAACCCCCGAGGTTCGAACCCCCACCCCGTTCGTTAAAAGTCCAACACCCTCACCATGAAGCCCCGGACTTGTCCTTTCGGTTATGATCGGGCCTATTGACAATGGTAGCGTGGAGTCCACTGATCCCCTTATGGGCTGATGACGGCTTATAAGCCAGAATTGGTCATTCAAGTTTCCCCTGCTATTCTCTCAGTCTCTTCTTTATGTCATCTGCACTTTCTGATCTCTAAGAGACCCAGTTTCCGTCTGCCTGACCGCCCATAAGTCAGTTTAACCAGCCTCCCCGAAACGCGCTACTTAACACACTTTAAATTCCTGCCGCTCGGGTTACGAATGTCGCCTCCTACAATTCCACATGATTAATAAAGGCTAGGCCATGTAATTGAGCCATGTTTTGTTGTACTATAGGCGTGCCGCCTATCCCGGGCCCTGTTCTGGTGCGTCAGTCGGAAATGCAACAACCACCTTCCGTTGGCAACAAAGACCCACAGAGGGAGAGCTCGGCTGTTGTGCGCAGTGACAGTGCCAACGAGCGCCTCTACCAGCTGGAGCTTGACTGGCCGGACTATTACAACACTAGTGAGGCTAGGACATCATCTGATAAGTGGAAACACCCAGCCGTTTTTTTGGTGCAGTTGCGTTTCTTTCGCGGTCTGCCGGATGCCACTGTGATGGACCCCGAACAACTTGGAGGGAACCATCAGTTAACTGAGACTGGAGGTTCCCCAAGCGAGTGGCGCAGTTTGGTGTGGGTAAGTGTCCTTGCACAATCGCTCTGATGACCATTGGGACCCTCGACTTAAGAGACGCTTTCTCATCTTCAGACTACCAAGCTGGGAGCTGTGCTTTCAGATCTGCAGCCTGGGACGTGGTATCAGTTTCGTCTGATGGCCACCTCTGGAGCCGGCTTTGGCGGCATTGGACCACCCAGCCAACCAATAAAAGTCACCAGCCTACCAGAGCCACCGTCAAGCCCCAGCAGTCTTACTGAGGGTACTTCTCGTATCTACGCCAATAAAATAGAAGTGAAGATTAAGTGGGAGGAACCCATATACGGTGGTGATTCTGTCAAATTCTACCGGGTTCGTTTGCTGTGTTGTTTATTATTTATATAGTTTACTGTCCCTCACACTTTGGCTCTTCCTGGACCGCAAATTTCGCCAGTATTTCCTCCTCACCCTCCTCCTCCTACTCCTCCTCGTTCACATTCCCTCCCCCTTGGACTCCATCCGCCACGCCTTTCACTCCACAACCACTCTTTTTCTATCTTGTGTTCTTTTCCGTTCATCCTCTGCCCTATTTTATTATTTTACCGCTTAAATTTCTCAGTCTCCTTCCGTTTGTTTGATTATTGTCCTCGCGTATTGCCTTTCTTTGGCAGGTGTTTAAGAATGCAGAACTTACACCAACGCATAGTCACCCAGACGCTTGTCATTCTCATAATCAAATTTGTGTTCCAATTCGACTACATGGTAAATTCAACTCCGGTTGCCCAGGTCAGCCATTTAATTGGCTAAATGTTAAGAGACAAAAGAGACGGAATGCATTTTCGCTAATTAACTTCAATTATTAAAGCTGCCAATGAACTTAGTTGGACGAGTGAATGCCCTAAGACAGGAATAAGGTCGATCAGACTAGAAGTATGGTCGGAATTTTCCACGGACAACGTGACGATCAACGTTCTTTCGAAAAAGCAATGTAGAAGTACGTTCCTTCCATGCTCTTCAAAAAGCATTTGTCAAGTCGTTCGACATGCAGGGAAACGGTCTGCACATGAAGGACGTGAAAGCTACCACGCGAAATGCAGCAAATAGAGGTTCTGTCTGTACAGATGAGCAGTGCCCGAAGAGACAAAGGAGACTGGGATGGTCATTTCCGGCTCATCAGCCGTCCTCAGCCAGTCATACCCTACCCCAGGTGGTGCACCGCCCGAGGCTCGAACCCTCGATCTGTTAATCAGAAGTTCACCACTCTAATTATTGCACCACGGACTCGTTACCTTACCGGTTTAGCTCAGGAATATTGACAGAAGTTGATCAGCAAATGGTTCTGTCTGCCGCTGAGTTAGCGTCAGGCCATCATTAGTCGATCAATTAGGGATACCGGCACAGAAACCTTAACGTAAAACTATTTTAAATCGAAAGTGTTATGGGATGGCTAACTCTACGGTATAAGGGGGAGAGAAGGGGGATCTGGAGGGTTGTTCTTTCGCGGTGGCCATTTCATAGTTTAACTGTACCCTCTTCTCCATTAATGTGAATTTTCACCTATAGGTGTGATGTGGGTTAGGCGCGATGGGAACGCTGCGTTCAAAAACTCAGTCAGCGTTCGTCGTACACCCTCACATACCTGGGTTTACCGTTTAAAAAGAGGGGCAGCATATCCTACTGCCACGCACACGACGCTATTTGGTGGAAATGTTGACGACACAGAACCCGTACATGACCAATAAGAATAATTTCCAGAAGTCGATAGGGACAAGTTGTGCACTGTTGGTGATCGCAACTATTAGGGCATACTCTGCCTTACTCCAGCACACCGACAACTAGGTATCGTTTTAATTCTTGTAACTGTATGCATGTAAAGGGAGGAAGTATGTTTGCATCAACAATCTGCCTGCATCGCCAGAGGTGGGATCGCACCAGAAAACCCTGCTGCTCTGTATAGGCAAAGTATTTTCAGTCCGTATATTCCCCAGTTTCTGTCTTGCCCTCTCTCTCTCCCTCTCTCTCTCTCTCTCTACGTCACATTTTGTCCTTCAAGCTCCTCTTTCTACCTGTAGATTACCTGGCGAAAGAATGCATTTTCCTCCTTGGATGAGAATCCAATTGCAGAATATGAAGCCAAAGTCCCAAAGGCAAGTTTTTTACATTTCATACACAGACCAGTTTTCCTTCGCCAAAAAGTTAGCTATTGGAATTCTTTCAGAGGACGCATGTGGGCGAGTTGAAAATAATGCAAGCTTTAGACCCCTATCCTACCTTTAACTCTTTTCAGCCAAGATCGGAAGTTCAGGCTGAAAATATGCTCCGAATTTTTACAGGGATAAATGGGCTCACATAAATATTCTTCGTACTGTAGGCACCTTGGTATCGACATCTGACTTGGAAGACAACGTGAAAGAGGAGAAAAAAAACGTAATTTGGGAACGTAAACTGAACATGCAAAAGTGTGACTGTTTCAGTCGCCTTTTTTACTTTCTGAGGAACTTAATGCGCGAAATTGAAGTAAATCCTTGGGAAAAAACCCTTTCATACTCGAGCCGAAAGATGCTGTATAAATATTTGATTTGAAGTCCGTCACCTACGGTGGAATAAACGCGTCTTATGCACAAACCCTCCAATAGGCTGTCAACAGTATACAAATGCTAATTATTTACTATACTGAGAGCAAAATTCTGGAAAATAGTCCAACGACACTTGTATTTGCTCCTAGGCACCCCGAAATCCCTAAAGCCCTATGGTCGTTCAAGCCACAAGGGCAGTGGTTGCAGTTTTACTGTTGTTCATATGGGAATGAGAGTACTGCAGTCGTGTTCATTCTACCTGGTTTAGGGAAAAGAATATTCGAGACGCGGACGCCGCTACCCAAGTAAAATTGATCAGCTGTACAGTCATAGTTGTATCGACCATGTTGCTGTCTACCTCTTTTGCTGAAAGTATGCATGCGTTTCCAAATGCTCTTGTTTTTGACGTCCTTTTAAAACACTTATGGGTACAGTTAGGAACGGTGGCTATCGTGGATGTGTCTACTGCCGAAATTTGACTTTCATCTTAACCTCTTAAACCCTTAAGTCTTTGCTTCCTGCAGGTTGTTCGAGCATACACGATTCAGGACCTGGAACCAGAGACCGTCTACAGGGTGCAGGTGTCTGCTGTATCTGTGCTTGATAGCAAAGAGTGGGCCAGTCCGGCCGCGATTCTCTACCTCAGGACTGCCGTTATACCCACCAAGGAGCACGGCTCTCCGGGTAAGTCAAAGTTGTTTGAATATTTAGTCAACTCTAATGAAAGGAAGTTGGGGCGAATGTTTCGTCTTTTTATTTTTTCGCGGTGATGAGTCCGTTCGCTCTCCACCCCCTCCCCGCCGACATGCACTTACTTTTTAAGTTCACCTGGTTCGTTTCTTACTCGTCAGTAACATGTGCTGTAAAACCAGGGAGAAATTGTAAGGAGTATTTTCCGTTTAGAAGAAGAACATGCGATCGCTGGAACAAAACGTTTGTTGGTTTAACCTCCTGGATTCTCCCTCGAACGCATAATTCGAGACAGTTGCAGATAAGAATGTGATAAAGGTGCCAGGAGTGTAGTATTTACAGGACATACTGGCCGTGCGCACTACTAATAGTAGCTCGTGATCGCCGCCGGCAGTTTTAGTTGATGCAATGATTGCTTGTCATTCTATAACATAGTCGTTAATGGCCACGATTTGATGTTGGACGTTGGCGTGAGCATTCACAGGGCCATTTGGCTGGCTATTACTGACATTGCCGGTCGTCTGCGCCCTCCCCGTGTGGCTGATTCCGCTGTACAGACAGTCTTAGTGCAGCATATAGGAGCGGGAGATCGTTCCGCTTGTTAATTGACTGTGAGCCTGAGAACTGTGACGCGAGCAGCCCGCGGCTCACGCGGTTGTCTGCTAACGCGAGGATTTTGTGCCTCGTAAAACTTTAAAATATGGCCGGGTCTCGTTGAATGAGCCACAAAATGAGAGCTAGTGTGATTCCTCCTCGCTGTCGCTGCCTGCTCGGCAGTTTTCTGCTTGTTTGGATTCCTTAAAAAATAATGACCTTCCAATCTCGGGCGTGGAGGACGCTTAGTTTAAAAAGGTGTCCCTAGATCATTACGCCAAGCAATTCATTATTGAGTCATGGGTTTGCGCACTGTCGGCTACGCATGGCAGTATTTAAAGTCACCAGTCGACCAAGATTGCGTGACGGAATTAGAGTTTCGTTTATCTCACGAGGTTCTCTCTAATGCCCAGGCAGATGGCCGCACATCGGCCGGAATACGTAATGATCTACCATTTTGACAGCACAGTTACTAGCTAGAAGCCCAAATGCTCGTGTTTCGCTGATCTTGTGTCGTTGCATGACACAGATGCGGGGAGCTCAGCTTATCACTTGGCTACTCAGCGTTTATTGTGTGCTTTCTGGTTTATGAACTCTGATTTCTACGTTGCCAGCCGGTTTACTTTATGTTTGTCAGTATTACTTCCCATTACTCCAGTCTACTTTAGACTCGTCAGTAGTGATTTCTATCACTAGTTAATTGCTTGCTTGTAGTTTAAACCTGACGTTACTATTTGATATGAAGGTGCTGGGCATCCCGAACGGGTCTGAATGTTTGATCTCTCAGCATAACTCTCCCAAAAGAATGATCCTTTACAAACTTGGTGCCTGTCTACTGCCCAAATGGATCATCAGCTTTAATTTGAGAAGTCGACCAGTGAGACGGGCAGTGACATGCAAACAGCATGTGAAAGACAGAACAGCAGAAACCTCTGATCATCCTCTGCACTGATAAGAATACACAGGTTTCAATATGGACAACAAACGGCAAAAAAACGAGGCTTTACAATATAAAAGAGGAGAGAGATGTTCACCTTTCCGTCTTCTGTACTTTTTATATTTTAGGGCTAGATTTACCCTACACGAATAATTTTAATCGTCTAAACACATGCTTTTGGCAGTCGGGTGGGGAAGTTTATAACCTTGCGCTAGTTCTTGTGTCATATAATATAAATGAGACGATCGAACTGCCACTGAAAGACAAAAAAGAAGGAAAAAGGAGGGGAATTGCTGCCGCTTATACGAACTCTGTGACCACAGTCATCAGGCATTCCCGGCAGTGTCTCAGATGATCTTCCTTAACTTTCAAAGTGGGAAGAAGTAACTTTTGGGTTGAACTTGTCAAACAGGCCATCCGGTTCAAAGGCATGTCATACTTTTTTCAAATATTTTCTCGCAAATGGATTTCGACGGAAGAAAGGTTGCTTATTCATTCTATTTTTCCACCGTTTCAGGTTCGTCCGTTTTATGGAACCTTCAAGGGAGAGGTTGCAATTGCGAAAGTGGTGGTGCAAATCGCTACTTTGTTCAGCCACCCTATTTTGAAGATGGTACTGCGCGGGCCACGCTGACGCTGCCCTCCAGCATAGGTAAAGAAACAAGCACCCCACAGGAGTAAATACTTTCACACACACACACACACATAATGATAGCAGTTGGCTGCTTTTGCATGTGCCCTAGGGGTATTTGGAACATAAACACGGGTTAGAAAAAGTTTTTGTTTCCTTAAGCAGGTTGGGGAAAGAGAGATGAATACCTTCACGGGAAGTGATTACACGAAATGACGGTCGTACTTAGACTAGTTGCGAAGATGGTTATATTAGTTTGGCAAATGTGATCTGCGACAGGGAATTAAATTTTGAGCTTAAAACAGAAAAATAAACAGCTAAAACTTCGTATAAAGTTTGTGTTCTACCTTGTGCGGATGTAACTTACGTTTTTATATACTGACCTTTCATTTAACCTGGTAGTTAGTCGAACCTTTTTAGATTTGTATTTATTAAGTTGGATGTGATCTTCTTGCAGCTCCTTTAAATTGCCACTATAATACAGGGGTGAGGATGAGCTGGTCGGTAGTTGGACATGACCCCCTCTTTATCTGAATTTGCAAGCAAATAATAGTTCAAGTATCATACACGTTTTGCATTACTGTTCCAGTATCACAATACTTTGGCCCAAGTGTCAAGGAGACGTCCATCTTCCATCTCCTGTGGTATCCGTATGTGTGCATTGAAACCCAAAACGTTAAGGTGGAGGTCCCAATGAAACCAGCGCAAAACAATGTCTATGTGAGTCTTTGTTAAATTTTGGGGTCTTGAGACCAAGGCTACGATGAAAAAGAACTTGCTTTCTTTGATTGGCAATCTTCCATTTAATTCCGTTATTTTATCACGTCTTCCTTGGTTGTTCTCAGAAAGCTTCTCTGGCAAACTTCGTGTTGACCAATCTGCGTTTGCAGTGTCACTACAAGCTGCGCATTCAGTTGGCTGAGGAGGGGCTTTCAACCGCACATCAAAAGAGAGTCCTGGAACTCTGCTTCTGTACCCCTTCGTGCAAGGAAGTGCCTGTAAAGTCTGGTACGCCTCCAAAGAACTGCTCATTTGCGGGTAAGCAACTTATTTATATGTTTATACAAAGAGTTTACTCACAAAGGCAAAAGCGACCGGATTACAATTTCTTACTTGTTTAAAGTCGTTAGCTAGTCGTACCCGTTCCAGGTTTTGGATAACCTGATATTCGAAATCGGAATCTTTATCTACGGGTGCTACCAAACCATGGACCGGTTGTCATGGCGGTTGCGATTGGGAATATAAATAATCGTGTGTGAGTCATTCATCAACCAAGATATGGAAACCTCGCCCCCTCTTTAAGCGTCGAAGCTCAGTCTAGAATCCTTCTGTTGCATAGCTACTGTTCTGCTTTCGATAACGTATCTTCAGGTCAGTACAGTTATAGGGAAACGTTGGAACGAAGTCGAAATTTAAAACATGAAATCGATAATGTTCATCCGTTTGGGTGGGTTATCTGAGAGGTGGGCATAGGGGAAGGATGATAAGAAACGGTGTGATAGGCGGCAGTGGGTGTTTGGTAGAGCCGTTCTAAAGGAAGGGAGAAGACAGAGATGGCGCCGGGGAATTCATGCAGTTAAGTAGCCGTTGGCCAAGCTAAGCTCGGAGCTTGTACGAGGTTCTTTTGTGTGCACAAGACCGGCTTCTTCAACCTAATGGCAGTCGCTTTTGTTGCTGCTAGTAGACGTTGACCCAGTGGCTAGGGGTAGTTTGGTGGGACCTGATAAATTACGCGGAAAGCTTCGCTAAGGGTCCACACTATGCCCGGTGTCAACAAGGTGTGCAAGGATGGTGCTTTTTATGCTCTTGACTTCCCCTTTGCTCAGCCATGCTGGGATTTCATGTTTTAAATTTCTACTACGTTCCAACGTTTCCCTATGACTGTACTGACCTGAAGATACGGTATCGAAAGCAGCGCGTGTGCTCGCCAAGTCGTCTTTAAACTCTAAGTATTACAGGATGACTGTGTCCCGCAGTCTGATCGGCGAAAGACCCTATGTTGAATGGACTAAGCCTTTTGGAAAATTTAAAAATTTTATTACTTGAATTTTCAACGCTGGTTCCCCAGGCTGGTGTCAGACGTACAGTGAGTGTGCAAAAGTCAAAATTTAAAACAAATCGATACTGCTTTGTCACTCCTGTCAATGGGTCGATGTTGTAGGCTGACATAATCTTCTGATTGGCTTTTACATTTTTTCATTTTCTTTGGAGAGGAGCGTATATGGTATCTAATCTGATGTACTGATTAATGCATGAATCATCAGAGTGGATGGCTTCCAGAAATTCTCGGCATTTCTTATATGGGCCACTGAGTCATTTTCTTTGTATCGCGTCATGGAGCTCCCCTCGCGACATGCGGTGATCGATAAGTTCGATAAAGTCGTGTGTGAGGCTTAGTAAATACTCTGTCCTTCTTGGAGGAGAGACCTGCTCGTTCCCTCTCGCATTTGAGCTGTGGCTTGGAGTCCTCCTGGGCGGTTAAGTGTCAACAAACAACCAACAGTCGGATAGCATTATCGCCAGTCAACCTCCGGCAAAATTTTAAACCTGTCTTCCTTTCTGTAATCCAGACCACCCCCTTGAATTTCTATAAAGCCCTCGTAGCCAAGGTAGGATATAACCTTTATTAAATTGGCAAGGCTTTAGGAGGAAGGATCAGTTAGACCTGAAATTGGATCTCGGGTCTCCTCGGTCTACAATTTTTATACAGCCAGCCGATAGCGTAACTTAAACCGAAAATGATCATTTCATTCTCCCTGCTCTTTGTCGGAAACGGTCAACAATGGTCGCCTTGTTTTACTGAAAGCGATTTTTACTCTCACATATTCAGCTGAAGTCACCGTCTCCGGTCATGACCTTCCGGTGCTGATTTTAATAAATCACTCTTTAAGATGAAGGCTAGCTTATTATGAGAAAACTTTTATTCATCAAGTTTCTTGGCTGCACTCTCGAGCCCGTAATCAGGAACGATATTTGGCTCCGCGTGGTGGGTTCTCTACGAACTGTAGGAAGCGTGGCCATGGACTCTCGTCTGACTCTTCAAAGATTTAAAGTAGAAAACGCACTCAGAAACTTTCGGGTCAGAATTGCTTAACAAAATACTAAGACCAGGGAATTATTCCGAAGATTTTTTAAGTGGAGATAGGTACGCGCACTTATCAGAGTTGTTCTTCTTTTCTGCCTACAGATCCCAAAGTTCCTTATGGACCGGTCGAAGTCCATTACCGGCTAATCCCCACCGACCCAAACTTTCGTCGCAACATCCCAAAGCACTCCCCTAAGCGGAGGCCCACATCTTACTTTTTATCCTCATCTTCTTCGTCACCGTCCGAGGTGCAACCTGTCTTCTATTCCAATAGCGGCGTTGTACATCCTACAAGTCGGTTCGATGCAATGGTCTTCTGGAAGCCCCATCCAGAAACCTTGAACAGTGCTCGACGCATCCACGAGTACAAAAGTCGCGAGGGGATTTTTGAAAGTGGAACACCACTCAGTCTGGTTCGGGGCTATCGAGTAATTTGGGGTCCACGACTAATAGAGCCTATTGAGCCTGGAATGTACAACAACGGCATGCCGCCCCAGCTGGATCCCGAAAAGACTGAGTCCAAAGTCCTCGACCTTGTAAGTTCCAACAAAGTAGGCATCTGAATAATACTCTTAAAATGCTCATGCCAAGACACGTCGTCCATTTACTAATGAAGGGGACGATTTCTTGGGTATAGTTCATAGAATAAAATTAGTTAAAAAGCTGAATTTGGAGATCAGTTTTGGGATGTAAACTATTTAAATTACTTAGATCGCCAAGCATGCCGAGCTGAGATACCGAGATGAAGCAAGTCATACTGTTAATCTATCTTCTATCAACTGTAATCTGTTTGGATACTATCCCAATATACCTGCTTAGTGACAGTTCGAGTCAAGTTAAACGCACCTTTAAAAGCCATGACTGTCCATCTTCGAAGTATTCTTTGAATGTCATGCAAAATCAGTGCAAAATATTTATTTTACTGATTTGTCTTGTCTTGATCTTCTGTACGTTTTGAAAATGCAGCTCAAAATCCAACTGTTCCTTTTAAAAAATGTTGAATTGTTCTTAGCCAGCAAGTCGCTACAGGAGTTCTCCAAGATTTTATTTTTGTTTTTAATTCCAGCAGGTCAATAGTGTGGTCCTTCGGAGCTTGGAACCTGCTACGCTGTACATTGTACAAGTCCAAACAATCGGCATCCATGGTGATAGCCCCGCCAGTTCCCTGTTTTTTACTACTCCAGGTAGGCAAAGGTTGATATGCGTATGTTGTTGGGTGCACGCTAATTGAGATCGTTGAATTTTGAGTGAATTGTAAAATTGTTTTTTAATATTTTGTTCTAACCGAATGCTTACTTGAACTCGGCTTAAGTTGGCAAATTCACGCAAATACAGAAAGCGTATAGAAAGCATGTAATTCTGAGAGAGAGATGAGCCCAGCTCATGAGAAAGACGTACATTTCACTAGAAAAATTTAAATTCATCGTTCAAATATACACTCGTATCCTCAGTGCACTCTTTTTGAAAAGGCGCTCTCCACGTGGAAATTTGAAGAACGCTGAAAAGGACTGTCTTTTACGTGACAAACAGGTCATGCCGACATGAATAAGAAAGACTAGAATAGCTATTTAAAACTCACTTCCTTATCTGCAACTGGAGTTTTAGGACAAAATTTAACTTTTGTGGTTCACTCTGCGATCCGCGTGCACAGTTTACGCCATCTCCGTCTCCACATATCTTTAAACGAACGATGACAACGGTTGAGTTAAGCAGGCAAGCCGACAAGCAAGCATGTGGTGTGGAAGTGGACCATTATACGTGCCCACCTCCAGATAGAGATTTAATTAATAAATAAGCGCAAACCCTACTGGCTTGTTAACATTACTAAGCACAGGAAAAATGACAGCTACGCTTATAACGAGAAGGAAAACAAAATAAAGAGGGTTGGGAAATGGTGACAAATTAGATCTCTGTTTTCTGAATAATGAAAGGATTCCGAAGATTTTGCCACTTGTGGGGCGGTCTAACGAAGAGAGAGAGAGAGAGAGAGAGAGAGAGAGAGAGAGAGAGAGAGAGAGAGAGAGAGAGAGAGAGAGAGAGAGAGAGAGAGAGAGAGAGAGAGAGAGAGAGAGAGAGAGAGAGAGAGAGAGAGAGAGAGAGAGAGAGAGAGAGCAAACACTTTCATTAAATTAATATCTAAAGAGCATAGTCAAGCGGAAGGAAAAATTCAAATATCGGCGTCGTTGAATAGAGTAGTTACCGAAAGAACTTCAGTTCTTCCAAGAACGCTTGGCCATAGTCCAGGGACGAAGGCATCATTTAACATGAAAAGATGAAAATAAAATGCAATCTAAATTGAATAAAGATTAATTTCTTGCATTCGGTGGCAAATGCAAAGGCAGAAGCAGAGGCAGAGTTGTGACACGTGTACTAAGTATGCAGTTGCAAAAGCTACTTCGGTCAGAAAGCTACCATGATGCAATTATAGTCGCAAAGCATTCCGTTGCTTTAGCCTACGACTTACTTTCAAAGTTTACAGGTGCTGCTATTTCGGGGATTAAGGTTTAGAGAAGGGCAAGCGTTAATATGACGGTTACAGTTTAGTTTTATGTTAGGATTAGTGTTAGGATTAAGACATGAAACTATTTACCCTTCATGAAATTTATCGCAAGCCCACCTATTTTATGTGGGTGGGGTGGTTCCTATTCTCGTGTCCTGGTTAGGCGACCATACAAGGCCTCCTTACCCCTAACTCTACCGGTCTGGAAGTTAGCGCAAGGTACCTGTACTATGGAGATGGGAGAGTTCTTATGCGGTGTCCAGCCAAAGTCGGACGGGCTTTATTAGTGTTGCTCAAGGTGCACACGATTTTGCTAACTGAAAGTTTAATATAACAAATTTATGAATGTAAGCGAATATGTGAGTCCAGGTTCTTGTTGCAAAGAAGGTGAACGCGTGCTCACTTGGACAATAGGTGTATTAGCCTGAGCTTCCAGTCTCGTACAGTAAGCCATTATCAGACAATGTGAGAATGCAATACTAAACGAACAGTTTTTGCAGTCAGTCCAAAAGGAAGGGATGTGGGTGTGGGGGGAGGGGGGGGGGGGGTGTGGTGTTCGCGATAAGGTTGAGTACACGTCGTTTCGTGGCGTGATGACGGTGTGCGTCCTTGGCTGGGCACTGGGGCGCGCCTCTTGGCCGCGTGCGCTTAGCAGGTGATAGCCCGGGGGGAATATACCGACGTGTCTGATGATGGAGGTTGTGCTAGACACACACAGTCTTCCAGTAGTTTGTTTGACTGCAAAAACTGCCCTTCCGTTGTTGAATTCTCCCCATCCCTGATGATGACCTCCCGTACGAGACCGAAAGCTCAGGATAATACACCTATTGCCCCCAGTGATAGCGCGTTCGTCTTCTTTACAGATTTATATTACCAATCCAGCACAAAGCATGTGGAGGGGTGACGGGGTGGAAGGAAGCGTATGAGGATCGTTGTTTCATGCTGCTTGCAGACGTCCAATCTGTCCACGGTATCAGCGGACTTTCTCTATCCCTCGCCACATAATATATTGAAGAGGAAAATTTAAGTATAAACCGAGGTGAAAAGTCTTACCCTGTTCAAACTTGAAGCTTCACCAGGAAGGACTGCAATTGGAAATGACTGCTGTGCCCCTTTCTCTAATTCAATTTGAAGTTTTCCAAAGCTACTCTGTTTTTGTTGAATCCCGAGGGTAATATTGCTTGTTGAAATCAGCATATACATTTTGCCGTTGCTCGATTTCACAGGTGATTCAAAAAAGGACAAATAAGTGCTGGAGAGATTCAGCTAACAAACAATAAAAAGTAAGATCAGTTTAAATGTAACATTTACCGACATCCATAGAACAATTTCTGAGCGGTGATAGCAGTTAGTTTCACTGATTTGACAGTTCCTAGTCTTTTGCTCGTCTGTCCCACTCTGTGGTACCTTAAAAACACCAGGACTGTATTTTTCACACTCTTTTCAGATATTGCCGGCATTCGGGAGACTCGCTCATCCTCCGGCACGCCTCCACCCTCAACGCTCATCTCAAATCTCCTGCCTTCCCTCCTCCTGGTTGCCTGGATCTCACCACCCTAGCAACCCATCTCTTACCCATCCAGAGTTCACTTAAACCTCCACTTGTCTTTCTGCGGCTGTGTTGTACCAGGCTGTCTCTATTCCTCCCACTGTGGCCATTGACTCGCCTTACGCGCGCGGATGGGTGTTCAACTGACGATAACGTCGACAACGGCCTCTCCGGCGCAAATGCTGCCCGTGCTGACTTCCAGACCGCTTCGCCCCCACCCACCCACCTACCCACCCCAACTTTCATATCATTCACTATGTGATACAAGTGCCTTCCAAGCCTACCACATAAGCTTCCTCCCCGCTCTTCCGACTCCCTCCACCCCCTTCTCCAAAAGTCCCCAAAACTAACGGATGACAAGGTACTGGCTTTTGTTTATAATCAACTAGATGACCAAGCATGGCGATCGAACTGCGTGGGGGGCGGGGGCAGGCGTGATCTTGCACCCCGTTGTATATTATCGATTTCTGCCGCGTCGCGGTGGCTCCTTCACGCTCTTCACATAATTGTCTCCTGCCCTGCTCCACTCTGGCCCTCACACACCTCATCACCTCACATGACATGCTTCATCTACAATTTTGAGAAACTTATTATTGAAAGAAAATTATTGCGCCCTTGGTGTCTCGCAAATACATGGATGTTGAGAAATCCAATTAATGGGGGGAGGTGTTCGTCCCCTCAAATGACCCCCCGGTAAGGTACTTGTCCCCTGACATGGTCTTCTCATGACACACCGTGCGCTCAGGGTTTTCAGTCTGCGATCTATCTGACTAATTTTGCAATGGACGTGGACTGTGCCGTGTTATAACTAAACGAATAAATGCGATGCAATTGGAATGGACAGTATACATTCTTAAACAATCACAATAAGAAACCTTTTGAAACAAAAAGTCCTTTCGAGCAAAAAAATGAAGAGGGCGTGATTTATCATGGCAAATGGGCCCAAGAAAGAATATGCTAGCTAAGATCTACCATAAAGTACATTGAAATTTGTAAGGGAATCAAAAATCTTTAGAAAAAATGCATGCTACTTGAACTGCCAGTCAGCATCGGGTGAGACGCTTGCAGGCGGCCAAAAAGACGTTCATGCAGTATCTTGGGATTATGCTTCAGTAGTCAGTCCTAATCTAAGGCACATTTTAAAATGTTGGTTGACATTGTATGAGGTCGGTCATTGGCTTCATGTAGGAGGAGCTATAAGAGATTTGAGGAATCTTTCGGACTAGAGGGATGATTTCCTTCAGGCGTGCGCAGCATATTAAGTGACTGATCCCATGAACGGCTTTACTGAAATTCTGATGTCGAATAGAAATGGTTACTTAAGTGGAGTTGTAAGTTTGATTATCGTGCAGCATAATCCCCAGACATCTTCGAGTGGTGGGTTTGGAACAAAAGTTATTTCGGCCTCCTGCAGAAACCACACTCGGAAAAAATTATTACTTATTTATTTCCAGTGTGCTTCAACATTCAAATAAATTTTATCGACTTTATTTTCAGAAATATGCTTTCTGGCACATGTATATTTCGTAGAAAGTCACGTCTTCTTCAAGTCTTCTATTCGAGTTTATTTGGTTTTCAATTCCAGGAGAGTTTTGGGTCAAAGCTGCCGTTGTAGTTGCCTTTATGGTCTATGTGATATATTCTTCCTATGTAAGGAAAATCATGCATGACTCAATACTGCTAAAAATATAATATTAGGTGAGGGATTTAATTTGGCTTGTTTTATTTTAAATGTTATAATAGGTACTGATTGCAGGTAATTAAAAGTCACAATATATTTAATAAAATTCATTTGACCCTCATTTAATATAACCTACTTAAACAAAGTTTTCATATCTACTTTACGACGTTTAGATAAAGCGCTAAATTAAACTTCTAGTGCATTTAAGGTAGAAAAAAGTGGTGGAAAGTTTCTATTAAATAGGCTCTTTTTAGCAGAGCGTCCAGGGAATGGTTTGAACCCTTTAAAAGTGGACATTTTGACATCGGAGATAAGAAACGTCCAGGACGATTGAAGATGATGAATTAGAAACTTCAATTAAACACAATTCATTCAATTGTTTAGCGTACTACCGGAAGTATAAGAATTCATAGATCCACTGTCCGCAAATGTCTAGGTGCATTGGGTAGGATACGAATTTTGACCGGTGAGGAAAAATGGATCTTTGAAGACAATCTTGAACGTCAAAACTCTGGACAATGCCTGGCTAACCATCAACCTCGACACCAGTGTAGAATATTCAGTGAATAAAAGTCACGCTATGCATTAGGTGTGACAAATGGAGTGGTGTGCTGTGAGTTGCAGAAACCAGCTGAAACGGTGCCAGCAAAGCTATAACCACAAAGATTAATCGATTTGAGTTGAACACTGAAAGTGATCAGGGGATTATTGCAACATGAAAATGCTAGGACATAAATTGCGAAACCAGTGAAGGAAATTTCAGAAGCAATTTTTGGGAAGCGAACCTTCACTCGCCGTATCTATCGGACGTTGCTCTATCAGATTATCAGTTGTTTCGGTCAATGCAACAAGCCCTTGCTTAGCAGCGCATTAGTTCCCATAAAGAAGTCAAAAAGGGATTCGGTCAATGGATTTAGCCAAACATCAGCAGCTTTTCTATCGAAGAATCCATTTTTATGCGAAAGATGGGAATACTATAGCTGACAACGGATAACACATCAACTTAAACATAATATAGTTAATTTTGAAAAAAATGTATCTTTCATAAGGGTGGCACACATCAATTCCCACTCTAAATATATGAGGTGCATGAAATTTTGTAATGGCTGTTAAGTATGCATAAATAAAGGGGCGGGTACGATGGCAGTTGAGTGAATATTTTATTGTTTTAAAACTATCGTAATTACGGACATTTTTGAAATTGACCATGCAGCGTGTACAGGCCGTTTGTCTCAGAGGATGCACTGTATGCTTGCCCAGCACTTTGTGCGGTCAGGTGCAATCGGGTCAGCGGGCCCGTGGTTCAATGGTGAAGCCACGGACTCAATGATGAAAAACGCTGCATTCGAATCCAAGCTGCTTTGAAAAAAAACCCTGTGATCTTTTATGACTGGCTGACTACGACTAAAAAGCCAGAAGTTTCCATCCTAAACTCCCCGCTCTTTGTTTGATGTCACACCTCCAGGTCGGTATGCCCCTGAAAGCGCGGGCTCTACACTGAGCCCAAGGGGACGGGTAGGTCTCGCAAACCGATCGGGTAACGCCGCCCTTCTGCTATACCCATGTCCTGTCTAGGCGGCCATCCCAGGCATCCTCATCCGGAGCTTCTCAACTGACCTTCTCAACTGACCTTCTCAACTGACCTTCTAAACTGACCTTCTATTTGGAACCAGGCCTGAAGGTTTCAGGGGCTCGATTCTCACTGTAGCTTAAGCTGCTATGACTGGATGCAACCTAAAGCTGAATGCTAACTAATTCTCATTGATTTGTAAAAATCTAGTCAGTTGACTTTTTCAAAAGGCAGTACGGATTTAACAGACGGTTCATCACGAAGAAGGTACTGCTTATTTGACCGGGACTCTGCAACTCAGCTCAGAAGACACGTCCTTGGAAACCTGAATAAAATTCGCAGGAAACGAGGGAATCTGATATTTTTTTAGGTAGGGCAGTAATCATACAGCAATCTACCTTGCTGACCAAATAGGATCTGAAGAAATGCTGGTGACTATGCGAGGTCTTTAGTAGGTAACCATACACTCGGAAGCCCGCGAAATAAAAACGTTATAGGTAATATGCGGAGTGCCCTACACCCTATTCCACAGTTTTCGGCTAATAACCGAGAAAATTAATTAGATGTACCTCAAGGCAACTGAACCACAGAATATTTGACCGAAATACTAGGATTGCGTGTATGATATAAGGTAATTACACTACCCTTGTAACATGATCATTCCTGGTCATTAATTTTGCCTAGATTACTTGCATAAAGAATAAACGGTTCTCAGAGTGCACCTCCTTAAACATATACACGATTATTGTGGTACTACAACGTAGTATCATCCGTGTGGAAAATTATACAAGAACCACCAAGCAGAATGAGCAGGGCTTGTTTGAACTAAATTGGACGACCTTCGAGATAACTGAGTTGCACAAGAAACCTTCATCAAAAAATACTGAAATATAAACACAAACAGCTCTTTCCGCTATGCGATATGAAAACGAAGTGCAAAAGATAAGCAAATAGTCATTTGCTGAATATAAAGTTGTGTTGTGTTTGAAAAATGATCCTTTTCTCCACGAAATTCATGTGAATTGACGTGCAAAATAGAAGAGTACGTGTAGAAAATGAGAAGTTTTATCGATTTTTAAGAAATTCAGATGCTCAAATTGTTGTGCTTTGATACTCTAAGTCGCAGTAATTACGTCTACTATGAATCCTTTGTTTAAATGTCCCAACATTTTCGCACTTCTTCGACTTCCTCAGGTTAATACCGGTGGACCACACCCAAAGCCAGGTTAATTTTGAAGCTAAGATACTTTTGCAGGAGCTAGTTGCCCCTAGTGCGCAACTAGGAAATTAAACGAGCACAAAATAAATAGCTTTGGCAGTATCTCAGTATTTATAGGCCAATCTATTGTGCATTTACGATTTTAGAACGGCACGTTAAAGTAAATAAATAGAGCGAAGGATCTTAAGGAACAAACTCCACTAACTGACTAATTTTAAACTTAATGCCATTGTTTCTGATTTATTTACATGGATTTTTTCATTTAAGGCGTCAGTTTACTGATTAACAGCGATTTTTGCTGTTTCGGAATTTTCCGTTCTTCTAAAATGCTGGTATTTCTAGACAACATAATATTCATTTAGAAACCACAATATATCTCCTGGTAATCACGGTCGTTTCTTTACTGATATAAAACTTTGGGGGCGTATCTTTAAGTACTTTTGCGGAACGCGAATTTTCTTGTTAAATTCACAAGATTTAACAAGTTAGGAAATCTCTTGTAGTTTAATAGATTATATCAGTGCCAGTTATGCTTAAAACTTCCCTCGGTGTTCCTTTTTTGGGATCTAGGGGGTGGCATAAACAAAAAATATACTCTCTAACGTTAATCAGGGAAATTTGTTGGCCTATTCTCCATTGCTGATCGCCAGCCGCTAACAGACCGTCTGCCTGGTTTTGAACCCCCCTTTACTGCTAAGATGAATAACATGTAGTCCTTCACACAATTAGAACGAACTAGATCGCACCGTTACATGTGACTGAGGATATCTTTGATCAGTCGGTGAAAGAAAAAATATCCACTGGCTTCAAAGATACTGCTCTGCGTTCCCTCCCTCAATTTTCCGCCAAAATACATAAATTTCCTGCCGCAGCTATCCTCAATGGCAAGCCTAGCCCCTCAGATGCTCATCACCACTGTTACCATCCCACCAACTTGCTTATTTAATTCCATTCACGGTCAAGCCAGCTACAAGACTATACAGACCATACGGCTGAAATCAGGCCGCTTCCACATCTTAAGGGGCCCACTAGCTTCTACCATTCACTGGTTAAATTAAGCGTACTGATGTGTCTACTGAACGAAGTAAATTCGCCGGAACGCATACGGTCTGGTTCGGTTTTGCAGCCTATAGTCTTAAATAGGTATCTGGCCCAAGTTATCACCGGACAAGTGGAAGGAGTTCTATGCAATCAAAAATTTTCATCAAAATTCGAATGTTCTTCAGGCCAGAGATAAACCCGAAACCTTTCTGAAGGATGCTGAATGCCGAACGGAGCTTACAGAAGTTGGTCACACTTATTGAGCAGACCAAAAAAAATTATTACTGGTGTACTAGGCTGGTCAAGGTTGTAATCAACTTGCTAATTCCTTCCAAAGGGATAAATGGCTTAGGGAAGGAGCAAATTGCGTGAATTCTCGGGCCAATCGGTGAAAAACGAATGCTTACTGAGATTACGATCTTGAAGGAAAGGAAGCAGATGGCTTAAGGAAATCTATGAGAACATAGGTCACCGGGGAAACGAAAACAACGAAGGCAACGAAAGCAATAAACGACTGTACTAATCTATCGAGATAGGCACAAGGCCAATAGTATGGAAATCACAAGCTATAGTTGATTGTATTTTGAGACGAAATGTAATGCAAGCAGACTCATCAATAATAAAAGAGTTTCTGCGATGCAAATGGGATGTTTCTACGTTATGATTCGAAATGGTACTGAGCGAAATTTTCTTTTCATTTATAGGCTTAGCCTCAAAACGAAGTTAGTTCGTTTTCCGGAAAGATAGTGAAAGGCGGCTCGATTTCATACACATGTTATACATATTGTCAGTATAAAATTTATTAAGAACAAATAAAATGGTAACCCCTTCCCTAAAAGCTACTTACTAAATGCCTGTTTCGATTTAGTTACATCATCATGTTTCAGGAGCTTGAGTGGCCCTCCTACTAACATGTAAAGTTACCTTTTATAGTGTACTTACGCCTGAATCTAAATGACTAAAGGGAAAGCTAATGTAGGATGGATTAGTTTGAAAAGGGTTGAGTGAAAGCTTAGCTTTTGTAGAAACATTTGACTTTGCCACAGTGGGCTTGAAGGCAATCATTTGAGAAGAACCCTACCGATGGGTTTGGATAGCTGCAATTTACCAACAGGACTTAAAAAGGGAAGTCTGACGTCTCCCTCGGGGTGCAATGAGCTTGCAGTATGCTGCAGTTGGCTTCTTCTGAGTCAACGACACAAATTTTAATCAAAGATACACCTGACGTTGGCTGTATCTCAGAAGGCTTACAAAGGGTTACAATGTTACCACAGCCGATTTTGGACTCAGCATGTTACACACCTTACGTAGACAGGCAGATATCATCAGTAGAATCCTCATCCTCAATCAAAGATTTCCAGCAGTTCGCCAACCAATGTAGTAAAATTCGATTCGATTCGTGACTCGAACATTCTTATTCATTCGTTAATCAGATAATTTGATGTTGAAGAAACGTATTTAAACCAAATGCATAGGTGAGGCTCAAGTAATCGGGTTTTAATTGAATATAACATCAAAAATTTGTTTAATAACCGGTTAACAAGATTTATATTGGAGGAAGCCTTCAGACCATCGCACCTACAGGCTACAGAAAGGCTTTATAGTTTCAGCGAAGAATCGGGCTAGTCGATAAAAGTCCCGGTATACTGCAAAAGCCCAGGACTTTGGCCAGATGCAGATGAAGGGCGAGTGAAGTTTTGAACAAAAAGGGGAGAGAGCGGGGGTGATCTGGGATTTGCCGAAGTCAGGAATTTTCCTGCAAACCAACGCAACCGCCAACCTCCTCGGACAGATCACACTTCCATTTTTGGTTAACCGAGCTTTGAGCTTTTCTCTCAAGCAGCTTTAAATCTTCCACAGCCATATTATTTTGTAGCAAAAGGCACCAAACATCCTTCAGGGAATTACTTTATTTTGATCAAAATGGGCCTGGGATAGTCAGTGGGCACACAATGTAACAAAAATTAAGAGATTGAAACACAAAAAAGGAAATAAAATTTATGCACACGCTGAACATGCGCCTTTGGGGTTTTGTGCTAAATTACCTGAGCGGGAAAAAACAACGTTCTGGGGGAGATTTGTAAAATGCATGACTTCGTGCTCATTAATCCTGTCGGACTGCCTAAATTTTGTTAGGTGAGGACCAAACGCAGGCGATTAGGCAAAACCCCTCTGTTTTGTATTTCAAACTCAAGGACAGATCGCATTTCACTTTTAAGAGGCCAGTGATTAATGCTTTGCAAATGGAGTCAATCGGTTACCAACACCCAATCCCGATACAAAATTCTATTTAGGACAACCTAACAACCTAACCGGTAATTTATCGTAGAATCCTCCTCCCAAAAAACAGGCGAGGATTGTGTGCCAAGAGCATGTCAAAGTAGACCAAATTAATTTCTGCGGGAAGTAAAAAGCTGAAATGTGAAAACTAGATTATCTTCCGGAAAACATGCAGGGGATGCTGACGTATCCACTGATGGGACGAACCCCTCGCAGCCCTGCCATGCAGCTGCAAAAATATTGGCGAAACATGTACCTGGGCATTTAAGCTCGTACCTGGGCTGCCAGTATAGCGAATAATTTCATAAGTAAACGATCTTGGACAAGGCAAAAGTTACGTTTCTTCCACGAAGTAACAAAGGTTTTGATATGGCTGCTCCATGTGCCGATGAGAATATAAAGCGCGCACATGAGCAAGAAAGATTTCCTTTCAAAAGACATATCCGTAATTTTCTTACTTTCAAGAGCCCTTATGTCAGACAATGGTGGTACATGAAAATTCCCTTAACGCTTTTAAGTTGGTCATCTGTCGGTCAAAGGGGAGAATTCAAACTTCGGAACCATGCCTTCATTTGTGTGGCCTTTACCCTTCGCGAGCGATTCCATTGTCATACTTTAAAACAGCAGCAGCTGCGGGCCGTCATAACAGATCGGCGACAGGTACCTTCAGTTTCCGGATCACAATTTTCGCCAACCGTAAACCTGAAATGTGTTTGCAGCTGTAAAAGATTACATAGATGGTTTGTGGCATATTCTTAAGATATTCTAGTCACTTCGGGCGGCACAGGTTTCGAATGTGCTCCTTTTAGCCCGCCTTCGGAGACCGCACTCATAAAATATTATTGAGCACGCAGTACGTCTTGCCCCTCATTATAAATCAGAGCAGACTTTATAGAAATCATGCACAAAATATATTTTTTTGTGGTTATCTACCTGTAATTTACATCAGCCTCCAATTTCGCATGTCAAGCAAAGGTAAATTTTTATTCAAAAAGTTGTACAGTATGGATTTTGAAGACCGGGCCATGTCTATTCAAATAGTGTCGCATTGTTCTGCGCATGATGTTTCTTTTCAAGTATTCGACGTGGTTCATATCCAATGTAAAATTTTGTGAATCCTTTATGGTATGGTTTTATCCAAGTTAGAAGGTTACAATTTGCAGGTTGGAAGCGCTAAACCTAAGTGCAACGTATAAAATTTGGAAGTAATCCGAACTTGAAAAACCGTCTATAGAACTAGATTCTCTTAGAAGATCACTGAGACAGTGTGTGTATCGGTTTGCACTTTCGGTTTCATACTGGAGGCCAGAAATAGAGACTGTGAGCACACTACAGCAAATAAGTGGCCGCGCGAATGATACGCATGCCAGCAGGGGGTCGTCAACGTGTCTGTTGATGGAGTTGGTGTAAGACACCCAGGCCTCCAACGTTTCTAATTGCCGGCTCACGTCATTACCCGCTTGCTCGCGACGTTAAATTCGTGACCTTCCTTCATGATGTGGGTAGCGATCTGAGAGAGTTGGTTCGCCTCTCCTCACTGCCCGTTTGTCGTCACCAAGTCAAAAGATACCGTGGTTTGATCAGGCCTCCCAATTCCGGGCCACCATCCGGGGAAAAAAGGTTCGGCCTGATCAAACATGGCATCCTTTGACGTGATTTCAGTATTTACGTCTGTCCAACCGGGTCTGGTTCGCGACACTACTCAAGCGGTTCGCAAAGAACTACGACGAAAGGAGGGATCCTCTAATAATTTACCATCTAATGCAACTCCTTGTCTTCTGCCAAAGAACCTTTTTTCGCATTCAATGGTAGAACATACGAGCAGCTCACGCGACTTGACGGGATGATGACTTAGTTCGCGAATAATGGAGAACAAATGGGCAGTGTGGAGAGACGAACCAACTCCCTCATATCGCTACCCACACCTGCCGCACCCTGAGTTGGCCCCCGTGTTGGTCCAGCGCATCTACCACGTGGCCCGTTTTGGGGACACAACTAGTACCCCCTAGTATCCCCTAACTAGGATCCCCTACACACCTCACACATACTACGGTTCAAAAGGCGTTGTCCGACGATGTTCACCGTATGCTCCACAGAATGGTGATGCAGATGCATTTGAATTAGTTTTAACTGATAGTAATCTGACTGGCCTGACTCTCAGTCCGCCAGTCAGCCACTCCACACAAAACACACATTAGGCTGACCACGCGATTCGAGTTATCCTGTAAGTTGGCAACCTTCCAAGCCACGGCTTTTAGCACACCAGGATAGTTTCAAGCGCGTCAGCTTGTTGATAGTGGGAAAAATGCACTGAGCCGTCGACCTCATTCTCTCCTACACCCCCACAATCAGACCACCGTCCAAGCCGGTCACTTGCCTGATGTGGACACACGCAAACATGCACACTCCATAGTTTTAAAGCCGTGAAGATACACTTGGTATTATATTTCACGAAATGTCAACGGAAGTTCGTAAAGACGTTTTCAATTATGAGGAATTATCTATTTAGGGTGGTACTTATGATTATTGCAGGACATATTCACAATATATTTCAGACAAGCAAGGATGACAGCTTTTGGGTTCGAATATTTCCGGCCGCCTGCGTAAGCCACACGCGGTAACACATAGTAAGGTAGAGATTGTTTATATGCTTCCTTCCCTATAGAAACTGCTCGTAATACGGTTGGGTTTGTGTTTACTTCGAGGGAGGGCTCAGATTGAGATAACGCTTAAAGCTTGAGATATGACTAATATAAGGGGCAGGGCACAGGAAGATTTGCCCTTCCATGTCCCCAGCGAGGATCATGAAAGTGATCCCAAACAACAAATACTTATGAATCTAAACAGATTTTTTATTATAGATGCCCAACAGTATGCATTCTTGACATGATTTCTTAAACACCTACGTCTTCCTCAAATTGCATACTCGAAGAAAGAGCATCTTCTTACGCATATAGGCACCTATGCGAGTTCAGGTTCTTGTTGTAAAGGCGGTAAACGCGTGATCACTGGGATAGTACGTATATTGGGCTAAACGGGCCACGTGGTAGATGCGTTGAACCAACATGGAGGCCAACTCAGGGTGTGGCAAGCGTTATTTAGGTCGAGGTCCCATAAAATGGGGGCCCCCTGCAAACTATGGGCACGCGTATTTGCAGGTTCATGCCACGCATCGCCACTTTTGCCAGTTACGGCTCATATGTGGGTCAGGGAAGAGAGAGTGCTGTGCAAGACTACAATGACCTAAAAGTAATTTGCGCGCACTTCACCGTCCCTGCACAACTCTCCTGTGGAGCGTACGGTGGACATCGTCGGATTACGACGGTCGAACACTCGTTGTCTGAGTTTTCGGTCTCGTAATGGAGGCCAGCATTAGAGACTAATAATGCCACGACAAATAAGCGGTTTTGGTGGTCTAACAAGGCGGAAGGAGTATGGGGTGGGGAGGGGGTGGTCTTCGTGATAAGGCCGGGTCCTCGCCGTGTCACGACGTCGTGATGGTGCGCGTTCTTAGCTAGGAACGGAGCCACACCTCTCGGTCGTGCGAAAGAAACGCATGCCAACAGGGGTTTGTCAACGTGTCTGATGATAAAGTTAGTGCCAGACACCCAGACCTCCAACCCTTCCCGCCCCATCTTATTACTGACTCACGTAATTAACCACAAACTCACAACGTTACATTCGTGGCCCTTCTTCATGGTGTGGGTACGGTACCCCCTAAACGGGCCGCGTGTTAGATGCGCTCGACCAATGCGTGGGCCAGATCAGGGTGCAGCAGGCATTGTTCGGGTTAATCTTCCATATCAAATGCGAACATGGGTGGAGGGGGCTTGGTGCAACGCGTAGATGCAGGCTCATACCACACTAGCCACTCCTGCGATTTATGGCACTCCCACTCCTTGGGGTCTAATTCAGGCGTGGCGGCACGGTCAGGATCGTCTGCGGCCACGCCACTTACCTGCGCCCGACCCCGCCTCCGGTCTTCTTGACTCTGTCTGGACAGTAGGCGCAAGCGGGTAAGGTAGGAGAAAGTGTGGTAGCTGCCGCGCAAGTCTACCTTAACTTAAAACCAATCCACGCGCCATTCGCCGTCCCTGCACCAGCCTGCTGTGGTGCCTATGGTGGGCATCGTCGGACTTCGAACTGTCGTCAGTTCACCATTGGGACTTTGCTCTAGCAAGACGAAGGCTCAAAGCCGATCGGCGCTTCCCCCTTGGCTGATGGGCTGCTGGCGTACACAGCTCGGACAAAGCAGAGGGCACTCGTGCTGGGTCTAAGAATTTCCACGGCGGATGAGGTGTCGACCACCGAGTCGGACGATATCCACGGCACGCTCCACAGTAGTGTGGGTTGAGGGATTATGACATGCGCGTGAATTAGTTTGAAGTGATGGTAGACTTGTGCAGCATCCACCGTACTCTCTTCATCCCCCCTACCTGTGCTTAGGGGGTCAGCTCATTTTTTACATTTTTGGTGAACGACATGTAATTGTTGAGAGGGTCATCGACTGAACTTCAATGCACAGCGGCTCGAGCATTAAAAACTTTCTAAGTAGATACTGTTCCATGGTTTACTGTCAAGGTGTTGGAATTCATATGTGCCGAGGTACCAAACTAGCTTTCCTTTAACAGTCTGGTCACTTCTCCTTAACTATTCTGTTTGTTTTGACAAAATTGTGCTGGCATTTACCCTCTTATAAGTGTGCTAAATAATTAGCTTGTTGGATATTTGATTATAAATTTTCACATAACTACTATTCTTTTACTGCCAGGCTGGTATGGAATCGCGGTATCTAGGCCGCTGGTCATAACTACTGTGGTTAATACAAACGCTCCATAGCTAAAATTTCCCTGCGCAGCTGCCGGGATATTCCAACGCAAGGTTAGGGTGTGGCTGACTAACGATGACTCATAAGACCAGAATTTGTCATCCCAAGTTCCACTGGCTTTCTCGGTCTTCCTTCTGCATCCGATGTTTATATAGCCAAAAAAGACACAAAAGGCACATCTTTAGTCATTTATGTGAAGGATATGATCGCCGAAGGTACACGTCTAATGCACTGGGAGTTCACTAACAGGCGGACATATGTGGTCATGAGTTAGCTGAATACTGCACCTCGCAGTACTTAAAGGCTAGCGCTCATGCTGACTTGCCACTGTCGGCAAGGCTGTTTGGGTGGGTTGTACTGCGGGATAGGCGGTGGTTCTTATCGTGATGACAAAAACGCTTCCCATTGGGATCGGCATTTGGGAGTCAACAACCATGGCATCGTTGTCCCAGTCCCTCGTCTCTCGTCTACGTCCCTCGGTTGTACCATTCCATATTTCTGTGAAACTCGCTGGGTCGAAACAGTAGGTCATTTGCCAGAAGGGCAGTTCACTAGTCTGTCTTTCGCGGTTGTGCTTGAGATTATCGAAACGGAGAGTCTGAGAAATTGAATGAAGTGGACTGAAATAACTGAAAAGTGAGATAAAATTCCAAGCCAAAATTAGCAGAGTGCAGGAAATTCAAACGTCAGTATACAATCTGCATCAGCTCGACTCATGCTGCAAAACAGGAAACGCGCATACAGTGAAACTTACAGCTGTGCAAAAAGTTACGACAAGAGCGTAACATGTGACCTAACTCGGAGACCAAGGTCAGCGAGCACTACGGGACCGACGGTAATAGGATCATTATGGATGAGGCTAAAGGAAGAAAAGGCGATCGTCAAACTTAACCTAACCCTATCCATTTTTTCTTTAAGTTTAGCATTCCTTGTTGGGTTAGTAGGCTTGCACAATAGTTTGTTGCCCTGACAAGTGAACAGTTTGTGAGATACGATGGCTTTACCTCAAGCTGACCACTATGCGCGATACCATTCCTAGCTGATCTAACACTCTTTTATACGAACCCTTGACAAAAGTAAGAATGATGTCCGCCCTACGCGATCCTTCATTATCAAAATAAAACTTATGCCGCGGCGTCCTTATAGTCGGCACTCAGAAAGTTGCCATTAGATCCGATACTTCGGTCATCCTGCCGCCAAAGAAATATTGTGTGATCCTACTAACCCTACAACAAATGCTAACTTTAACGACTACAGTGTATAGAGTTAGGACTACGTTGGCATGCAGTACGGTCGCGTATTACACGCCGACCTATTCTTTGTTTCCTGAGTTGGGTCACATATTACGTTCCGCAGTCAGGCCTTCCACCCGGAAGCGCCCTAAACAATCCTTCTTCCAGGATAAATTTGAATGACGGGTATGCCTTATTTATAACATCCATTCGAGCTGAAATATTGATTTGTTCAGATGCAATAACGAATTTATCATCAAAGTAGCGCCCACAGTAGTTCAGCCTGTTTACGTGGTTACAAAGCTGCAAAGTTTCCAACTTGCCCGAAAATATATTTGTCAGAAGCGAACCAAAAGACGAGCCCATAACTACTCCGTCCATTTGTCTATGCACATTTTTAGCAAATAGGAACTGAACTTTCAAGGTACATGTCAATAAAAATTATTTGAGGACATTCCTCGGCGTTCCTTTATCCTGTTGATCGGAAACAACGAATTCCCATAGTTCATTGATTGTTTCCGTGTCCAAGAGGTTCGTAAAGAGGAGTTAGTACTTGCAGCATGTGAGAACGATTGAAGGCAAACAGGATGCTGCAGGATGCTGCCCAAACCCGCTCTTGTGGATTGCTTAAAATTTTGCGAACAAATCACTCCTCTTGAACAATCTTCGTGCCAAAATCATGCCTACTTGTGGGGTAAATAGGTGCATCACTAGACATTTGAAGATTCTGATGGTGATCTCATCCCACGTTCGTTTTCATTGCAAAGGCTTACATTCAGAAAACAGGGTAGTTCACTCGCAAAATGACTTTCGGTGGTCCGAGGCTGTTTTTATTACCCGGAAACTAGATATTAAATGAATCCGCAGATGATACCGGGACTGGTATTCGGACAAAATAAACAAGTGCAACCTACTTGTATTCCGACTAAAGAAGCCCTTCATGCAGGACATCTGAAGAGAGTAAGATAATTGCGAAAAAAAATTCAACAATCGGCAAGCCACGCACGTTTTTGAATGTCAAGATCTTACTTGGCACTATATTTTTTTCAAACTGCTCAAAACTGTATTCCTTGTCATTGGCCACTGTTGCCTTCAGCTTTGTCTTTCGTACGGGTTTTTGCTAACAATGGAAAATAGATCGCTCGGTCTTTTGTCAGGAAACGGAAACAATGGCCATTCTGAGAAGAACAAAAAATGCGTCAGTTCTTGGGAATTATTTTCCTAAAGAAATTATGCTTGCCATTTTTTTCTAGTTCATTTGTTTTTTTACCAATTTCAAAAAATAACCTCGTTGACAGTAGGTTTCATTAAAAAGATGGCCATATATCTTTTTAGCCAAAAAACATTATATTCTTCAAAGTGCTCATTTCAGTAGCGATTCAATAAACGGAAATTATAACGCATCGGCTTGTCATGAACAATATTCAGTCCCTTCAGAACCCGAGATTATATTTGCTCCTGGTATAGAGGGCTAATGTTTACGGGCGAACACTGCTTAGGAGAAGTTGGAGGTCACTCCGCCACCTTTATGCATATCAACCAACTTTACACCCCTTCACAGCTCTCGTGGTTATGCACAGTGGAGTAATTCCTTGAAGAATGTTCACCGATCATTAACGGAACTCACTTGTCCAGTAACCGATCGCTGAGCGTTCATCAACAAATGTCCAGATTCTTCATCTAAACCGGAAAGAAAACGAGCTCGCGGCTCAATGGTTAGAGCGATGAACATCTGATCAACAGATCACGCGTTCGAGCCATGGGTTGGGTAGCGCTAGAGGTTGGTTTGACTGGCTGATGACGGCCAATGAACCAGAATTGATATTCCAGGCTCCCTTTTATTAGTCAGCACTGTTAAGGTTATTGTTTTAGTATAGCGAATACTAGTTCTACAGGCAAATTTTCTACGTTAAGAAAAGAAACGTGTGTAATTTTGATAAGCCACATCATATTTCCCCTTACCGATAATATAAAAGTAGTAGAGGATTTTGGTCGATTTGAATAATTTCTTTTACCCACTTGTTAAAAACTCAGGCACTAGGGGAAGATAACTTTTCCCACGTGTGATTAAAATCACGGCTCCCGGTGGGGCCTCGTAGCTCAGATGGCTAGAGCGTTAGCTGTACTAAAACCATCCCCTTGCTGACGTGGGCTCGAATCCCACCGATGCTGCAAAGTTTTTCACAATTGTTCAGAGGAATTATTCAATACTGCCACAATCCTCGACTAATTAATTGTGCTTGGTAGTCATCTGGTGGATTTAAGATTAATTGCTTCGGCAATCCTGCTTGGGCAGTCAGCTTACTGTAGCAGAATTGATGGATTTCATATGTTGCAGTAGGCTGGGTGGGTAAATTGACCCAAGTGTGATTAAACTGACGGCTCCCGGTGGGGCCTCGTGACTCAGTTGGCTAGAGCTTTGGCTGTACTATAGCCTTCGCCTTTCTGACATGGGTTCGAATCCCACCGATACTGCCACGTTTTTCACAATTGGGTCAAAAGAATATAAAATTACATACTTTTAAAACTGCTGGCGGTTCGAGTTTGGTATTTGTGCAGTATATTGTTACTTTTGCATGCCCCAGTAACAGAACTCGTGTACAAGTTTAGTGGCACATGAAGTTTCCCAGAAAACATTCATCTTCCTTTCCTTTCAAATTCAATTAGCCCTCTGATTCTTCACCCTCCAGCCCAGACTAAGAAAAATCAAAGTGCCCATAGCAACAGTCATAGTGTATTTACAATTCGTCCGTTGAAAACGCCAACCTGCACTTTAGTCAACGCGCAGGCAACCTGCGACAGCAAAGCGACAGCCACAGCTCTCACAGACGTCCGAGCAACTGTCCATTTTGCCATACGGTTTGAGGATTTCCATGACTTTCAGTGTAATTTAAATTCCACTCACATGCTATGTAGGTTCCCACAGAAACAGCAAATCTAGCTAATTGCTCTATCTTTTAATTCACGAACCGCCAGTGCCACAACTTGAGCCGAGACTGTCTACAAATATGAACTGGGTTTGTGTGTTAAAATAGAATTTGCCGATAAAAGCGCAAATTCGAGCTCTAGAAGACTACACCCTATCTCTGAAACAAGAGCTTTATTTGCCGGAAGTTTCAGTTTCATGCGCGAAACCATCGCCGGATGGGGGTAATTCATGCACAGTCGCTCTTACGCTGTATACCTATCGAGACTAATGACTGCCATTATCGAAGATGGTTGCTCTCGTTATGATACTTGCTTGATGGTCGGCACTTGAATTGTTGATCGTTTAAAGAAAATCGTTCATATTTGACATTGGCTTGATAATTACTCGGCCACTTGGCTTACCGACACTGAAAATAGAAGCACTGTTCACCCGCGCTCTCTCCACATGGCTAATTAATCTGCATAAACTAAGTTTTTGTACTAAGATGGGAGGAGTGTTAATTACATTCGTCAATAATTCGGGGGCCGGAAAAATACAACTGAAGCAGCCTGCGGCCCACGCGATTGCCATCTATCGCAAAAATGTCGGCTTCGTTGACCTTGAATGTGTCCAGGCCCCAAAGAAAGAGCTGCAACTTAGTAACTGGCGTCATGCCTCCGCGCTGCTGTTGCACGTTTAGCTAACCACGTTCAGATCAGTCTTCCCGTTTCTCAGATGTATTTGCTCTGCCCGCATCTGCACCAGCTTCGATAAATGACTGCAGACATTGCTTACTGCGACATTGTGTCCTTTAGCTTCGTTACCTGCTGTTTGCAATGTGCAACCCAAACTCCAAGAGGTGCTTTTTTGCACCACTCATATGAATCAATTAATTGGATCAGATTCGTGTGAGCTTACTTACGAGCTCGTGGGTAGCACAGGTTTATGGTAGCTTTGCTAAGTTTCAGCCAATGCACCCAGTTGTTTCAGCTTTCTTTTACATTTAAAACGTCATGCATGTGACAAAAAGCTGGCGATCAATGCCGCAAACGTCTTATTTTCTCAAGTTAAAGTTTAGCTCCAACAATCGTTGCCTCACAGCAGCATTGTTCGCCCGGCAGTCAGATTGTAGGATTGCTTTAGTATCTGCGACTCTGGATTGGATGGCCTTCCTTTCGGACACATGTCTCAAATTTCCTACACAAATAATCATACTATGCAGGAATTGGCACGTCTGGTTTGAACTGTGGTACCTGAAACCTACATGCGCCAACAAAGATAAGGCAGGAGTGAAACTGCAACATTATTTTGAAATTCTTTTGAAAGTAGCATTGTGTCATGGTTCAGACGAGTGAAAATCACATATCTGCGAAAATGCTTTTTATTCATTAAAAGAACAATTTAGTGGGAATACAACTTTTGCCATAATATTTACGTAAGTACAATGCGTTTTCTCTCCTGAAGGGTCCCTATTACCACCATTTTCAAATTAAAGGTGACCTTGTGTCCTAGATCAGGGTGGAGGGGTCATACAGTCAGTGGTCAGTCTCAAGGAAAGTTAACTTAATTTCTGAGGTGTCTTTTTCGATTAGAGAGGATTAATTAAGTGAGATTGTAAGGTCGATAATCTTGCAGTAAAATTCCGATAATATTTCAGGGGTCTGCTTTTAAAGGCATGTCTTCTCGGCCGCCTGAAAAAATACCCTCGGTAAAGAATGGCAAATTTAATACTATGCAGTTTTTCTATCGAGTATTGATTCTCTTATAAACTCAAATATATTTATAGGAAGGAGGCTCAAAATATACTTTCATTTGATAGCGTCAATGACGCCCTCTTGAAAATTAATACTCGAAGAATTGTTGTCTTTCGGTTTTTAGAAAAGGTTTCCAACTAAGAGCGCACAATGTTCATTTAAATGGCATCGTGCCCGTCCGTTCATTTATAACCCTCACGAAGTGTATACTGCAGTTCGACCGTCGTGGATTCGAGAATGCCAACCAAGTGCTCTGCAGCACGGCGGTGCAGGAACCGTGACTAACGCTGGATTATAGCGAGAGTAGACTTGCGCTGCATCTACCTCGCTCTCTGTTCCACTTCCATACTGGGTCCCGGTGTCAAGACAGAGTCAAAAGACCGTTAAATGGGAAAGGTTGTAATGAAGTATACAACATCGTCTACAGCCATTGCATACAGGAACGTATGACTCCTTGCGCGGAAAGTATATAGGTTGTAGACTATAAAACCTTAAAGGCAGGTCAGTGGAGAAAATTACCTATTTGAAGACCTTTTCAATAGGAAACTATGACCTACATAAGGCAGAATGGATCAGACGTAGAAATTCGGCATGAAAAGTTATATCGACGAGTCTAACCGCAACAAACACGTTATAGATGGAACACCTGGAAAATTTTTAAAAAAACTGTGATTTCAGGACAACCATCCGATGAGCATGCAAGTCTACTTCAGAGAGCCCGAGTAAATAAAGCAACGTGAAGAGGCCTGAGAGCGGCATAGCAATCATTCTACTGGTGAAAACGAACTAAATCCTGATTGAAACCCAGAGGACGATGAGCACATGACTCAGTGGTTAGGGCGTTGAACTTCTAACCAAATATCATGGGTCCGAGCCCCAGGGCTTTGGGTTGGGGTATGACAGGCTGCTGATGGCTAATGAGTTAGGAATGGCCACACAGTCTCCCTTGCTTCTGTCGGTAACGTTATTCCGCCTGTCGCTAGCCGTTGTGCAGCTGCTCGCAGGGCTCGAGAGTGAACCCGAAGGCAAAACCGGACAAGTTTGCCCCGTGGAGCGATCGGCGAGCTCCCATCTATCTATTTGGTCAGAGCCTACTGGTCGCATAAAGCCAGTGCGCAGAAAGATGTCAGGGAGTATACAATTACTTCTCGCTAAACCAGACGCTTACACCTCCTTCCCTAAAGTTTTAATGCACAGGCAATTCAAAAAACTTTGATTGGATGCCATATGGCTCCCAGTCAGCCAACGACCCAAATTAAGATATCATCCCAAACGTACTGATTACTTCTATTACTTTATAGGAACGGCGAACTAGAAAACAGACATATAGGCTTTGTAATGGAAGTAGCAGTGTTCGCCGAGACGCACCGAGCACGGGGTCGTACAAATACTTAACTCGGGACGCGAATCCAATTTAAACAACCTATAGTAACGTGCTAGTTTCTGAATAACCAACTCTCTAGCTTAAATTGGAAATTGCACTCGGTAAACTATCGACAAAGGACCGTATATTTTTTTCATATATATCTGATAGTTGACGGTTTGACCGTCATAGCCGAGGAAGTCCACCGTGTGCCCAACAGCATAATGACACAGGGGTGGGAGTTGCGCAGCATCTATCGCACGCTGGCTTTTCCCACCTGTTATGACTAAATCAAGAAGAGCTGAGGTACTAAAAGAGCGCAGGTGACTGGCGCGGAGAAAACGCGTCCCTAAGCACGCCACAATACCGCCTCTCATCGCACTGAGTGGGAGTGCCATAGAGATCACACGAAGAAACCTTTGCAGCTCCACTCTTAGTCCACCAGTCAGCCAATCCATACAAACACACGATAGTTCGACCGTCGTAGTCCGACGATGTCCACCGTATGCTCCATGGAAGGGTGGAGCAGGGACGGTGACTTGCGCGTGAATTAGTTTTAAGTGATAGTAGCCTTGCGCTGCAGCTACCGCACACTCTCCTCCTCCCCCACCTGAACCCGGTTTCAAGACAGAGTCGAGAAGACCGGAGGCGGGAGAGGACGCAGGTGGCTGGCGCGGCCGGGTCACCTAAGTCCTAGCCGCCCCTAGGCGTGCCACCACACCTCCATGTTCGGCATTTGTTATGGGAGCGCAACCCGAATAACGCCTGCCGTGCCCTAATGTGGCCCCCATGTTGGTCCAACGCATCTACCACGTGGCCCGTTTAGGGGGCTCACAAACACACACACACACACACGACAGTTCGACCGTCGTAGTCCGACGATGTCCACCGTATGCTCCATGTGAAAGTGGAGCAGGGACGGTAACTTGCGCGTGATTTAGTTTAAATTGATAGTAGACTTGCGCTGCATCTACCGCACTCTCTCCTCCTCCCCCACCTGAGCCCGGTGTCAAGACAGAGTCAAGAAGACCGGAGGCGGGAGAGGACGCAGGTGGCTGGTGCGGCCGGGTCCCCTAAGTCCTAGCCGCCCCTAGGCGTGCCACCACACCTCCCATGTTCGGCATTTGTTAGCGGAGCGCAACCCGAATAACGCCTGCCGTGCCCTGATGTGGCCCCCGTGTTGATCCAACGCATCTACCACGTGGCCCATTTAGGGGGCATCACACACACACGCACACACACACACACACACACACACACACACACACACACACACACAGGGCTGACTGTGAGATCTGACTTATCTCGACAGATTACAACCTTGCAGGGCACAGCTTTTAGCGCATTGTGATAATCTAAAACGCGTCAGATTTTTTAAAGTGAGGAAAAAGCGCTGAGAATCGACATCGTTCTCTCTGCCCTTTCTTACGAATCAGTTGATTCTCCGAATTGCAGTGCGAGCCCGTGTCATCGTAGTTAGGAGTGCTGGACCTCCAATTAACAGGTCACGATTTCGAGCCTCAGTGTTGCAATACCCAAGGTTGGATATTGTATGTTGAATACGACTTATAACATAGAAATGCCTTGAATTTGTCAGGAATGTTATTTTTTGTTTCTCCTGGTTTTTGAATGGATTTGAAGACATAAAACCTCTTAATAATTAAGAGTGCCTTCTAGGTCTGTTTTACGGAACGAAACAGGACAGTTTTGGCCCAAATCTTTTGCTTCCCAGCTGATAACTAATTTCCTAGGCTGTAGGATATCGCAGAGAAACACCTCATGTTTGCTCGCATTGTGCTATAAATGAGCCTTCATAAAGGCAAGACCACTTTCCATGAAGTCCATATTGGAAAGGAACAATACGATTTTGCGTACAGGAAAATAGGGTATTTTGAAGTAGGAGAAATCACGTTGTTTTCAAGAAGCAGGTGTTTATTTATTTTTAAAATCTCGTTTTTGACAACTTTTGGTGTTTTTTTGTAATAAAACGCAATAGTAATTTAGTATGACAGTATTTATATTAGATCACTGAAGATTTGAAAGCTTAAACACAGATAAGGTGTATTCAATAACAAATTTAAGCTTCATCTTAGAAAACAGCCATACTGTCTCCTCTCTCGAAACTATTTGATTCCTGTCAACAGCTCGGAGCAAAATCCTATCGAAAATCTTTTTGCCAATATGAAACGGAACTGGCACAAGACGATGAAGAACCTCTCAGTTCATGACAGGTTAGATGCAGGACTTAGTAATCACATTAACCATAGTACTATAGACAGCTTGCCGGTCTCCATGTCTGACATCATTTATTGTGTATTAAATGCAAACGGACAATCAAGAAATACTTTTTTGTATTTTTATTATTTTTTTGCTTTTTGCAACCTTGTTTTTAAACAGAATTAAGTGATTTTTAATATAATTAAGTTCTGCAATTCAAGTACACTTTACTTTATAAGGCAAAATGTCTTTTTTAAGAATCGCCTTTTCAAATATTTCCAGCTGATTATTAGGTAAGATAATTGACGAAACATGAGAAAGTTTTATGGGTGTTTAGTCTGAGTATCACGCAGGTATCCCTCGGACTAAACATCCACAACAGGGTAGAGTAAAAGTTGTTGAGCATACATCGCGGCAGTGAAGGGAAGGTGAAATTTCCTTTAACTTAATAATTGAACAGTACCGAAAAAGGAATTCTTTTGAAAAAATACACTACAAGCATAAGATTTAACAAAAACACGAACGCAAAACTTTCTTTTTTAGTTGTTTACTTCCGTGTCCCACACCCTTTTAAGCAAATGAATTTTCTTAAACACACACTTTACTACAGCGTCTTTAGATCTGTTGCTTAGCTTTTCTGCCCTACGTGGTAGATGCTAGGGGCCATATGAAGACACGGAAGGGGTTATTAGGCATGCGCACCCATAAAATACGCCACACATGGAGGGAGGTGTGGTGATATGCCTAAGCGCAGGCTAACGCCGCGCCAACCACTTGTGCCCTATCCCGACTCCGGTCGTATTGACTCACTCTTGATACCGGGCTCTAGTGTGTGAAAGCAGAGAGGGTGTGGTGGATGCTGTGCAAGCCTACTGTCACTATAACCTAACTCAAGCTAAATGTATTGTTTCTATACCCACCTGGTTGCGAGGCACATGGTGGCCAGCGTTAGTAACGACGTTCGAAATCTAATATTTTTCTTCTCGGAGCAAAACGGAGCTTACGGGGATTGCAGCCGAGCAGCCGCCTGAAGTCCATCGTTTGCATGCAGGTAGCATGTTAACCGGTTTCTCATTTATTAATTTTGATTTGTTTTGCATATCACTTTCGTTAAAATCTACGCGGTTACTTGTGATTTTAGTCCACCGTCTACAAAGTGTTTCACATATTACATTTAAAATAGCTATCTACTTAAATATAATAGTAGACATATTTATTCAGTCGGGTCTATAAATTTGACCGATGAGTGCGTCAACAGCTGAAACCCTAGTAAAGAAAGTAACTTAAAAGTATTTCAAATGAGTTGCTTTTTCGGAAAGAAAAGATTAAGTCCGGAAAACCTTTTCATTTAATGTTCCTTTGGAAATCTATAGGATCGACAGAGGATTCCAAGAAAGCTTGGGTCATTTTGGCAAAATGTGTTGGGAGACATCAGGCAAGCCACAATTGCACAGTTATCAGTTTTTTTTGGCTGGAGAGGACGTGAACCTTTGGTTTAAATTCTCAAACATAAACAAAAACTTGTGTATATACTTTGCACTTTTGCAAATGAGTGTTCGTGTGCAATGGTTATCTACTTATGGTATCACAGTGGCAAAACTGTACGTGAACAATTAGCATTTGCTAGTATCAAATAACGTTATTGTTTTTAAATGAACTATAATTTCAGAAAATTAAGACAAGTAGTTTTCCATATCAACAAATCATTGGGGAGACGTAGTTTGTATTAGCGTGTCACCAAACTACGTTTCATAATATTTATTTTTTTCTTTTAACGTGACATTAAAATAATGACTTGGAAGTAAAGCATGCCTCTTTTGAATGAAAAATATGCTGTTACAAATTCATAAGATGCATGTTTGCAGCTACTCTTACTATAATAGACAGTAATTTACCTATTAAATATTTAGGGAAAATCACATAGTTGCAGAAGAGACTTTTTAGTCTGAAAGAGAGCATTGACCTGCTTCACTGAGCACAGTCAAAAATAAGAATAGACATATGTGGGCATAGTTCAGTATATTTGAGGGAAACATGCATTGTCGTTCAAAAGTCCAAGAACTGAAGGAAATAAATCGATAACCCCACATCATGTATTAGCTAGTCCCGTTTCGCGTAAATACTTAAGGCTGTTGTCAATCCTGTTTTAGTATACATCCGCATTCATTGCCTCAGTGGATCAGAATGTGAATTACTAGCACTAGCTGAGGAAATACCTTGTGAGTTCTATAAAAAGTTGAACTCTTTCTTCTGGGCAGGAGATTCTTAGCAAATAACGAGTAAATTTTCATGCTTTGCACGATTACGATAGGGTTAAGAGTGCTCAATATGCAAGTCAACATTTCTGTGTATCGCCCTCCATGTTTTTCAAATCCAGTGTTATTTTGGCGTTCGTTGGAGTTTGGGCTACACTTTCACTTTAAAAATTAAGTTAAAAGGCTTTTAAAACTATAAAACAGTCTTAGCATTCTACATAGCAAATTAATTTGGTTAAGTTATTTGTTCTTTCATGCAAGCTCTTCAACTATATGCGCATCGTGATTAATTGCATAAAAACACAAAATGATTTGACTTTTACCAAATTATAGCGACTGAAAATGCTTAAAACCGAAGAAGTGCGTTTTGCTACAGCAGTACCGTTAATTTCTATTTGATTTGTTCTATAACTTGTAGAATATAGAACCTGTGGTTGCTTCTAGTGCAAGAATTTACTTTACAAAGCTAAAAAGTATTTTGCCTTGCCAAGAGCTCTCTGAAATTTCAATCATAAACGGATTTTATTCTGTTGATGATGAACAGAAAAGTTTTGGAAGTTAGTTTTATCTTTTCCCTGTTAATTGTGTTTTTTTATTAGTGACGAGGCAAGTGGTGTTTCAGTATATGAAGAGGACACCTTGTCTGCCGTAAGTACTTTTGGTCTTCACTAATTCACCTCTTAGACGACTGTTGTGATGGCTTCAGTTTACACAATACGAGAGCCGTTTTACAAGTACTCAAGCGCTTAAGATGGAAAATAAACTTCTTTTGCGTTAAACTAAAAGCAGTGGCGCTAAAGAACGCTATTGATACCCGAAACCGAGTTGAGGCAATGTTCCGCCTAAAATTGTTAACGTTTATAGCAGTCCGCACGATTACCGAGGGCCCATTGCCTGTAAGACGGAAGCTTTTGAGACAGAGTTGTAGACCAATCGATTTGAAGCTCCCAGTTAAATTGAGTAGTCGCAAAATAAGAATACAGCAAATAAGAGCTCAATTATATCTCCAGAGGCTACCAAATGAAAGTTTTAATTGAACGGTGCGATAAGTTTTTATTCTAAAAATGACTGTTTGTTAGCGTACACTGCAGCAGCCTTGATGATACTGCTTTTCCACATTTTGAGTTTGGTATGTCGCAATTTTTTCGGAGTCCAAAGTTGAGCGGAGGTCGGAAGTTATCTACAGAGGCGATGAAACTCAGAAACTTAAGAAAGATTGGAGGTACATTGGACATAATTTCCGCCACACTAATAACCTTACTCAAGCATAAAGTTGATTTTTCGATAGTATCTAGCTTCCCATCAATTTACGGTTAATAGAAATTTCATTATAGTCATAAAAATTCGAAAAATATTTTGTGCACTATTTTCAAGGAAAATAACGTTTGCGTCGAATATTCCAAACGTTTGAGCATTCTCGAGTGGAAATTAGCGGCCATCTTTCGAAACGTTACGTACATTTTTATGCTTGTTGGGTCCTAAACCTAGTTACTTTGTGCATTTGATGTAACTAAATTTAGTCACTTTGCGTTACCATGAAAATACCATTTGCAGTAATAGTATACGAAAAAACGCAAGAAACCGCTGCAGGTTTTTAAAGCCGGCTAAACCTATGAGCAGATAACCACCCTTGCAATGAAGAGAACTTCTCAGCAAAATTTTTAATTCAGGTTTGAACAGAATTTAATGTGCATTAATTAGTATATTTAGAGTAAATGACAGAAGTCCTTATTAACTCTATTGAAATGGTACAGGTACGTATGAAAAAATATGGTTTTCAAAATTTTTTACAAGTCCTTTTATTGTGCAGAATGTATAAAACTAATAATGAAGTATGGACCTTAAAAATATGCCGTATTTTTTAAGGTAACAGCAAAAAATAGGTTAATTGCATTCGTACCAGGAAAATTTGTCAGAGTTAAAGCTAAAGACACTAGCCTCTAGAAGGAAACCAACGTTTTTTGTTTTTCTCCAGGGAAAGTTGTGCATGCTTTTGCTTTCAAATAAACTAATTATAACACAAGTTCATGTCTCAGGCAATACCTACATTGATAGCTGGACCTACTTTCAGCGCAGCGTTAGCTTTTAAATTGCCACAAATATTCCCTTCTAAGGGTTTCTTGCCCATCTTCTTTAAAGATATGGTAGAAAAGTAATTCTTACGTTCTTCCTGCTGGGCCCCAATCTCCTCTAAAATGATTTTCTTGAGATTAGTAGGCTCCCTTATAGCTGTCGGTAGCCATAAATTAAAGTAAGACTCCTATTTTCTGAGTACAAGTCTGAGTAGGTGGGTAATTTCTAATAATTCGCTGACTGACCGTAACATCAATATTCGAATTCGTAGGGCAGTGTAAACTGAGCCTTAAAGAATGAGCGTACTGGAAGGGTAGCCGAGGGCAATCAGTAGCCACTTAAGGGGCAGGGGATAGGAGGAGGAGCAGGAGGAATTTCAGGGACCATGAGGTCTCAGGGTTTCTTTCAGTCGTCTACTCACCAGTTGCATACAAAACCTGCTGATTTTCCGAGGTAACTGTTATTTGAAATCACTATATTCTAAACTCAGGCTAATCGAACACAAGTTGACATCTATAAAGGTAACAAATCTCTCAGAGGAAAGTAGTCCTTTCTAAGCACGCATGGTTTTGTAAGTTCTCGTACAAATTCGAATCGGATCTTTCGCCAATTTGGTGAGCACTATACCTAACCTGAAATACTCTCTTGAGCTATGGTAACTGCGTCTGGATGCAACGGCACCAAAAATCCAGCTGAGCGTATGGAACATATTTCATGTAAGGTGTGCTTTGTAAAAAAACATGAAACGCTGTCCCAGTTCACTTTCTTTCCCCTAACTGAGTTCTGTGCCACAAATATACGTTCGCTGACGGTTCCCGAACAAATGCATACCGGGAAGGTCTATGATAATTGCGTGCGGTATTCTCTGACTCGTTTTAGCTTACAGCTCTAACGGGGATTTGAAGCATCAGTGGTTCACCTCCAGCTACTTTGACATTGTTTACTTTTGTGTTCGTGAAATAAACGTCCTTATTTGTCTACAGTCGGCTTGTTTTTTTAACTGTCAGTTGTACGCGCAACAAAGAGTTTACAGGCATTGGTGCGTCGCAGTGGTCTCGTTCCGAATTCATTTGCTGAAATTGCACACCTCAGTATATTTTCTATGACCTCTTTTGAAAGTGCAAACAATTATTGACATATCTAGAATATTCCGAAAAAAACTGCACCATTTCGTTCTGCTGTGATATGTCACTTTAGATTTCCTGCCGGGTGTAGCAAATGCAACACTTTAGCTTTCAGTAGCAAATTTCATCTCTTTTTCTTCAGACAAAACACTGTTCTTATAGTTTGCTCCTCCGTAGTTAATTTAGTGCGACTTTTGTTGAAAGGACGTTTAAAAGTGCTTTGGATGAGCTAACACGTGCTAGAGTTCTTCTTCTCATTCTTGTTCCTCTACCCCCCAATTTTTAATGATGTGCCTCTCTCGCTGAAAGTAACTGTCTCGAACGCTCTGCTTTTGACAGACGGCCATCAGAAGACTTGCATTTCTTAAACATATAGGTCAAAATTCCGCAACCAAATGCATTTGCAGAAGAATGTAGAAGGCAGTATTAACAGCTGCAAATTTTTAAATATGTGCCTGGGCCTGTGTGTGTGTGTGTGTGTGTGTGAATCTTTGTGTAGATCATGCCTATTCGCCAAGCTGCCGGGATGACCAGGTGTGCTGGCCATCCTTTACATCGCGTGCGCGCGTGAATGCGTTCCTGAGGGGGCGGTCTAGCCCATAAAGAAACAACTGGGTACAGTGCTGATCGGTTGCCCGCGGGCAATAGGGTTCACTGAATGTGCCTAGTCAGTAAGTCTATGGGAGACGAGCAGAGCGGTCAAGTGACCATGACCGACGTCAATTTTATTTCCGTCGAAGCCCAGCAATATGACTGTCCCTCGAGAGTTTGACTGTCGGTTTCGACAATGTCCACTGTGTGCTCCACAGCATGGAGATGCAAGGACGGTGACTGGCACTGAGAGCAGACTTTCGATGCATCTACCTCGCTCTCTGTTCCACCCCCCCCCCCACCAGGGCCCAGTGTCAAGATAGAGTCAAGAAGAGCGGAGGTGGGGGAGGGGACTGCCTTTCACGTCTTCGAAAATTAACCTCTCTCCAACAGATAAGTTGAAAAAAAGGGTGAACACCGTAGGAGCTCATAGATGTCATCATCCTCCATCCCAACCGACTCAAAGGAAGACAGCAGTATACGACAAACATTGAGACCTTTCCTTGGCCTAAACTACCCAGCAAATGTTCACTCGCACTCTGGTTAATCTTTTGACATTGCAGCTAGACCAGAGACTCATAGCACAGACAGAGCGTAAACCCAGTGAAGGGTGCAAAACTGCTTAAAAGAAAATTACAGTGTGGAACTTCAGGAAAGGTGCTAGGTAATGAGGTCCGTTTACTTTCACTGGCTTTCATAATCTCACAAAGGCTTTCCACAGGATAAAAGAAAATTGAGGCTAAAAAATGCTTAACAAGTTTAACCAGCCATAATCATTTCCATAAATGAGGAAACAACACTAAGCATGACATACGGGTCCACGACACCGACAACTAATCGATCCCAATTATATTCCGACGAGAAAATAAGTTAAAGTTTCTCCATGTTTCCTAACACTCATTGCTTCCGTATCCTCCAATAAGTTAATGGGCGCTTTCCAGGAGGAACCTTACTTCATCAGCAGTTAATGTTGAAAAGACAAGAAGGTATTTAGCCTCCGAGTAGTGCACGCCCATGTTAAACCCTCCAAAGCAAAAATAAGCTTTCTTTGGCGATGACTGCGCAGCCAATGCCCCCTATAGAGGCAGGCACGCCGATATAAAAATACTGCAGCGACTATCCACACACAGAGTGAAGACGGTGGTCATGCATCGTACGGCACCAGCTGATGAGTGCGGGATAGTTGGCTTATTCAGGAAGCACACCTTTTCATTAAGATCGTACTTTACCGCAACCGCTAGGGCTAAGGATGCGAACAGGTATGCAAGTATCTTTGCGCCACATTCCAAGGTTTTGTTTATGGTAAGGTGTTAATTTAGAGTAAGGTTAAAGGTTTACGTGTAGTTTTGGGTTAGTTTTAACCGTAAGGTTAAGGTCTAGTATAGTCCTAGGGTTAAAAGTTGAACTGCGATTTAGGTTTATGCTAGGTCTTAAGGTAAGGGTGAGAACGCGAGAATATAAAATCTTCCTTGAATTAGGAGAAGGGTTGAGGTGCAAGGGGTACTAGTTAGGGGTGACACAATACAGGTAGAATTTGGTCACTCCAATGGTTTCCTACAGGTGATGAATACTCCTTTAGCCACCTCTATCTAGTACCCAACTCTCACAAGTAACTCCTCAAGGCTGGGCTCCGCCCAGCGGCCACACCCCGAGCGACAGCCACGACCGGCGGGCTAAACCAGATGAGGGCCTCCGGTGTTGTGTGTGCCTCCACACCCGGTAACTGCTCCAATCCTCATGCCCTCCCCCTCTACCCTCCTCCCTGCCCCCTCTTACCTCCTCCCTGTCCTTCCACACTCTCCTCTGCCAAACTCCCCTCTGCTTGCACTCTTCCCTCTTCCCCCACGGTCGAATAAGTCTTACGGCAATCAGGTAGGAGGCCCAGGCAAATCGGTCGTTCACTCATTAACCCAAATCGTGACCCATAGTGGAGTTAAGTAGCCACCTGGGATGATTCAGCAGCCCTATTTAAGGACAGCACTGTTTACCCCCTCGTTGGGGAGGGGGCTGAGGATGGTGTGCTAAAATAATTCCGGGTCTCATGACAGCTACAGTAGACTGTGGCTACTAGGCTGCAATTCCTGCGGTAGAAAAACTTTAAAAAATGCCAACCATTCCTCTCACAATCCCCTCACCATACCCTCCGGGGTACCCCAGGTTACTCAGATGAATCCGCTCACAATAGCAGCCTGGAATGTTCGTTCCTTTTAGAAAATCTGAGGGGCAACCGACCGGAATGGAGGACGGTGGTAGCCGCTCGGGATCTTGTACGATACAAAGTGGACATTGCTGCTCTAAGCCAGACCCGATTCTCTGAGCAGGGTCAGCTGGAGGAGTTGGGTGCCGGCTACACCTTCTTCTGAAGTGACCGCCGAAAGGCAGAGTGCCGCGAAGCTGGTGTCACCTTTGCCATCCGGAAGGACATCGTAGGACGTCTGCCCTGTCTGCCCTGTCTGCCGCAGGGCCTCAATGATCGCCTGCTGAATCTCCACCTGCCTCTCCAAGGAGACAAGTTTGCCACCATCATCAGCGCATACGCCCCCAATGACGAGCTCCGATGAGGTACAGAACAAATTATATGAGGATTCACACGCCCCCTGGCGACTGTGCCAAAGGTGGCTAATTTAAGTTTCCTCGGTGGATTTAACGCCCGCGTCGGGACAGACCAAACTGCTTGACAGGGAGTGCTGGGACCCCATGGTCCCGACCGCTTCAGTGACAATTGTCTTTCCTATAAACTTGCACAGAGCACCGCCTGATCCTGACCAATACATTCTTGTGCCTTCAGATGCTGTAGAAGGTGACCTAGATGCACCCCGGTCGAGAAACTGGCATCTGCTGGAGTATGTGCTCGTCCGAAGTTGAGACCAGCAGGACGCGCTGGTGACAAAAGCGATCCCCAGCGCCGACAGATGGATGGATAATCGCCTCGTCATCTTCAAGATAAGACTTCGTCTGCAACCACGCAGGAGACACCAAGGTAAGGGACCACCAGGTAAGTTGAATACTGTTTTTTGAATGTGCCTGCTCACCATCTCCATTTCAGCAATGAACTGGCCAACCAGCTAGCCAACCTCCAAGTCTCCGACGAAGAGGCCTCCGCGGAGAACCGCTGGTGCCAACTGAGGGACACAGTCCAATCCACCGTCCTAGATGTCCTTTGCCGCTCACACCATCAAAACCAGAACTAGATCGCTGAAAAGGACACAGCTGTCCATACTCTGCTCACCGAGAAGGACCGGTTGCACAAAGTCTACGTTGAACGTCCTTCCGATGGAAACAAGGCAGCCATCTATCGAAGTCACCGTCTTGTAAAGCAGTGGCTGCGAAAAATGCAAGGCACCTGGATGGATTACAAGGCTGAGGAGATCCAAGGGTATGCGAACCACAACGAATGGAAGAACTTCTTCGCCGCTACCAAGGCTTTCCACGGACCTCCCGTCAAAGGAGCCGCCCTTCTTCTCAGTGCTGCCCGAACTACCCTGCTCACTGAGAAGACGCAAATCCTGAAACGCTGGGCCGAGTACTTCAGAAGCGTTCTTAACCGACCCTTCACAATCTCCGACGCCACCAAATACTGACTGCCTCAAGTGGAGACCAACGCTGACATTGATCTCCCATGCTCTCTTGGAGAAACTATAAATACCATGCAGCAAATCTTCAACAGGAAAGCACCCATATAAGTCGCGCTACCTGCTGAGATTTACAAACATAGCGGCCTCAAATTCTGAATCAGCTCACAACGCACTTCCGAATGATGTGGCACCACGGACAAGTGCCTTTGGATTTCAAGTATGCCATAATCGTCCATCTGTGCCAGAAGAAGGGAAACCGCCAACTCTGCGACAACCACCAAGGAATCTCGCTGCCCAAAATTGCAGAGAAGATCTTCACCCGCATTCTCCTCAATTGAGTCAACAGCTACTTTGAACAAGAACTCCTTCCGGAAAGTTAATGCGTCTTCCACCGTCATCGCGACACCGTCGATATGAACTTCACCGCGTGTCAGATGCAGGAGAAATTGCAGGAGATGTGGATTCACCTCTACTCAATCTTCATGGGTCTGTCGAAAGCCTTCGATACGGTGAATCAAGAAGGACTATGGAAGATCATGCAGAAATTTGGCTGTCCCGATCGATTCACTCACATGGTACATCAGCTCCACGATTGCATCATAGTGCGCGTCACGGACAATGGAGAAGTCTCAGAGGCATTCGCTGTGACCAACGGAGTGAAGCAGGGCTGCATCCACGCGCCTACCCTCTTCTGTCTCACGCTGCCTGCCACGCTAATGGACGCCTATCATGACGAACGCCCCGGGATCCGTATCACCTGCCAGATGGATGACCGACTCATCAACCAATGGCGGATGCATTTCCTCTCGCGTGTATCCACAGCCACCATCCATGAACTTCTCTTCACTGACGACTGTGCACTAAATGCAATGACAGAAGAGGAAATGCAAAGGAGCATGAACATCTTCGCTGCCACTTGTGACAACTTCGAACTGCGCATAAACAGGGGCAAAACGGTGGTCATGCATCAACTGCCGCCCAATACCACCTACAAAGTATTCCGCATCAATGTCAACGGCGCTCAACGGAAACCCCTGGACACCTTTACCTATCTGGCCAGCAACCTCTCCCGCAGCACCAAAATCGACGATGAGGTTGCCCAGCGGATCTTCAAGGCCAGCAAAACCTTCTGACGCATGTGAAACATCGTCTGGAATCGACATGGTCTCCATCTCAGCAGCAAACTCAAGATGTACAACGCTGTCATATTTCTAACGCTGCTGTATGGAACGGAGACCTAGACGGTCTGCCAAATCAGGTGCGGAAGTTCAACTACTTCCATCTCAGTTGCCTCCTTAGAATATAAATGCTCGGATGCCAAGACAGAATCCGGGACACAGAAGTGCTTGAACGAACAGGCCTCCTCAGCATCTTCGCCCAGCTGAGACAACGGCAACTGGGCTGCCAACTCGTGAGGCTGGACGACGAAAAACTCTTAAACAACGATCCAAACTACTCTTACATTGAGAAGTTGCCACGGGTTCTCGTCGACAAGGCAGTCAAGTACGACGCTACAAGGACACTGAAGCAATACAGCTAAACTCGGCAAACAGGGAGGACCTCACCCGGAACCGACCGGCCTGGAGGAAGACACTGGTAACAGGAGCAGCAATCTATGAAGCCAGATGGATCGCCAAATGTGTGGCAGGCGAGTCACAAGATTCCCAGATCCCTTTGCAAATGTCCAAGCCCTCCCAACACCACTGAGCATTATTTCCCCCACTCCCTCCACCGAATGGACCACATCCCACGATACCTCATCTGATATCACCGCCAACATCACTACCAACACCAGCGCTGGGGACTCGATCCTAACCTGTCCTCATTCTGATCGCACCTTCAACTCACTTATCGGCCTGGTCAGTCCTTTGTGAATCCATCACAAACAGACTGGTGAACCATTGCCTGGAGCACCAACCCACAGCAGAGATCGTTACATCCACTGCCCTCACTGCTCTCGTGCATTCACTCACCGCATGGGCCTCTTCAGTCACATGCGCATCCATGACAACGGAATTCATCGCAATGTCGCAGACCCAAAACCCGCACACGTCCTCAGTTCCTGCCATTCTCACCACCACTCCCACCCCACTACCACGATAGGCAACCCCCCAGCCTCTCCCGATTTCTCCTGCCCACACTGCACCCACAACTTCCACTCACGCATCGGCCTGGTTGTTCACCTGTGAATCCATCGCATGGAGGCTGGTGAATCAGTGCCTGGGGCTCCGACATACAGCCACCGCACCCGCCTCCACATCCCTCACTGCGCCCGCACATTCCCACACCGCATAGGCCTATGAGGTCACATCAGGCTCTACGATAACCTGCGGTAAATTACCATAGGCTAAACCACATCAATGCACAATACCTCCACCAATACATAGACATCACCCTCTACATCATCAGGTACCTGAAAATATCGCAGTTTTATAGAAACCGTGGCTTGGAAGGCTTCCAACTGACACGTGCACCAGACCACGCCGTCGACCCAGTGTGTGTTGTGCGTTGAGTGGCTGACAAGTAGACTGAGAGGCAGAGGGTGATGGCTCCCCCATATCCCCTGATTTAGTGAATCCTGATATGTGCATTAAGGGTACCAAGTCATGTTGTGGCATACAAAGACTGGTACGCCAACCCGTCAGCCAATGCGCCCACTCCCACATCAGGTAGCTGAGCGGCTCGGACGGTGGTCTGATTTAGGTGGTGGGGGAGAGAGTGAGGACGACATCTCAGTGCATTTCCCTCACTACAATGCTTGAAACTATCACGGTGGGCTAAAAGCTATAGCTAGGAAGGTTAAGAACTGACGGGATAACTCGGGTCGCGTGGTCAGCCCAGTGCGTGTTTTGTGTGGACTGGTAGACTGGCGGACGGAGAGTCATGCTGCAATTTCTCCTTCTTAATGTGACCTTTATGGCACTCCCACTCAGTTTGGAACCGAGCTGTCCTCTCTCTGTGTGTTCTTGCGCCCTCTCCCATCTCCAGTCTTATTGAATCTGTCTTGACATCAGTTTCAGGTAGGGGGAGTGGAACAGAGAGTGAGGTAGATACATTGAAAGTTTATTCTCACTCTAACCAAGCCCATGTCGTCGTTCCTGCACCACTCTTCTGTGCAGCATATGGTGGGCATCTCGGGACTACGATGGTTGAAATAAAACGAGCAAGGTCACCTTTGTTACTTGGGTGGTGCATTCCTACTCCTCTTTCCTGGATAGGGAGCCATATACAGTAGATTCCCTTATCCTTGAAATCGTCTATATTTTATAAGAAAATCTTTCGCATACGCAGTTACAGAGAAAATTGATGGCATGACACGGCTTCTCGCATATATGCGTGTTAACGGTCCTAATTGTCAGTTTGGTAAATCAAAGCACAGTCACACAGGTTTATTAATGACATTTTGGTACAAAATGTCACAAATTTGCAAAACTTGATTTGTTAAACTGAGTCTGTCCTTTTTTCCCGAAAGCACTTCTATTTCTCATACCTGCATTTACTTGCTGTTCATGAACGCAAAATAAATTGTTCAGTTCTCTCTCTCTCTCTCACACACACACACACACTCTCTCTCTCTCTCAGAGATGGTATGCATTCCAAGCTGATAAAATGAAAAGAGACAGGGCTTTTTCGGAAAAATTCAAGCTGTACTCGTAAATTTTTGAGCTGGTCACACCAACCAGTCGTCAGACGAAATAAATACAAGTGAGCGTTAGAATGTCGTTCTAGATCGGCTGGCATGACAGGGCCGACAGACCGTTGGCGTGGGAAAAGATGAGTCATGTTAGATAGTGAGCTATGGGGAGGGGGAGGCGGAACGTATATATATATATAGGTATATATGTTTTTGGCTTACACTAATGTTCGTTTATAGTAAAGAGAACAGAAACAATTTTTATTCGAAGCTTTCAATATCGTGGGAAAATTCCCGGATAGCAAGAAATGTCGGATTTGGCCCTGTTTGGCCCAATTTTCCCTTAACGAAACAGACCTGAAGTGGACTATGCATTAGTAAACGGCTTTATTTGCATCATTTCAACAATCGGAAATAACACCATCAAATATGTGCCGTACTACTTCGTGTAATTTTAATCCCGAAATTTAATGAGTTGGGCAATCTACTGTAGTTCTTACCACGCGAAGTATCAATTCCTTAAGCAGTTTTCCTGTTTCACGCTCTATTCCCGCAAATAAACCTGAAGCGAATAAATGTCTGGCCCTGTTAAAATGGAGAATGGAACAGCACAGACGATATTTTTCTGCTAATTTCACTGAGATCTGGCCCTGCCCGTACAGTCGGCTCTGTCAGTTTGTGGAATTCATATGACTAGTTTCACGTGCAATAAAATAAAGTAGACACGAAATAGTAGACACGAAATAGAGACATGAAATAAAGCAGACACTTTATCACGCCGATTCTAAGAGATGCATCCATTTGTCGTATCTCTGGGATGCTTTTGACCTGAACTGGTCACGACATAAAAGGCCAGAAGGTTAAAACTCCAATCAGACCATGCGTAGTACTATAGCGTACATAAAAGGTGCACGGACTGACGGAGGTATTGTGTGAGGTTTCAGTGCCGTGTAGATCTGTGCTTTTCTATGATGAGCATATAACTACCGCTGACGTCTTCTGCATTTACTAGAACTGGATACCCTTTCAGGGCAGTATTTTGCTCTGCTGCCAATTCCACAATTCACCAAACGAAAGAAGGACTTATCTTTATCATGTACTCCCTAATTGATTGACTTCTCAATTTATTACGGGTATTAGGACTGGGAAAGGCATCAACTGGTAGGCTCTCCAAAAAAACCCTGCGTGGGCAACCATCTCGGTACAATGTAGAATTTCCCGTGGCTACCTACACCAGGCCACGAGGGAGATTCACTGGATTAACATGAGGACCAAACTAGGGCAGGATTCTCACTGACCGAACTCTGCAGACTCCGCGCATCTCATAGAACATGCCACACCTAGTGTTGTGATAGCACGCCAAGGCGCAGGCTCACGTCACTGCAGCCATTTGCTTGCAAACGCCGCACCAGATAGCTGACTGCCTCAGATAGCGGACTGGTGCATAAAAGGAGCGATTTTGTCGTCAGTTTGCAGGTCTTGAAAATGTAGCTCCTAAGGCACCATCATTGGTTCTCTCCTAAAAGACAAAGTTGGGTTACACGATCGAGACTCACTCGAGATGACTAAAGATGAAAATGGACGAAGTCGTGCCATGATCTAGACCGATCACACTCTCGCTTTCTCTCTCTATTGCTCTTTCTCTGCAAAACAAAGAAAACATCTTTTGGGTGCGCACATCTAGCCGACAGAAGCGCCTTCCAGCACCTTTCTATACCGCGGCTTCTGTGGTGTCGTTCGAGTTGGGTGTCCGCACTGCAGCGCTCACTGTTTTCTGAGGAAGACCAAACATGTAGGCTGAGGCCGGTCTGGAATCGAAAATGAGCCCGCATATGAATCAGCGCCCACCAAAATTTGCCCTGACCCTGAATTCGAAGGCGTCGGAACGAATGCGGCCACCCCCGAGCGTGTGTGCTCATTTCACGCCGGTGAACCGACTCACTTCGAGCAAGCGCCCAGACGCAAACACGTACGCGCGGCGGCGGCGGCGGCACACACGCACCAGGTGAATGAGCGTGCGCGTCAGCGGTGGCGTTGCAGCAATTGGTATGACGGCTGCGCCACGGAGCACACTGCTTTAGGCATGACCTGAGGCATTTGTGTGTGCTGGTTTAAAGGGCACCGAAGACCCTATGCACAGCCGCCACTCTACGTTCATCTGCGTTTACGCCGGCTTCGCCTCCAGAGCAAAACTTTCGGCTCTGTCTCTGCTCGCGCGCGCGTGCACACACATACACACACGAACACTTTCGCCCAAACTTATCAAGCAAGGGGTAGTGGGTGATCGAGGAAAGAGAACTCTCCAGCGAGCTTATGCCAGCTCTGAGTCGTCGTCACGCTGACATCCACAGGTGACAGCATGGTGGGCAAAGAGTTCCTCGACCTTTTCCAGAAGTTCCGAACGTCTGCTTACCTCTCGCTCGAGGACTTTGCGGATCGACTGAACCTATTCACAGTAATCATTTTCCTCATTTCCTGCCTCTTCATTTCCACAAAACAGTACGTGTTTAATTCGATCTCCTGTTATACGCCTGTGGAACCATCGGGCGGCACCTTCAGGGACTTTGTTTCTGACTTTTGTTGGGTTCATGGGACCATTCCCTTTCGTCCAAATGAGGCCCTACCGACAACGGAGGCTGAGTGGAATCTATATGATCAACACCGAAGGATAAGTAAGTCACTACCTATTTTAAATATGTGTTTATACTGCAGACAAAACAAATCTATCAGATCTCCTGCTAGAAGATGTACATTTGCTTGGCACCTGACTCTACGGGCCAAGTGTCACTCCAAAGTAATGAATACTCCTCTAAAACTTGGTGCAAAGTATTGGGAATAATTTGTATTCACATGAAAATACGAACTTAGGAGTCATCACTAGATTTGTCGGCGATAAGCAGCTCGCGTAAGCAGGATGACTCTGTCCATGGAAGAAGCACATAAGTATCTAAATGCAGACTTCCATCTGAAATGTTAGTAAGGATTACTTATATAATCCCCTAAAGAAGACACGGGAATGGAAAAGCGCTCTCCAAGTAATAAAGGTGATCTTAGGATAAATTTAAGGAAGGGTAAATATTTCCCTGCCATAACCCCAACACTTACCCTGGTATACTCATAAACTGTAGCCCTAGTATTTATCATAACCATACCCTAAATCCTAACAGTACATTTAACGTTGACCTTAAAGAGTAAACCCACACTTAACCTTCAGTTACATTAACGCTAACTTTAAGCCTAAAATTAATCCAAATGCAAACCATAAGTATACCCCTATTTTCCCGGAAATCTGCCACAAAGAAACGTGTATTGCCAGTGGTTCTTGTTCTTTGTGTCCTGTTAAGGGGCCATAGGAGTCCTTCTAACCGAAATTACGTTCATCGAAATGATTAAGTATTCCGCGTTCGTGGCTTGCTTATTTTATGAACCATTTTCATGGCCATCTTTCCTAGGCAAAAGGTAATTATGTTAATCCTGACCACTTGAGAGAAAATCTCTACGATAAGGGGAATAATTATGTCTGCACTCGGAACCGTACTCAGCATGTTTCCACCGCTGACCAGGATGCTAAACAATTTAGGGGTGTAAACTTTCGCGTAGCTCTTCAAATGCTGTGCCCTCTCTTGCTCCTTGAAGATTACGTAAACATCCTATATGTACTTACTTATGTCATTTGGGTAAGTTTAAGTTAACTACCCTTCCCTTTCGCTTAGAATTTGCGGTTCGGGGTTAGAGGCTTACGGGTAAAGTTATGCTTTAGGCATATGTTTAGGTTAAGTGGTTAGGCTTTAAATGTTGTCAACCTCAAGCATATATTAAGTACCGGGCATAAAGAGAGTCGAACATTACGATAAATCCTATAAATTGCGCCTTCAATGTTATTGGGCATCACGAGCTGGGATCAGTCCACCTGGAAGATCTACCCAATGCCCTCAGTTTTCATTGTTTCACGCGTACAACTCGCAATTTGCAGTATTTTAAATTGTACGCTTTTGGTTGTCATATTATTGGTATATTTAAACAAGCTAGGGTCGTAAATGTACTTTTTCCACTTTTGCTTCCCAACAACAGTTAGCTGTCATTTTAGTTTAGCCACACATAAACCCGCTAGTACCAACACTGCCGTCTTCCAGATGCCCGTGCCTCCGATTTTCCGTGTGGGGCCACATATTCGTTCGTTGTCGAAGACTAAGCTATCCTGTCATTTTAGTACCTTAGCTACTAGGGCATTTCTAGGTTATTTTTTGATTGGGCATCCTGCCCATGTCAGAGATTTCTTCTTGCTACCCAGCTTCCTGGCTACGAGGCTGTTTTCCTGCACACCCTTGCCTGTTTACGCCAATGATTTCGCTTGCTTAAATTGCCTCCCTTAAACCCTCTCCGGCCTCTTTAGTTTACCAGGTTGTCTCGTTCTGGCCGTTGTACTTGCCTACTTGGGTGGGTGGGACACATTATGTCTGAATGATGCCTGAAGTGCTAAAAGTCCCAGGGGATCAAAATGCTGGCGATTAATTATGCATGCAAAAATTGCCCTTTATGAGTGAATCGTCCGGAGCAAAAGACGTCGAGGTCAGGGACCCTCTGTCCACCAAGATCTCAAGTTTTCGGGACAAGCACTACCAGCTGAAGAATGGAATTACCCTTTTTGATCTGGTATCTATTTTTACTTATTCCAGTCCCAATTTGCGCAAGGAGGAATGGCCATTTTAACCTGGACACGTAAGTAGGGAGTTGAACGTTCTAGCGTTTGAGCCACTGGATGTCACTCTGTTGTTTGCGGTCGGAACTAATAAATCCTTTGGTCATTATTGAATGTATTCCAGCTCAGTGAAAGCTTCTCTCACGGAAATGGGAACCAGTGGCCTCAAAATCCTGCATGTGCAGCTACCGAGACCTCAGAAGCTGCCTGTTCTAAATCCGGTTTGTGTTCGCGTCTTCGAGTCTATAGCTTTTGACAGGCTTTATGAGTGCACTTTCTGTGCCTTCCTCTGGAGGTGTCCATCTGAGTTACGAGCAGTTGTGGTGTGACCGTCTCGAGCATATGTTTAGCATATCAGACGACAGTTGAGTAGGAAGCGCGTCTTTGACGATCTTTCTGCAGTTTCCTTGACTCGTATAACTGGGTACAGTTATTGGGGTGCCTATTGGGTATGAGAAGGTTGCATAGGCATAAATGTTTAGATCTCCTATCAAATGCATAAAAAAGGCCATCAAATAGGGACGTAAAAGTAGATGCGCAGCCTGGAACAAGAAGTTTATTGGTCCGAAGTTTTAGATTCGTATACGAACCCGGCTGCAAAAACAGAAACACTGTAGAAAGTATGCCATGGCCTGGTGTAGCGTGTAAATGTCTCCCAAATGCAACTAATTTTGAAAAAATGGGTGGTTATTTTAGCTATTTGTCTTCCACGCATTTTCAGCGTTCTGAATCTCGAAACATTTATCTCCTAGTTTTGAACTCATGCAGATGAACACCTGAAATAGGAGCTCCGTTGTTACACAGCCAGTTAAAGTAGCATTCTTTCCGACTTATTTCTTGGGGAAACCACATATCTTGTGAACGTCGTACTTCACTTGAGTCAACGAATGTTGCAATTCAAATAAGGCGACAATCGTGATAAGTTAAACACCAAGCCGGTGCACCAAGTAAGCGGTTTATAAAATCAAAAAATAAAATCATTTGTTCCTGAATTAAAAACCTTTATTTGGCACCTGACAGTTTAAATCATAACCTCACGTTCTGTAGTTGAATTCGAGCTTCAGCAGCTCAGATACTGTGCCGGTTCATTTCAGCTTAACTTTGAAGATTAAACCATATATTCAAACAGATAAATCATGCCATGAGTTGGAGGTTTGTGCGGCCATTCATGCTCCCTTACCGTTTACCCTATGAAAACAACCATAAATATCTTAGTATTGGGTGAACGTTATTAACTTGCGACCCTAGTGCATTTTAGAAAACTTACAAAATTAGTTCAGTCATGTCTCTCTCTCTCTCTCCCTCGTCCTTCGGTATGCAACATTCTACAGGACAGCAGAAGGAGGTGAGAGAACAGTTGCCATATCTCCTGATATTTAAATAAGCTTCATATATGTCACATTTAAACGAAAGGTATAAGCTCTACGAACTATCGACGAGAATGAAATTTAAAGCCAACAGAAAAAAGAGCGGAGCCGCAACAATCAGAAAGGTATACTGCCCACTCTATTGACTTTTAACAGGAATTACACGTCACCTCACACAAGAAAGCCCAGAGACAATGCTAAAGAAGCATGGCTGGAGTTGACAGCTTTTAACGCCGAAACGCCGACAGCGCACGGTCTCCGAGTTAAATTTTGTGTCAAGGAGTCTCAGATTTGTTCATTCAACCAGTTCAACACAAAAATGTATTCTTTTACCTTGGGGAAACAGTGCTGACGAAAATAAGTTCACTAGAACGATTATTTATGACTTATTCACTTGTCGTCAGCCCGTCCGGAAGCCCAGAAAACCGTAAGCCTGCAATCAGAATCAGTTGGTCATGGGGTCAGAGATTATAGCGCTGATGCTAAAGAGGGAGGGAGGTAGGAGAGAAAGTCAGAAAGTCGAGGCAAACTGGTGAACGTCCCCCTTCGGTGGCTCCGGCGTATTTAGGTGTTTTATACTCAGAGGAGATATACTTCCCTGATCCAGAGTACAAAGGATAAATGTGTACCCCGAATGTTGCCTGGCATTGAAAAACTGTTATCTTACTGCTGGCATAATAGACGAGTCAGATTCCCTGGGAAGGCACTACTTCTAGAGGGCAAGACACGGAAATGGAAAGTGTTCCTATTACGTGAGGCTTGCGCTATCTTCCTGAGTGACCAAGGATAGTGCTATGGTCAGGGTTTGGGTTTATGTCAGACGTAGGGTTCAGCTTAGCGGTAGCGTTAAGGGTTGGTGCTAGGATAGGGTGGTGACGCAATAATATTTCTCCTTCCTGGAATTGTACGTAAAGCCGCCTGTCACACCAGGGAGAGAGTTCTTTCCTGTGTCTTAATTTTTTGAGCAGTCCCACTTGGAGACCCTATGGTGTGCGTTGGGAATTCAAATATATATCACCGAACTCTATCAAAACTAGAATAAAAAGCACTTTTCAAGAATGCGGCCTTCTGTGGGGTTGAACTGGCTGCATAGCAACATTTAGAGTGGAAGGAAGTTGACTGGTGCAGTTTCGGTATCTGCCCAACCTGTTGCATCTTTGGGTTCAATCTTCAGTAAATCGCCTAACTCATGAAATATCTATATCAGAATTGGATGTAATAGCAGGGCACGCATTATAAAGTGTTATTTTTGTTTAATGTATTGAATTTGATGCACAAAAAGCTGTTGAATAATAAAGAGTTCACTCCAGGTCGGTTTATTGATAGTAAAACGGGGCTACATGGGGTAAAATCCGACTTTTCTTGCTATCCGGTAATTTTCCTACGTTATTAAAAGCTACGGATTAAAGCGCTTGGTTTTTGTGCGCAGTTATATGAATAAACCTTAACGTAAGCCGGAAAAATTTGGAATATATCCCTTCGAAGAACGGAACATTTGTTTTGTTTTCACGAAAACCAGGTGATGTAGGTTTGAGAGAACACATCATATTGTTTTTATTGGCAAACTCAGTCTATAACATTAATTTTTGCAAATTTTTGACGCTTTGTGCGAAACAAAACGCTGTAATAAACTTGTTGGAATGTACTTTGTTTTATCACACCGATAATTAGGAACTTAAACGCGCATATATACGAGACGCGATGACATGCCATCAAGTTTTGTTTTCAGGGCATATGCGAAGTCTGTAAAGAAAATTTCGGTCTGCAGTTGACTATAAATGAATAAGGAAACTTGAAACATAAGGGGCAGAAGATTGACATGTTATCGCAAAACCTTAGTATTTATTCGGCTACTCTATTGTGTGTTTGAACTCTTAGAACTAGACTGAGAAGTTAGAAAATATACAGGAAAATGCTCCAATAGAAAGACGAGCATCCAATGAAAGCAATTTTTTAATAGGTAACGTATTATAGAAAGTTTTTTAACTAATTATTGGCTTATGTTTTCGCGGCTTTTGTAGTGGACGTTCATTTTCCTCGGCAGCAAATTTTCGTGTTTGAGTGAGTCTAAAAATATGACCAGACGGCCATCTGGATTAGAAATAATGTCAAAAAGTCGTTAGTTAGGGTAAATGTTTTTAATAACTATCTTATTTTGAAGATTTTACTCGACCAAAGACACTGAAAATCGTAAAGAATTCACCACATCTTCAAAGACGATCTGAAACTCATCGTAATAGAAAACCCGAAATAATTATAAAGAAATTTAACAATAGAAAAGTCATCTTTATATACACAAATTGGTACGTTTTTGATTGTACCTGACGATTCTATTTAAATGTATTAGTCATTGACCGACCTGTGAACATGTGAACTTATGAAATATTATATTCCTGTGACGTCCCTATCGGCTCAATCAAGCGAAAATCTGTTGTCAAATGCATTTATGACAATGTAAAAACGGAAGGAAAACTACCAATTGTCGTGAACCGGTGTTGGAATATGCACTCGCATGTTAGGCTGCTTGATGATGGCCGTACTTTATGTTGTGCTTAATCTAGAAGATGATGTATGTGCAAACCTCTGAAAAATATTATTTTCAAAATTAATTCTACTTTTGCTGCTTTATTCACTCGTTAATTGCATGGACAGGCTTTCTATACATTTAAAACTTCAGTTTACTCAACAAGATCAATTTTTCACCTTTTCTTAATTTGTATCTCTTTAAAAAAGTATTTCTAGAAAATATAATATTAATTTGTACACCAAAATAAGCCTTAGGATCGATTATTTATTGATGTAAAACTTTGGAGAACGCAGCGCACGCTGAGTTCGCGTAACGGGCCATAACTCATGAAATCCATAAGATTTCATGAGTTAGGACAGCTACTGTAGGTCTCTTAAGATAAGCCGTATAGTAACTAACCATTATGCTTACAGGAATACCGGCAAAGACATGGGAGACTAAAATGGCCATTGCTGCCATCGTCAGCCAGCCAAAACCAGCCCCAGGTCTGGAAGACCTGGGATTCGAAGCCATGGATCAGTCGTCCTGTAATTTACGATCTATCTTTGCCTGTTTCTAGCCATTGCTAATTCCACACCTTCTCCATCGCTAGCAACTGCCTTTGATGCATTTTAAAAAAGTACACTCCGGTCCGAAATTGGGTCAAAGTGGAGAACTGCCCTTCCCACAAAGCACGTAATTGCGCTATCCTCCTTATAAATGCATCAGTATTTACCACCCTTTCGCCGGTAAACACATCTTGACGATTAGCTGAGCCTTTAAACAAACCTCGGGGCATTTTGCGAGTCCAGTTTGTGAATTTCTTCACTTCCATTCACATAGGGCACTTTATCTACAATCTGGGCTAAAGAAGCCGCAAGAGGGTGGCCACTTGAGTCGGCAAAGTTATTTAAGCTATCCCCCTTTATCAATAAATTAAGAGGAAACCGAAAAACGTCTGGTTCATAAATAGAGGTTCGTTCTACAGTTTTTAATGTGAGATTTAAAAAATACTTATAGGTACCTTGTTTTCTCTATAGAGCGCGCTGGAATATGCATGCGGAAGTAACTTGCGTAGAATAAAGAATTTCATTAAGTATGCAGCTTTCAATATTCCTCTGCATATACACTCATTGTCTTCGAAACTGCAAACCGTTGCAGACGATTGGATAGCGGGCCGGAAATAGGCATCCTATCTCACTTCTCCTTGACAGTATAGCTTAGCAGCCAAAGATTGTTCTCGAATAAAAAGGTAGCGGGTTCGAGCCTCGGGTGGCGCAATAGCTGGGGTGGGGTATGGCTGGCAGATGATGGATAATAAACCAGAAAGCGCCCTTCCAGTCCCCCTTCTCTTTGTTGGTAATGATCCTCTACCTATCATCCAAGCCACTGTGCGGCTACTTGCGGGGCTCGAGAGTGAGCCCCAAGGCAGAATGGTATGAGTGAATCCCGAACCTAAACGGTGGGCACCTGCCAAAAAAGGGCCCCTAGTTGTTCGTCCATGAAGGCTCTACACCGGGATGCCACTAAATCGGTCTATAATCCAACCACGCCGGCAAACACCACATATGCTTCCACCGGAAGTTTTGCGATTAAAAGCAAAAGAACCCTTAGGTTTTGCTACTCATAGATTAATGAAACTTGCCACAAATCTTGGGTAATAAGACTGACATATGTCCGGTCGGAAATTGCAGGTAAATTCAAAATGCTATTTCGGTCTCCTATTTGGTAGTCAATAACACCTGTACCTTCTGTTCATACTAAAACACGGAACATTTTGTGTTAGACCATTTTATGACACATCATTATATTTAACCCAAGTAGCTAAATCTGTACAGCTTTCCTGCTAGGAATCCAGTATTATTCGTTGAAATTGTCGTACATAGTTTGTCAGAGGGTTCGTAGAGTCAATGGCTTTCCGATATTGGTAAAAGACTTACTTTACCTCCGGCATCTTCCAATTTCCCCTTTGTTGATTAGCCTACTACCAATGGGTGCCCTTCATGTTGGGTCTCCAGTGCATCCTCTTCTACCTCCCCCACATACTTTGGCAGACTGTCTGCACATCTCGGGCCGGTGGCGACATCTTCACGCTCATTGGAGCAGCTACGAAGGCCGCGGTGGATGATCGAAACACTCGAATAACCAAGGTCACCAGTGTGGCTGAATTCCTCGAGGACATGATTGAAGATCACCGAACCAGCCGACGGGTACGTCAAACATGAGATGTTACGGAGCTTCCTAATGGTGACAAACCCTTAGATCGGCAGGCGGGTCATTTAGGTGATCTTGTCTTCTGTAGTTGCGATTGGTAAACACATGTGCTTTTATGGAATTATGAGATGGAAGAGGAGTTCTTCAGTCAGCGATGAGTCAGGGCAGAAGTAAAACGGCCACCAAGTCACCCCTTGTTCTCTATACTGAATGCTGGGATGAAAGAATCTGTATATGTACATTCGTACCCTTGAAAAAAAACAGCGAGAAAGCATCGCCAATTAGCTTAAACATAGTTAGTTTGACCTTCTTATGAAATAGTTGGCAGCCTCGATTAGATTCCAACCCACGCCAGTAAGAGGAAGGCTTTAGTACATACAACGCTCTAGACACCTTAGCTACGAGGCCCCACTGGAAGCCATGAGTTTAATCGCACTTGGGTCACGGTACTAATTAAAACAAATTTGCTCAGCTCTTTGGACCATGAGAAATTTTTATTTCATAAAATTAGGCATATTTGGAAATCGAACCTCGCATGCCAAGAAGGGTTGCATGCCTTTAATAATCAGAAGCAATATGCAGGACAAAGCGAATTATGGGCCAACTACTTAAATCAATAGATAGTAGTACCAGTACTGCATTTAAAGTGTCACAAATGACGACGACACTGATAATGTCTGAGAAGAAGTAGATGCGATTCCTGGGAAAAGAGCTTTATTCACCTGACGTTTCGGATTCCATCTCGAACCCCGCATCAGATACGGGTCTCCCACAAAGTAGATGCAGAACCATTGCTATTCACGGGAAGATTACGGCAGACTTGCGTGGCATACATTCACTCCTCCCTCACCCATCTGGCTCCGATGACATCACGATTTTGGGGACATGGGCGAATGGTTGACAGAACTAGCCATACTGTCTACGTAGGCCATACACGCCTTAGAAAGTTTGTGTATTAGAGCTCAAGAAAGTTTAAGTAAACCACTTGCTGAGACGCGGAGGCCGTTAAAACTGGGATAATTTTTCCCCAACAGAAAGCAAGTTAGTTGCAAGATTACTGAGTTCATAAATTCTCGTTCAAACTGCAGACAACAGAGCACGCGAGTGCGATAAATCTTGGAGTCTGCACAACCCAAAGAGACTTTGCGAAACCACCGATTAGAGTAAAACCATTATGCTAACATGTATATTTAAGTCAGCATTTTCACCTTTCCTGGATAGAGAATGTGATAGTGCAGGGATATGCCTACTCCCTGACTGCGTTTATTACACATTAAAACGTGTATGCAGCACGAATGCTATTATGCCGTCTTTGCGCATTAAGGAACAGCATATTTCATCTGTTAGACGATGTCTAGCACCCGATTTGCGAATTATAGGTGACATTGCTCCATATTTCAGGGTAAAGCATATCCGTGTTTGACAGAAAATGTTTTTATTAAGTACTTGAAAGGCATTTGGAGAAAAAAATAGCTTAGTGACTTAGTTCAATCCAAGCTAAAATTCGGAACCGAGTGGTTTCTCCGCGAACCATGTCTTTTTCAAGGACTAGCGGGCCTAGTCAGGAAACAACATCTTTAACTAACACGGATAAAAAAGATGAAAACTCATTTCACGTTGGCCCAGCACCAGTTTCTTGCGTTAGATTAAAGATTTGCCAACGGACGACGTAGGTGCGTAACAGAGGGGTGCTCACCAATCGCGTTACGGGATGCACTCATCCCGTTGTGTCTTGGATCACACTCTCCAGTTCCGCAAGTAATCGCAGAGCGGCTAAAGATGTATGCAGGATGTTACTATGGCCATTAACAAGGGACAGTGGAATGACCATTTCTGGCCTACTAGCCAGCATCAGGCTGCCATACCCAACCCCAGGTTTTGTAACCTCTGAGGTCCAACTAGCGACTTGTTGACGAGAACTAAACCAACAGGTCGTGAGTCCAAACCCCGGGGCGTGCAAAAACCTGAGCTTATGTATGGCTGGCTGATGACGGCTAATAAGACAGAAATGGCTAGTTCAGTCTTCGTTGTCATTTTAGGTTAATAATAGATGGGGGTTTGCAGAGTTGAATAACTAATTTGACCTGTGGTGGGGGCTCGTAACTCGGGTGGTTAAGTTTTGACTGCAATAAGGCCTTTTCTGTTGTAGTTTCGAATCCCACCAAGGTTGCCAAGTTTTTTCAAAACTGGGTAAAATTAAGCTTTTATAATGTTATTAAACTCTTCAGTGTAAATAAACCTAATGTAACTTCCCCTTAGGTTTTTGGACATAAGCACTGCAGTCAATATCATTGCTTAAATTGCTCTAGTAACTGCTCTCTTCTCTCTCTTTAAAAGTAGATGTCGATAGTCGTTGGTAAAAAAGTGAGCCAACTTTAAACATTGTGAAATAGGTGGGTTTTTGACCCGTCCTGGTACTTGAATTCACACGAACCGTATGCGTGCTCGGCTGTTGTCCCAATACCCACCCCCGGCAGTGAAAAAGAGAACACAATCGGCCACAGGCCCGCAAGTCGTTATCGCTGCAAAGCTGTGAGTGAATATAGTATCCCGTGCAGATTGGCTGTCCCATCCGCTGCAAGAGAAAGTTCTAGGAGAAATGAGTACGTCTTGCCGACATGCACCAATCAGATCTGGTTGGGGCCACAGCCAATGCGGAACGCACGTTCATTGCCCGTAGCGTGCGAGGAGGAGGATGACTCATCGTGCGCATTCGGATATTCCCAACAGTGGAACATGGAGATAGAAACCCCTTCAAGTAAAAGTGACCCGGCGCCAAATGGCAGGGATTTTAGGTACGCGAAAGGTTGAGGTGAAAGTTAGGACAGCTAAATTGGTGTCCTTTCTGGAATTCAAACTAATTTCGCTTGTATAATGAGGAGCTTCCTATTCATGTGTCTAACCGTGAATTATTTTGAAATTTGTGCCGTATAGAACAAGTATGACCAGTAATTGATTCAAACTTTATCACCCTTACTTGGTTTACAACCGTTGTTTAGTGGAAGCCAGTGATTTTTAGTTATGTGCATTGTACTATAAAAGATCATTAATACAATTAAGAAAGGTTTCAAATAAATTCCTCCTAGAACCGGATATTTTGATCTTAATTCAATGAAAATCGGGTGAATGTAAGTGTAAAGAATCGCATTGTGTTATAGAAACAAGCAATGAATACAGCTTTAAAAAGTAATTTGTGGAAATCGCTGACATTTTTGGGACAAACGCAGGACTAAACTCGTTTAACCGTATTTTTGTTTAACTATGGTGAAAATGAAGACCGTTAACAAAATACGTACTGCAAAGATGGACTACGGCGACACCTATATTAAATTGGAAGTATGCGATAACATGCTTGTGTATAATAAGTTTCCGCTTATTGGGAATTTAGAAACGCAATGGACAGAAGATTAGACATTTGCGCAAAATCTTAATACACATTCAGATATTCTGTTGCGTATTTGCAGTCTTAGGACGGGGCAATTAAAGAAACAAACGTGGTAAAAAACGCTGCAAAATAAAGTGAAGAGTTCTTTCCTTTTCAGCCGAAAATGTATCACTTTATTTCAGGGAAGTCAAAAAACTGATAAAAATCCACGTCTTCCCTGTGACTTAACCTTGGAAAAGGTAAAGTCTGCTTATATTCATCAGCCGGGTATCTAATTAAGGCGCCTTTTAAACGCGTAACTTACAAAAAAATTTTAACTGATCTATGGCATATTACTTTTCGTGTTTTGTTGTGTACGTTCATTTTTCTCAGCAATGAATTTTCATGTTTGGGTGAATCTGTTAATATGAAGCAAACGGCCATCTCCATTAGAAGGGATATCCAAAAGCTCACTATTTCGGTAAATTCCTTTGACCCAATTGTGAAAAATCGGTGGCCTTGGTGGGATTTGAACCCACGAGGGGAAGACTTTGGTACATTCAACGCTCTAGACAACTGAGCTACGAGGCCCCACCGGGAGCCGTGAGTTTAATCACATTTCGGTAAATGTTTCAAGAAGTATCTAATTGTGAGGGGCTTGGTAAATACTAAGAACAGGATCTAAATTTATTACCAACCAATTGAAAACGGTGAAAGGTGTGAAATGCGCACTGGTATTTCAAGGATGATGTGAAAATAATTGTAATCCAATACCAGTTATATCAATAGAGAAATTTTATCAAAGGATAATTCTCGTAATTAACACAAAATGGTATGCTAACCCTATCACCTGATAATTCTATTTAAACTCATTCGTCACATTTACAGGGATTTTTACGTTTTTAGAATTTCAACCCTTTTCAAAAGTTAATATTTCTCTACAATATAACATTGCATTCGCATTTTCTTTATGTTTTAAATTTGCTTACAGTTTTTCATTAATATTTCAAGGCTTTAGTACATGTGTTGATGTCAGTTGGTGGGTGATTATCAAACTTTCGTAAATTTCGGCATTTTCCCTGTAACCACCCCAATTACTGCATCGTTGGAAATCCATCAATTCTGATATGGTAGGCCGACTGTATAAGCAGGAATTCCTGAAAAATCAACGTAAAATCCACCAGATTACTATCAGGCTCGAGTAATTTATATGTGTTTCTATAGACTTGCATAATTAATCTGACAAAATTTCAGTAGGCTGGGCGGTTAACCTGACACAAATGTGATTGTTCTCATGGTCCCCTGCTGGGATCACGTAGTTTGGGTGGTTAGAGTGATGACTGCACACAGTTCGAACAATTTTTGTCGTGGTTTCGAACCTAATGGAGGCCGCATTCGCGCAGATGGTTCGTCTTCAAACTTCCTTCCATGCATTCATGTGCTGGCTATCCAAATCCTCTTCTCTGCAGGGACCCAGGGCTCAGATTGTTAACAACCTCTACGACTACTGCGGTCTCTGTGTGGTGAGCAAGCGCATGGGCACCTGCCTCGTGATCTCCTATCTTGCAATAAAGCTGCTCATCGTAGTGAATTCAGCCCTCCAACTTTACCTCATCCAGTGCTTCCTGGGCTTCTCTGGCGACAGAGCGCAACCAGCCGAGAAGACCGGCAAGGAAACCGCGCCTACCTATGAGCTCCGTATGTATACACCGGTGGTTTTGAGTTTTAATCATTTAATCACTTACTAAAACCTAAATTAAAAATCTACAAGAAAAACCATTGAAACCGAGATTAAAACCCTGATTAAAGAAGACCGGGAGAGTGAACTCTTAGCAATTGAAAAACGCAGCTAGCCTTGCACCCTAAACCCGGCATATGCAATCAAAAACGTCAGCAAGTATTCAATATTGCCTAAACCAAATTGAGTTACCGTCGCTGGTAGCGTTGTCTTGTATGGTCGCCTAAACACGATATGGGAACGCGAACCACCCACAATGTATTCGAATTTGCGCTAAAGTCCGGGGAATGACGTTAATTATTTAGGTTAAGATTAGGGTTAGCTTTAAGGTAGAGGTAAGGATCAGGAGTGTATTAAGGTTAAAGATTTAGGTTTGCGGTAACTGTGGGGTTTTGATCTGGAGTAGGGTAAAGATTAAGATTAAGGCAGCAATTAAGTTTATGGTAAGAGTTCGTGTTAGGGTTAAGACATGGGAATATTTACCATTCCTTAAGGCCACCTTTTTTTAATTGAACGTTGTGGTTCCCGTTCTCGTGTCCTGTTTAGGCGGCCATACAAGAAAACCCTACCCGCCGCTTATTAAACTCATTTGCAATTGGCTTCTGGGTTGGCAGTTCCGTTTAAGTTAAGTTAACCCACAAACGCTTGCATGGATTCAAACCCTGCACGTGAAGAGTGAAGGCCACAGAACCAAGAGGACTGAGGTGTTTTTTTAGCTTACTCATTTTCGCCAATCCGCCGAATTCGTGAAAGAACTCGACAATCTCAGCCATTTAGATCCCGACAGAAAGTGATTCGCAGTCTACGCTGAGGCTTAAAGAATTCATAGTTTCGACTTCAGGCGGCACATTTAGCCTACATGAATCCAGTAGCATTCGACAGATGAATGCATGAGTCCCAAGCTTGAACGGTAATTCAGCTACCTACTCCATATATGATGATGCAAACAGGGCTCCCAAAATCCAATATCCTATTTGTCAAGCGAACGGACGAGAAGGAACTGGAGCGCGCATTTCAAACTTATTTTTTTGTCATCAATCGAAACAAAATCAAATCAGTACAGTCTGGGATCGGAGCCTGGCTGCTCTTGATCCTTGAGTTCAACGCTCAACGTCTCTAGAGCTCTAGACTGGAGGTGCAGGGCACAACGGAATGCCTGCAGTTCCTCCCACGATCAGGCCAGTTCGCTGAACAGGTAGAGTCTCGGGCGTGTGATATGCCTTCCGCCTTTTGCAATGACTCCGCACTTATGAATCTTTTGACCACCCTCTCGGAGCTGGTAGTACTCGCACGCATGCAGCCTCTAGGACAAACTACCACGAGCTCCCACAGATTCCAATATTGGCTAATCAATTGACCAAAGTGACCCTGACTGGCTCTTAACACCCTAGCGGACAGACGCGCACCAAGGCCCGGAGTCATCCGCGTGTCGGGGGCCCTGACCACCATGATCACTAGTCTCCTGTACGAAATACCTTATTCCTACTGGTGTCTCCTCCTTGCCCTCTAAAGCGGGACTGGGTCATGAGTATTGTGGTGCTTTAAGTACACTCTAGACGCTACAAACATCACCAGGACCTGAGCCTGAACATTTCAGATTGGTGTGTATGGTGCTGGTCCAACTGGCAGAAAAGCAAACTCAGTTACGTGTTAACCACAACCATTCGGGAAGAGAGCTGGAAAATTTATGACCGCGTATTAGGACCAAAAGGGTTATTCTTACCTCCCTCCTTCTTTTTTGGTGATAATTTTCGATTAGTTCGTTGCTCTTGGCTACCGACAGCCACTGCGGACCATACGGCAAAATATAGCACCCGCATTCCGTCCCGAGGAAAAGTTCAGATCACTGAACGAAAAGATCACATGACATTTTTCGATGTTGCAAGTGCATTCAACGATCGGAATAAACTACGTGTTCGTCCCGTTGTGCATTCAAATAGGCATGTCTTATAACTCGGTTGGTGAAAGCTCTTCCCACATAGTCAATATACCCAATCGCAACAGGCAGAATAACAAGCCCATGGCTCACGTTATATAGCGTTGGACTTAATGACGTTCGATGATCAAAGAACGCAGGATGGATGCTCGGGTGACTTTGCCTCAGGCTTGGCGGCGGAGTGCCAATAAGTCGGAAATAGCCAACCCAGTCTCTCTTGTCATTATCGGGACTCTCCTTCTATATTTGTCTAGGTCCGTAAATTTAGAACCGAAAACCCATGGTGGACGGAAAAAACTATAAAATAAATACTGACTAGAATGTGGGTGGATTGGCAATAATAGCTAAAAATGGCTCATTGTCTCTGCTGGTTAAAATGCGTGAAATACTTGCCCCAGGTGTTTAATTACCAGCTGGCCTAAATAATCAACCCCAAATGTTTCATCAAAAAATAGATCTTCTCCATATTAATGGCTCGCTCCAATTCGTAAGTTACCTTATAAGGGATATATTTTTTTAAAAGAGGGAACTATAGTGTAGAACGAAAGGAGGACAATCTAGATTACAAATTGTGTGCTCACTTCTCCCAGCAGACTTCCTTAAATTCGTTTTTTTATAGTACGAGAGGTGTTTGGAAGAGAAGGAGAGCAGGTTCGGGAAACAAGCGCTTTATTATCGGCCTGCGAACACACGACATTTTATGTATCCCAAAACTATTTATTTGGCGCCCTGAGCGTTCTGCAACATTCCGGCCTATGCCCTGCCAATCGTGAAGGGTCTTCCAGACTGACCAACGGGGTACCACTCGTTGACTGGCCGTTTCGTGCGCGAGAAGCCCCTTGAAGAAAAATCTCGCATTTTCGCACGATGCTGTAATCGACACTGATTTGCTGCCTAGGTTAACAAGTTCATTCCGAAGCTGACTTAGTATGCTACGCCGCGCATGCTGACGTCATCACTTTGTCTTAGGCCATGGTTCTGTAAAGTTTTCAGTCTTCGTAACAAGACTTTTCAATTTAGTTTGAAATTTTAAAATCCCAGTCTGATTTTCATATTAAACATTCGCCAACTTACCGCTTTTCAAACTCAGACTTCAAAAGAGAGTAACCTAATTCTCCCATGCTCATCGATGAATCTTTCAGCTGACTATCCTCAGGGCTACGCTTTTGGATGGACCATCTTAAACTATATCCGCACGGGCAGAGAGTGGCCGCACACGCTTCTTTTTCCGCGAGTCGCCTACTGTCGGGTGCCTGGTATCCGAACGGTGGGCGGAGACAACGCCTACACCGCCCAATGCGCCCTCCCAATCAACATGCTCAACGAGAAGCTCTACATCTTCCTCTGGTTCTGGATCTGCTTCCTGCTCACCATTACCTGTGGAAGTCTCCTGCTCTGGTTGCTGCGCATTGCCAGTCCCTTCCATCGCAGACGGTTTGTCCGGCGCTACCTTCGCGCCCACAAGCTTCAGACGCCAACGGAATCCGGACCGAGTTCCCTGTTGGACGAATTTGTGGATACCTACCTCCGGCGTGATGGGATCTTCTTGGTTCGTATGATTGCCATCAATGCGGGCCACGTGGTCGCCTCCGAGGTGGTCACTGTACTCTGGAAAAATTACTTGCATAGAACGGAAGCCAGCATGCCCCCACTACCCGATCTCAGTGACGCGAAGGCAGATACGATCATTCAGCTGGACCATGTTTAGATTTTTTACCATTTATCTGCCTGTCCCCCTACTAAACCACGCACCGCGATTGGGCGCCATGTTTACAAACCAAGGGATGTTGTTGCTCTTAGCTCAACAGTAAGCTCTAGTACTTGATCCTGATCCTCGCATCTAGGGAGAGTGCGAGGAACTGTGCAGCCGTGAACGAGAAATTCCCGTTTACTAGCCTATTTAAGGATAATGAGAACTGTTTCGAATTTTTGTTATCTAAAGCGACCTGTTCATATGATCTTTGCACATGGAGCACTAAATATTTTGCGAAAAGTACAAAAATTATTAATAACTTGGGCTTTTTTTCTACATAAGAGTCTGAATTGAAGATGAATAAATAAGAATACGTTTTTTCGTTTTGCTACGCAAGAAGATTACAAGAATTGCCCTGACAGGACATTAAGCAGGAGACACCCGTCCCACGGGTAGCTTTGCCCTAAACTCGAGGTAAATTGGAGTTAGGGTTAAGGTTTCGGATTAGGTTTAGGGCTAAGGTAAGATCACAGTTAACTTCAGGATTAAGACTAGGGATAAGATCGAGGGTATGGTCAGCGTTAAAATGAGAGTTACGGATTAGTTTTTCGTAAGGGTTAGTGGTAGGTCAGGACACGAGAGTAGTTAAATTTTCTGTACTTTACTGCAAGGGCACCTGTATTCCGGGGGCGATCTTATTCTCGTGTCGTATCTGTGAAGGGCATATAAGTAATCTAACTCAGGAAAACAAGAGTACCTGAATGCGATAAACTATAAGGAAGCGAAAACTAAGCAGTCAGCCCATGCTGCCCTAATATGAATACACTTCAGTAAGCATACGTTCGCAGTAGGCGGTATTAAAGCATTTGTTTAATAGACACCTAATTGGAGAATTTTTTTAATGCAAGGAAAGCATATTATTTATTGGCTTTATTAGTGGACGATCACTATTTTTGGCGATGAGATTTAATAGTGGAGTCAATCTTCAAATTTGGTACGTACGACCGCCTACATGAAAAGAATGTCCTCGGCAACTGCTTTCCAGAAACACCTTAGTTTAAAGGTCTAAACAAGTACCTAGTATAGAACCCATCTTCAAGGATAAGCGAATGAAAGCACCTTCAACCGCAAAGTATTCAGAAAATCTTCAAGGAAAACCCAAAACTCTACCGTCAGCAAAAACCGCACATAAATTTAACGACAAAAGTTTTTCTTAAGTAACAAAATGGTAGGTTTATCATTGCCTCTGCTCTTTCTGTTTCTATTTACTACTCACTGACCGGCCTGCCAAGATGTGACCTTATGGAAACTTTCATTTCTCTGACGTCCCCATCAGCAAAAACAAACTAAATTTTCTTCTTATTAATCAACTACCTCTCAGTCAATATAAAAAGGGAAAAATATTATCGTTTTTTATGAAAATGTGTTGCAACGCATGACTGGATATAATGCCCTTGATTTTGTGCCCGACTTCATATAGCACTATAGATGTGGGGATATTTTATGAGAATGTCGATAAGACATATTTTTTTGAACTTTATTGTGCTTGTACCGTTTTTATAGTCAGTTATTTGCATCAAGAAGCATCTTACAGTTCTTAAAATTGAGTTATTCATGCAAAATTTCGCTCTCCAAAAGAAAGTTGTTTTTTGTTCAACGAAGTAGTACTTGTAATACTTATTATGTGTTTCCACAAATGCTTGGTATCACGTCTTCTGCAGCCGGTCGCGGCTTGCAAATCACAAAATACGCGGTCGTAAAACTCAAACAAACAACAATACCCCCCATGCCCATCCCCCACCCCATACTCCCCGGGCTGCTCGGGTGATTCCACTCACACTAGCAGCCTGGAATGTTCGTTCCCTTTTAGACAATCCTAGGAGCAACCGACCATAACGGAGGAGGGCGCTAGTCGCTCGGGAACTGGCGCGCTACAAGGTGGACATTGCTGCTCTCAGCGAGACCGGATTCTATGTGCAGGGTCGGCTAGAGGAGGTGGGTGCCGGCTACGCTTTCTTCTGGAGTGGCCGGCCAAAGACAGAGCGACGCGACGCTGCTGTCCCTTTTTGCCATCCGGAATGACATCGTGTGACGTCTGCCCTGTCTGCTGAAGGGCATCAATGATTGCCTGCTGAGCCTCCAGCCTGCCTCTGACAAGCTAATTGTCCTTGGGGACTTGAACGCCCGCGTCGGACAGACCAAGCTGCCTGGCGGGGAGTGCTGGGTCCCCACGGTCTCGGTGACTTAAACGATAACGGCCTCCTTCTGCAAACCTTTGCGGAACACCGTTAACTTTTGACGAAAACCTTCTTCAGTCTTCCGATGCGGAAGAATGTCACGTGGATGCACCCTTGGTCGCGATGTGAGATGTGCATCGTTCAAACCCCTTGTTGTGTGAAATCCTGGTGCTTGTGTTTGGGGGGCAGGTCGTGTACGCAGAACGCGTAGATGAGGTCACCAGCAGCTGCACCCACTTCCCCATCAGATATCTGGACGACTCAGACGGTTGTCTGATTTCGAGGTTGGGGAGAGAGTGAGGTCGACAGCGCAGAGCATTTTCCTTACTATAAACAATTCCACGCACTTTAAATTATCGCGTTGTGCTAAAAGCGGTGGCTAGGAAGGTTGCCAACTGACGGAGTAACTCGGAACGCATGATCAGCCCAGTGTATGTTTTGTGTGGAGTGCGTGACTGGCGGACAGAGATTCAGGCTGCTATGGCTCCTTCTTAACATGGCCTTCATGGGACTCCCACTCCTTGGGATCTGAGCCAAGTGTGGTGGCACGCTCAGTGGTGGCCTTGGTTGCACCAGCCACCTGCATCCTCTCTCACCTCCGGTTTTCTTGACTCTGTCATGACACCAGGCTCAGGTTTGGGAGGAGGAGAGATTGCGGTAGCTGCAGCGCGATTCTACTTTCACTTAAAAATAATCCACGCGCAAGTCTCCGTCCCTGCACCACCATGTTTTCGAGCATAGGGTGGACATCGTCGGACTACGACGGTCGAACTGTCGCATGTGATTCCATTTAATTGGATGTCAATTTTTCGTAAGTTGTTGATTTGTTATATGCGTTCGCACAGTTTTCCGATTGAATATTGATTCTTCTTTAATTTTGGTATATTTCATCACTTAGGTCTCGGCCAAAGCATTGAACCTATCATCTGGTCTAGCATTACCTTTATAAGCAGATTCATTAAGCACACAAATTCGCATTCGAAAAGAGTATATTTCTTGCTCTCAAGCTGCACTGGGCATTTTATGAATGAGAATCCAGGATAATTGTAGCACAGTGTACAGAATATACGTCTACTGAGTATATCAACCAAATTAATAAACTCTTTTTGCAAGAGGCCAGTACTGACTGCAGTTTTATCGCTTAGTTCTCCAAGTAACATATTTTTCACCTCTGAGTTGTTAATTCAAGGCAAAACTTAGCATGTGTTTGGATTTTCCTAGCCCAACGAGCTATCAACACTAGCTTATTATAATTTATAGTACTGTCATGTTACAGCTGCTTCATACTTTGTACTTTGTTCTTTCAGTTATCTCGAATACTTTATTTGACGAGGAGAAGCTTAAATAACTATGCCATTCGTTTGGTTTTAATAAAAGATGAATAAATAACTAGGAGCCGTTTAAGACGTGTGGAAGACGCACTAGTTATGTGATCGTTCCGTATTTTGTATCATCGATCCGCGAGAATTTATCTAGACATACCCTTGGATGCACGGTTTAAATATGGTAGAAGTAGCTCCTATACGTAAAAACGAGTGTGGGCTACCAGTTGGCATGAAATATACTCGCTCGTCAGAATTAAGGGTTGCGTGTCAGAAAATTCTGAGCAATGCTTGAGAGAATCAGTAAATAAGGTATTACTTACCGACAACAGGGCGACTTAAGGTGCCGATAGCATGGCGTTGTTACCCTCCAGTACCGTCCGTTGAATGGGTTCTCATCAGCGCTTCGTCGCTTGGGGTAATTGCTTTGACTGGACGGATCCCTAACATGTCTGGAGAGAGACCATCGCAATAACGAATTTACTCGGAGTTGGAAAAAACATGGCTAGAGCTGCTGACGTTTCATCTGATGGAAAGAACGCAATATGTGACCCAACTCAGGGAACAAAGGGTAGGTCAGCGTATAATGCAGAATCAGTGATTATAGGATTTTTATCAATGAGGCCAAATGAAGAGAAGGAAAGCGCCAACGTGATCCTAACCCTATCCATTCTTTTCGGTAGGCTTAGCATTCGTTGCCTGGTTAGCAGGGTCGCAAAATAGTTTGTTTCCCCGAAAAGTGTGCGGGTTGTGAGATCCAATGTCTTTTCCTCACGCCGGCCAATATGCGCGAGATCCTTCCTAGCTAACGTGACCCACTTTTATTAGGACCCATGACGGGAGAAAGAATGAGGCCCGCTCTGCGCGATCCTTCATTAGCAAAGTAAAATGGATGAAGTTTAAAGCTTCCACGGCATCCTAATAGTCACCACTTGGAAAATCACCATTTGACCCGATACTTCGGTCCCTCTACGGCTGACGAACTATAGTTTCTGACCTTAATAACCTGCCAACGAGCAAAATGGATAGATTTAGGGTTACGTTGGCATGTCGTTTGGTCGCGTATTACAAGCTGGCCGATCCTTTGTGCCCTGAGTTGGGTCACATAGTACGTTCTTGCCCATTTGACTTCCGGCTTCTGTGCGTTCGTCAGCTCCGTCAGTCTTGAAGAGCCATTCACGCCACGTGCCGACTATGCAGGTTAGTAGATTTCTCTTTGTGAAATTACACGTGTGGTTAAATTATAGCACTTTTACAACGGGTCACGTGGTGGATAAGCTTGACCAGCAGGGAGGTACAAAAAGAGTTTATGGGGATGTGCATCTATAACAAATTCCCCACATGGTGAGGGGAGTTGGCGGGCCTAGGCTCGGACTCCCACCGCGCTCTCCAGCTGCATCCAATCCCACCTTCGGGATTTTTGATTTTTTCATGGCACGAGACCCGTTAGGGTGGGAGAACAGAGTGTGGGGGATGTACCACAAGTAAATGAAGTAACCTACGAAACGTGTAAGTCACCGTCACTGCGCCTGCCATGCTCCGGGCACATGGCTGATATAATCGGAGATGAGTGTCCAATGGTCATGGCTAACTTGTGAGAGTCAGGGAGAAAATGGGGCAACTATGGCGTAGGTTACGGCAGACAGGGGTCGCGTGTCGAGTTGCGATTCGATCTCAAGCTTTGCACTCATTATTCCTGTAGATAATATGGAGTCCCTCAATCCATATATCGGTTGGAGTACATTAGCTGGGTCCCAAAAAGGGCACGAACCCGACTGCATGTGTAAACGAAGTAAAGAGAACGCGAAATTGAGAATAAATTCGGAAATTACAAATAAGGATGAACTTCAAATGAGGTGAAGGGAACCCGCCACTGATAAAGCAGGCAGGCAAATTATCCAATGAAGAATGGGACGGTAAAAGGGATCTGCTTATTGGAGGAACAGGAAGCCAACCTGACCGGTAAATAATAGTAGCCAATAGGAAGAGCAGAGGAGGGAAAGGGAATGCACCGAAAACTAAATCGTGGAAATGGAAATCAGCTAAGGTGACTGCTAATCGAAACTGCACAATTTGTATTGGCCACCAATGTACTGAAGGACACTGATAAGAACAAGGTCATCGCCTAGCCTAGGTTAAGGTACTCTTGGCCAACCAAAAAAGCGGTATGCGGAGGTAAATATTCATAAGGAAAGGGTAAGTAACATTAAGCGACTGATAGGAAAGTATACGAAAGAACATTGTGGCTGGGGATAGGTTTCAGGAAATGTGTTAGGTTCTGATGTCGTGGTGGTACTTATGGCTGTACTGGTCAAACTTCCGCTTAAAAGTGGCATCGGATGGGGACATGATTATGTCGGCAGGCAGAGCATTCCAGGCCTTAATCACTCTGTTGGAGAAGAAGAACCTTCTTGTGTCGAGTCTTGCACCTGTCACACGTAGTTTAATAAGATTTTCTCGCAAAGTAGTGGTAGTGGCCAGCTCAAAGAAGTCGCCAGATGGAAGGCAACAATCCTGACCCCGTAGCATGCGAAAGGCTTGTATTAGGTCGCCGCGTAGCTGTGTATAGTCCAGAGAAATCAGATCAAGATTGGACAATGGTGTCTCGTAAGGCAGGCAGCTTTGACCTTGAACAAGCTTGGTTGCACGCTTTGGACCTTCTCAAGGGTGTTGTGGTCTTTGACAGACCACGGTCTCCAGGCTTGTATGGCAAATTCCAATTGTGTTCGCACGAAAATCCCGAATACCTTATTAAAGCACTCTTTGTCGAACTTTGCAAACGCTCGTTTAATAAGATACGAGCTTGACATGGCAGATTTTGTTACTTTTGAGCAATGTAACGATGGCTTCAGTGAGGGCATGATCTATACTCCTAGATCTTTCTGAGCCTCTACTACTGATAGCGGTGTGTCGTCCAGATAGTAAATTCTCTGGTGCCCGGAGCTGGTTCTGCCGAATCGCAGAATATTGCACTTGGTAGCCTTGAATGGGAGGAGCCAGTTTTGCGACCATTCCTCGAGTCGATGCACGTTCGCCTGTAGATTTGCTTCATTAGCTGCGTTGTGGATGACCTTCCAAAGCTTTATATCGTCAGCAACATGGCGGTGTCACAGTCCAACCCAGTTACGCAGTCATCAATATGTAAACCGATGTGAAGTAAATTTATGACTGCACAACATGTATTGACCACCAATGTACTGAAGGACATTTATAAGAACAAGGTCATCGCCTAGCCTAGGTTAAGGTTCTCTTTGCCAACCAAAAAAGTGGTATGCGGAGGTAAATATTCACAAGGAAAGGGTAATTAACATTAAGCGACTGATGGGAAAGTATACGAAAGAATAACAAGTGAAATAAAATAAGTCTGCTAATAAGCAGAGGTAATTGAAGGGTAACTGCAACCCTTGGAGTGGAAAATTGAAAAATGGAAGCCTAGAAACCGCCGAGGCGTAAAAGAACCAGAACTGTGGTTGCTTACATAAATGTGGTGGGAGGAAAAATGTAACGGAATAACTATCTTATTGAGACAAGCAAACGATCAGGCGGGTACCCGCAAGTCAGAACTCCTAGTCAAGAAAGTAATACGGAAGCGGGAAAGCACGGGTGAGAAGTATGAAGGTAAGCAGGGAAAATAAGGATGAAGAAGTGAGCTGGGCGATGCGTCTGTTTGCTAAAATGGAAAGTTTAGAGAGCAGTAGGATAACAGGCAGATTGAAGAAGAGGGAATGTAAAGATTCCCGGAATAAAAAGCAGCTGAGAAATAGTAAATATAGGGAAAATGAACATGCAGTGGCAGAAGAGGAAATAAAAAGTGTAACAAACTGAAATTACGGATATTGACTCGAGGGTAGATTTGTGTGATGGGCTGCCGGTGAAATGATAAGGGAAAGAAAAACTGTACCAGCAAGCGCTCTTAACGGTAAACCAAGAGCAGTAGAAATAAGCAAACCCATTAAAGGAAACCTAACAATACGAACCCTAACCCTATCCGTGAAACTAACCACAAAAGGTAGCCTAATGGTAACAGCAAAGTTAACCTCTATCGTACCCTAAACTACCTGAAGCTGAAAAGTATCCGTAAGCCAATAATAACTTTAAGTTTGAAAGCCACCCTGAAGGCAATCCTAACACCAAACGAACAGCCAGTCCTAACCCAAAAAGTAAAAATTAACCGGGAAAGCAACGTGCACTCAAAAGCAAAACCCTAACATCAAGACTAACCCTATTCCTAATCATAAAACTAAACCTTACGGTAAGGCTAAACTTAAAAGTAAACATAACCCCAACCATAAGCTCAAAAACAAACCTAACCCAAACCGTTAAACTAGATTTAACCGTAAAACTATACCTAGTGCAATAATAGTCTTACTTATCTAACCTTGTTCCAAAATTAACCCAAACCTAACCCTAACCATATCCCTAAGCCAAACCTGAACTCTAACATTAACCCTGACCCTAAACCTAACCTAAAAACTGCTTCGCCAGCGCCTGAATCCCTTCTAGCCTAGCACACTACCAGACATGACTGCACATGGAATTGGGCAGCCAAATGGCAGCTGCAGCAACCGTACTCGTATTCAAATCCCTGATTCCGAAGCCCAACGGCCTTGCCGACACGTTGGCTTAAGCAAACCCGACCAAACGCATGACTGAACAGCACAGCAGGCAGCCCTCTGCTAGGGGCATCCAACCCATGCCATAATCAAAGAAGCTCACCAACGACTTTGGTAGCGCCTAGGTCCTATCTAGCCTAGCACACTACCCGAAACGGCAAAACGCATGACCGCACATCGCACGATAGTTCGACCATCGACTTCTACGATGTCCACCGTATGCTCCACGGAAGGGTGGTGCAGGGACGGTGACTTGCACGTGAATTAGTTTTAAGTGAAAGTAGCCTTGCGCTGCAGCTACCGCACTCTCTCCTCCTCACGCACCTGAGCCCGGTGTCATGACAGAGATAAGAAGACCGGAGGTGGCAGAGGACGCAGGTGGCTGGCGCGGCCGGAGACGCCCCTCGGCGTACCACCACACCTGGCTCAGATCCCACTGAGTGGAAGTGCCATAAAGACCACATTAAGAAGGAGCTATTGCAGTCTGACTCTCAGTCCACCAGTCAGCCACTTCACACAAAACACACATTGCGCTGACCATGCAGTCCGAGTTATCTCGTCAGTTGCCAAATTTCCAAGCCACGGCTTTTAGTGCACCGTGACAGTTTAAAGCGCGTCAGATAATTCATAGTGAGGAAAATGTGCTGAGCTCTCGACCTCACTCTCTCTCCAACCCCCCACAATCAGACCACTGTCCAAGCCAGTCAGTTGCCTGATGTGGTAGTGGGCGCATTGGCTGATTGATCAGCGTACCCGTCTTCGCACGCCACAGCACGACCTGACCCCTATAACGCACACACCAGGATTCACTAACTCAGGGGATATGGAGCAGCCATCGCCGTCTGACTCCCAGTCCACTGGTCAGCCACTCGACACACACAACACATACACTGGGCCGACAGCGTGGTTTGGTGTAAGCGTTTGATTGTCAGCCTCTCAAGCAACGGTTTCTAGGAAACCATGATGTTATCAGGTACATTATGATGATTGTGAGGGTGTTGTCTATTATTAGTGTATATGGCATGCGCTGATATATCTTAGCCTCCGGTGGTTTTTCCGCAGGTTGTCGTGGAGGCGCATGTGTCCTAATAGGCCCATGCGGTGTGTAAATGTGCAGGAGCAGTGAGGGCAGTGGAGGCGGGCGCGGCGACTGTATGTCGGAGCCCCAGGCACTGGTTCACCAGCCTCCGTGCGATGGATTCGCAGGTGACCGACCAGGCCGATACGTGAGTTAAAGTTGCGGGCGCAGTGTAATCAGGAGAAATCGGTGGAGGCTGGGAGGATGTCATTCATGGTAGTGGGGTAACAGTGGCGGTAAGAATGGCAGGAGCGGAGGGTGTGCATGGTGTATCACTGTTGTCGGTGTTGCGGTGAATTCCACTGTCATGGATGCGCATGTGACCGAATAGGCTAATGCGATGAGTGAATACGCGAGGACAGTGAGGGCAGTGGAGGCGACGATCTCTGCTGTGTGTTGGTGCTCCAGGCACTGGTTCACCAGTCTGTGTACGATGGATTCGCAAGTGACCCAGGTCGATGCGTGAGGTGAATGTGCGGTTGCATTGAGGACAGTTTAGGAGAGAGTCCCCATCGCTGATGGTAGTGGGATTGAAGGCAAAGGCGGTGGTGGTTGCGGTGGTGCGGGTAACAGGCGAGGAGTAGTGAAATGTGGTCTCTATGATGGCGGGAGTAATTGAATTGATGTCAGGAGTGAGGGTGGGGGATTCTGAAGGAGGGTTGGCAGAATGTGACGCAGAAATTGGAATTGTCGGATAGTTGGTGCATTGCGTCCGAATATTTCCAACCAGGCCGATTCGCGCGCGGAAGAGGCGTTGACAGCGCGGGCATGTTGGCAGGGCCTGGGCATCGACGATGTTGGTCCGGGGCGCTGGTAACTTTCGTGCCGCTCTTTTGGCCTTGTTGGCGGCGATCCGGTTGGCCTCATAGATTGCTGAACCAGTCTTCACGGATCTTCTCCATGCCGGTCTCTCCTGGGTGAGGTGCTCCCGGGTCGCCGAGTTGATTTGCAGTTGCTTCAGCGATTTCTTCAAAGTGTCCTTGTAGCGTCGTTTTTGACCTCCCTGTCGGCGAGCACCCGTAGCGACATCTCCGTAGAAAAGTCGTTTGGGTAATCGGTCGTCGTCTATTCTTACCAGGTGGCCGCTCCATTGCAGTTGCACTTGCCTCAGCATGGCGTGGATGCTGAGGATTCCGGTCCGCTCCAAGACTTCCGTGTCCGGATCCTGTCTTGCCATCTCAGCTTCAGTATTCTGCGGAGGCAACTGAGATGAAAGTGATTCAGCTTCCTGGCTTGGTTCGAGTAGACGGTCCAGGTCTCCACCCCGTAAAGGAGTGTTGTCAAGACAACGGCCTTGTTCATCTTTAGTTTGGTGTTCAGGTGAATACTGTGGCGATTCCACACGGAGGCCTGAAGCCGGCCGAAAGCCTCACTAGCTTTGGAGATCCGTTGGGCAACCTGGATTCTCGTGTTGCGTGACAGCGTGCTTCCTAGATAAACAAAGATTTCCACTTTTTGAGTTGAGCACCGATGATATTGATTCGGGGAGCATTGTATTCCACGCTGGGTGGCGGCTGGTGCATGACAACCGTTTTGGCTGTACTGATTGTTAATCCAAAATCGGCGCAGCCTGCTGCGAAGAGGTCCATGCTCCTTTGCATGTCCTCCTCCGTCACGGTGTTAAGGGAGCAGTCGTCCGTGAAGAGCAAGTCATGGACTGTAGTCGTAAACATGCGGGTTAAAGCCTGCACAAGCCGACTGTTGAGAAGGTGCCCGTCAGTTCTGTGGGCGATGCGAATACCAGGCTGCTCATCACGGTAGGCATCCATCAGCATAGCCGAGAACATGAGAATGAACAGGTTGGGAGACAATACGCAGCCCTGCTTCACTCCGTTGTTCACTGCGAATGCTTCGGATACCGTCCCGTTGTCAGTGACGCGCGCCGTCATCCCGTCATGAAGCTGACGCACCATGTGCGTGAACCGCTCAGGACAACCAAATTTCTGCAGGACAATCCACAGTCCATCGCCATTCACCATGTCAAAGGCTTTCGTTAGATCCATAAAGGTAGTGTATGGGTGAGTTCGCATCTCCTGACACTTCTGTTGTAGCTGGCGGGCGGCAAAGGTCATATCGGTTGTTCCGCGGTGTCGGCGGAAGCCACATTGGCTTTCCGGGAGCAGTCCCTGCTCTAGGTGACCGTTCAGACGATTAAGAAGGATACGGGCGAAGATCTTCCCGGCAATGTTGAGCAACGAGATGCCTCCGTAATTATCAAATAGTTGCCGGTTCCCCTTCTGCTTGTAGAGATGGATGATGGTCGCGTCTTTGAAATCCTGAGGAACTTGTCCTTGGTGCCACATCTCCTGGAAGAGTGTTGTGAGTTCTGCCATCAGCCGGGGCCCACCGTGCTTGTAGACTTCCGGTGGGATTGCGTCGGATCCTGGTGCTTTACCGCTGGAAATCTGCTGCACGGCCCGGATGGTTTCTGGTAGGGAAGGTGGCAGATCCAGGTCATTGTTCGTGTCCACTTGCGGGAGCTGGTCAGTGGCAGGATCGGAGATGGCTGATGATCAATTAAGGACACTTCTGAAGTGCTCGGCCCAACGCTTCTGAATTTGCGATTTCTTTGTCAGCAGTGTTGTGTCATCAGAGCTGAGCAGCGGTGCGGTCCCCTTGATAAACGGGCCGTAAATGGTCTTGATGGCTTTGAAACGTTTGTCATTTCATTGCAGTCCGCATTCCACTGGATTTTCTCAGCCTTTCGGATCATCCAGGCATCCTGCATCTCCCGCAGCCGTTGCTGTATAAGGCGCCGGCATCTGAAGAAGGCTGCTTTGGTGGCGTCAGCCCGAATGTCCATGAAGGCTTTGTGTAGTCCATTCTTCTCCGCGAGTAAGTTGCTGATGTCGGCGTCATTTTCGTCAAACCAGTCCTGGTGTCGACGGTGTGCGCGTCCGAGTACATCGAGGGCGGTGGACTGGATGACATTTCGCAGTTGACACCCTCGTGTCTCCACGGTAGCGTTATCATCTGGAGCATGCAGGTCCTCCAGTTTCTCGGTTATTTGGTTGCTGAAATCCAAACAGTGAGCAGGCAAATTTAACGAAGGAGTATTTAACTTACCTGCTGGCCGCTTACCTTGGGGCCTTCGTCAGGGTTGCAGTTGGAGCCTCGTCTGGGAGATGACGAGGCGGTGATCTTTCCAACCATCGGCATCGCGGATCAGCTTGGTTACCAGCACGTTCGGTCGATCTCGCCTCCGGACGAGAACATAGTCCAGCAGCTGCCAGCACCGCGACCGAGGGTGGATTCACTTGGCCTTCTCCCGCGTCGGAAGGCGGGAGAAGGTGTTGGTCAGCAGGAGACAGTGTTCCGCACACGTGCGCAGAAGAAGGAGGCCGTTATCGTTACAGCTACCGAGACGGTGGGGACCCAGCACTCTCTGCCAGGCAGCGTGGTCCGTCCCGATGCGGGCGTTGAAGTCACGAAGGACAATTAACTTGTTCACCTTTGACACAGTCGCCAGCAGAGCGTGCAGGTCCTCGCAGAATTCGTCCTTCGCCGCATCAGAGCTCGTCATTGGGGGAGCGTAGGCGCTGATGACGGTGGTGAACTGGTCTCCACAAAGAGGCAGGCGGAGGCTCATCAGGCGATCATTGATACCCTGCGGCAGTCAGAGCAGACGTCCCACGATGTCGTTCCAGGTGGCAAAGTCGACACCAGCGTCGCGGTGCTCTGCCCTTGGCCGGCCGCTCCAGAAGAAGGTGTAACCGGCACCTACCTCCTCCAGCTGACCCTGCTCAGAGAATCGGGTCTCGCTGAGAGCAGCAATGTTCACCTTGTAGCGCGCCAGTTCCCGAGCGACTAGCACCATCCTCCGTTATGGTCGGTTGCTCCTAGGATTGTCTAAAAGGTAACGAACATTCCAGGCTGCTAGTGTGAGTGGACTCACCCAAGCAGCTTGGAGGGTATGGCGAGGGGAATGGGGACGGGGGGTTTGTTGTTTGTTTGAGATTTTACGACCGCTTATTTTGCGATCTGCGAGCCGCGGCCGGCTGAAGAAGACGTGATAACCAGCATTTGTATAGGGTTCCTTTTCTAGCCCCTTCCACCGCGAGGAGGCAAGCAGTGCTGTTACTTAATAGGGCTGCTCGGACATCCTAGACGGTTTCCGAACTTCACTATGTGTCACGGTTTTGTTTTAGTGGGAGAACGACCCGAGTTAGCCTGGGCCGCCTACGGGGTTACTCTCGCCCCCACTGTAGGACCTTTTGAGAGTGGGGAGGTGGGAAGTTCGGGAGTCAGACATACCGGTTGTGGAGGCACACAAAACACCGGAGACCCTTGACTGGTTTAGCCCGCCGGTCGTGACGGTTGCCCGGGGTGTGGCCGCTGGGAAGAACCCAACTTTGAGGAGCCACAGGTGCGAGTTGGGAACCAGTAAGAGGCGACCACAGGAGCATTCACCCACTGTACGAGACAAATGGAGCGACCAAATGCCATCTGTGTGGTGCTACCTGTAACTAGTACCCCTACACCCCACCGCACATCGCACCAGGCAGAACACTAGCAGCCGCGCCCACCGCATGCGCCTTGACAGCGGAATTTGGGGCAAGCCAGCCGAGCTCGTCTCAATGCAAACCGAAACCCTCTCGCGGTGATAAAGCATGAGCCACGTCACAAAAAATCTCGAGTTCTCAACCTAAACAAAACAACCTACTGTAAGCATCTGAGTACCAAAAAAACGTTTTCGGGACCTGGTTAATGTGCTTCAACCCATATATATTATTTCAAGCATTACTAAATTGCAAAAAAGTAGAAATGTACGTTGTACTTATATAACTGATTCAAATTGGCAGCTATGATTAAAAGAAAAAAGCTTGTGAATATGACGTGGTTATTCTGGTATTGATTATGGAGTTCGTCTTAAATAGTCATGTCAACCTTCGGACGGAGTCTGACAAGGCTTGTCACGAAGGACTTTCTCCGAGTTTGTGCATAACCTTCGGAGGAAATTAGGAAGCGTAACATCAATTTGCTATGCTTTCGGATGATGCTCATCTTATCATAGAAAGTGACTATGCAGAGTCAAATTTCGGAATGTTAAAAAGGGATTTAAAGTAACATAACTAATGAAATTTCGGAGATTAACGACGCGCATCTTGGCCATTAAGCAATTATCACACCAGAGGAAAAACACCCCGGAATTACTTGTATCTGGTAGTGTCTCTGATGATGGGTTCGTGCATGAATCCAAAATTACAGACGAATAAATTTCATGTTTGAGCAGTCGCACCTACTGCTTCTCTATGACTTCCGTGAAGAGCAGATATGCTGGCTTTTTTCTTAGAGCAGGTTTTTATTCACATTTTTCGAATAAAATCGACCTTTTAAAGGCTTCACACTTGCCTCTTATTCCGGAACTTAGCACAGTATTTACTGGATTCTGCAACACCAAATAAAGCATGCCGGATCAAATTACCCAAAGGTGAACTAATGGATTATAACAAGACTTTCTCACCATTTATCCTGTCGCTATCATACTCTCAGCGCATTAATTTTATCGTTCTTTTACCCCTATTTGATGTCTTCTTATTTCGTTCTTGACAGAATATTCTATTGTGCCACTGTTATCTTGCACCATGTGTTGAGCAAACAAATAACAACTGATTGAACCGGTTCTTATATGGTTTATTCAACTGCTTTACGAAATCAGAGGGCAGTAGAAAATTACTTTTAGGGTTCATTTTTAGATCGCTCTTGCAACTTTGGATTCATTTGTATATTTCAATTAAATATAAGCTATTTTATCCTCAAAAACTGACCTCACTGAATGTTTAGGTAAAAATTCGAGGGAAAACTGAAATTCTAGCTTTGGAATAACTCTGCAATACACCCATGTATGATACTAATTTACCTCTCAATTACCCTCATATAGAATAATCAAATGAACACTAACTTTATTGCCCTTAAGACAATCAACTTATCCTATGTCTCACAAAACATGAAGCAACAAAAAGTACCTAAGCTCTGCGCGTGTCATTGCGTTGATCCAATGTGCGCGGATCAGGTGTGTGGCACGCTTAGGCGGGCTGTTTAGCTTTGTCAGCTACTGCTCCTCATCCCGTCTCCGGTCGTCCTACTCCAGTCATAGCACTGAGCACAGCGAGATGGCGGGGGAGGAGAAAGTGCGGCAGATGCTGCACAACTCTCCTATGAACTATAAACTGGATGCAAGAAAGTATTTCTTTCTCAAACCGATTAGTGGACTCGTAGGATAACCTCTTCAAGGCAGGTTAAGACGACGTCTCTCGCTCTGCCAGCTGTGACCAAGACGCTTCCTTTTGTCTCCAAGCCAAGTTTAGTCAGACATATCGATTGTGAATTGGTTGTCATTATGCCACACTCTTTAAGTTCTCTGAGCCACTCCTGACCTCGGTTTCCCGTCATTTGATCAGATTTACTAATCGCTCATCACTTCAGTGTAATCACAGTTCTCTAAATTCGGCATGCACCAGAGCTGGAACCGCAACACGTACATTAGCTGATCTACATTATTAAATGTCAACCGAAAATCCAAAACGTGTTTACAACTAGGAAGGATTAATTAGGTGGGATTGTAACAGTGATTATCGTACAGGATAGTTTCAAGATATTTAAGAAACGGTAGAATGACGACTTTCGGATGAGCTTTGGTTTGGCCGCCTGCGAAACTGCAGTATTTTTCCCTTGTTTTTTACGCTCTTATAAATTTAAATATAATTTACTGAAAAAATGCACAAAATATGGTTTCTTTTAGGTGCTCCTTTGGTCGAACATAGCGTTTTCTTTCAATTTTATACTGGGGGAATATTGCATCCTTCAGATTAAAAGGACTTTATAAGTATAAGACTTTTAAAAAACAATAAAAAGAGAATTTTATTCTTCCATTTACTAATGGTGCGTTTTAAGTTTACAATGTGGTGTACATCCATTGTAAACATTCATGAGTCCGTTTTGACCTAGTCACAATAAACGGAGACGAATATATGATTTCCCTTATGAGGAACGGATACAGCATATAGTTTGGAAACCCCAGGCATAACTGCAGGGCAAATTTAAAATTTCTCGAAAATAAAATATATTTAAAATCAAAATAAATCTTTTGTAGAGTATGCATTTCAAGGACACGAATTAGTATAAGAAAGAATATTTTCTTCACGTTTTCTGTAGAATAAATTTGAATTTGTAAGGGGATCAAAAATCAATGTGAAAAATTCTGATAATTTACCTATTGAGTCTTTGCAGGCGAACGGAAGGAAGTTAATTCAAAAGCCGGCATTCTGTCGTAGGTGAAATATTTTTGGATGAGGCTTCATGGTAATCGCTAATAAAACTTTGCCTAGGTAATGCCTTTTAAGCTAAAACGGCGTTTGGAAATTTAGGTCAACTTTTCAAGAAATAGGCCAGCTACTGTTTGCATAACTTTGATTTAGACATGTGTAGCCCAAGCGATGTAATATTTTTGAACGCAGTGCGGCAGTCAGATAGCACGACTTCTGCGGGTATAAAAACACAGAAACCGAATCTTTGGTACCTAAGACCCTAGATAGGAAGATATGCGTTGCAGTGACCTTATCATCACTTCGCTTTTCTATGTGTTTAGGAGATAATGGGATAACCATAAGTTTAATCAGCAAAGCTATTTCAATAACCCGATGACAACATTTTTAAGTTTATGGAGGGTTCATTAAGCCTGAAAAGTTTTGCTAGCAAGACTCTGAAATGATCACTTCTGGTCTTTTGCTGTTGCCAGTCAGCCCTAACCGGACTCTAAATGAGGCACTTGGAAGTGAGGGAGCTTACTACCTGAAAGGGGCGCAATGATCAACCAACTCAGACTCACACCTCCTACAGTGATGAGAGTAAATTAATCGGAAATGACCGCTCCGCTTATTATCGATTACTAATTTTAAATGCGATCATATGATTGGTTGCTGGAACACGAGCCGGAGGTAAAACTCAATCGCCTGATTATATGTTCGAAATCGGTTCGCAATTTAAGCTAGACAGATATGCGTTACAACCAGAGTAAATACTAGATCGAATTTGTCCTATCAAAAACCTAAAAGGCATTTCATGCAAGGTATGAAGAATCTTATTGCTTATGTGATTAAGCTAGTTATAGGTAATATCTGCTTCAAAATTATATCAAGGTTTTAAAATTGTCTTATTTCCGAACAAGTTTGAGCCTGATCTGTTATTTTATATATGTTTAAGGGTTTTTAGTCTGTAATATAAAGCATAAAGTCCTCCACGTCATTAACAAGACGTCACGTAGAGCTCATTAAATGTTGCATTAGATGAGGGCCATACTTTATAGTTCACGTGGACTATTAATAAACCAATATATGCGATGTTATTTGAAACGGTATTCAACGGTGATCGAAAACTTCAAAATAAGTAACCTTTTTAAAATTTAAATAAACTATTTTTCTGGGTATCATATTTGAACGGCTAGATTTTTACCACATGGACACAAGGTAAGGTATCCTTATGCATGTTTTCTCTAAAATATATTTGAAATTATAAGGGCATCGAAAACCAATATGAAAAATGCGTACTGTATTTGCATTCATCTTTTACTGAGTTTGATTGTTGCAGGCAGCCGAAAGCATACGCATTTGAAATCTGGTATCGTATGCATTGAGCGTACAATACTACTTAATTACTCCTTCCTCATCTAAACTGCAGTTTCGAAGTTCGGTTAAAAGTTCATGAGATCAGTCATTGACTTTATTTGCGGGGATCGTTAAATAGTACGCATTAATGGACTCCGAAGTCGTTTTACCATCGTTACTGACTGGAGCCTTAGATGAAAGTTTTGATCCATAAGTTGTTTCATTTCAAATTCACTACGATAAAATTCGCCCGCCCCCAGGTAGGAGAAGCGAACATCAAACGACCATCTGGACTTTTTCCAGATGGTAACCTTTATGCGCTGTAGTACGAGCAGGGAGGCAGTTGCAGTGATTTTACTTGCAACCACTGCATGACACGACCATGACAGCGAAATTCACCTTAAATCTGCAGGAGCACGCAACCAGATTAGACGCGCGGAAGATGCGGTTACTAGATCACCATCCTCCATATGCCATGCCAACTGATCATCCTTTAAACATATTATGACTTTTCGAGGCCCGACCTCAGAGTCCCGATCATGACTACAGGAGCATGGAATTCTTGACTTTGCTGGCAATATGCATGCTCTAACAAGGACCTTGAGTTCAAGTGACTGACATCTCACAAAACACAACGACCTCACATAACGCCACAATCAAAAGTTTATTTCACTCAGTTCAGCGCATGCAAAAACATGAATTTCTGACTATTTCCATTTTTGTTAAGCTTACTGAACCAGGAAGCTTCTCTCAGGCGTTAACCGCCAGCTCACGCGCGTAAAAAAATAGTCTATATTTACTATACTTGGAACCTTACCACAAGCAGAAGCGAATGACAAAAACTGAAATCCTAGGACTTTGTGTTGAAATTTGAAGCCCTTTGGCTCACATTATTGCACAAAATTTTTAAACCGGCAAATGTTCAAAAATTTAAAAGGGTAATAGACAGGGTGTGGACAAAATTGCGCAAATTAACTCCGAAGCTACTGAAGCTGAAATAACTAACTCCAGGCTGCCTGTCCACCCAGACCAGTTATTAGTAAGAGATGGAGTTTTATGTTCAGTTCAGAAATCAGTGAAGCATGGACGCTTCAAACTAGACAACATTAAATGCAACACGTTTCTTTATTTACCAGACTAGCTCCCTGACTTCTTCCAATGCCACCGGTGTAAGCTGAGCAATTCCATTTCCCACGAAATATACTTGAGATAATAGAAAATTCTTGCTTAACCAATGGCGACGAGATAGAAGCATACTGTTTGGTTTACGACGAATAATTATGAGTGTGCGTGAATCAACGATATCCTGATGCACAGGCCCGCTGAGATTGACTTTCTCCATTAAATCCTCTGAGGACTAATGCTCAGTATCCGTCGGCCCTTCCCTATGGGTGCATCTCAACTGGCCTGAGGACCAGTAGTTGAGAAAGTTAACTGTAGATCAGCAAGCAAGCCTCATTAAATAGTTTACGAGGAGTTGGACGTAGCCTGCCATGTTTGTGTCGCGTCACCAACGCACACCCACGATGAATGACCCGCAATCGGTACAAAAGCGGCATTCTGTAAAAAATATCAGGTGAATAAACATCTAGTTCCGGTGATTCAGTACAGTTGTCTGTTTCTAGCGAAAACTGATGTAATCTCACGCGTCGGCAGTCCCTATCGTCTAACTTTGATCCAGCTTCAACAGTCGGATCTGTTTTGCTACCTCGTTGCTACACTGTCCTTTCAGAGGAGACCATCGGTCTTATAAAAATGAACTCTTAACCCATTACAAAACTCAATTAAACATTTTTGAAGTCACTTTAAAGTTGAATGCAAAGCCAAACTACGCGTCTTTCAGTGGGCTCCTGATCATACCTAAACCATCTGAATACTGATCGATCATTGCGTTTGGATTGCTTTAAATCTCTCGCCGTAAGTTATTACAAATTAAGATTGACTTATACATTCGGCATTTGGAGTTTTCCAAACTCTCACCTAGAAAAACGAAACCTTATATGGCACGGCTGAATTTTGCAGTCCTGAACCAACACCTGTTGCTTGTTGCTCATTTCTGTAGAATTTTGTCCGATAGGAAACGTTTCTGTTCTCTCGGCTTTTAGAGCTCCCGGTTGAATTTTAAGAAAATAACTATAGCATTCAAAGTCATTTTGATACTAGATTTTGCACAGTATCTACCAGTTGTATTTTCACCACAAATTTTGCAATATTTCTTATTCTAGACTAAGGAAAGTTCTCATTAAAAAAATCAGAAGACAATTTGGTGAGCAAACTTCTAATTTTTATAAATTCTTTTTAGGTCTGTCATAAATTGCGACCGCTAATGTTCATATTTGGAACTTCATTAATACATTTTTTGTCAAAAACGTGAAAATAAGTAACTTGCTTCCATCTGCCGATGTCGGAAGCCCTAAAATCGATAGCCGGTTAACGCAGAGCAACTTTAACGCTGACCGTGAATTTTTACCGTAGATATTGTTAGCTGTCCAGTATTCGTTTTTGTTGAACTTCCGTTTTGTATTAATTGCACTTGAATTGTAACTACGGCGATCCAGTGAAACTCCTAAGAGCGTGAAATTTCCTAAAATTAAAAAAATTGCACAAGCACAGTTACGCACAAGAAGCAAATTTGTGATTGGCTTCGTCACAAACTGCAGAAGGGGTGACAATAGTCCTAGCTTATAACTAAAAGTACTCTGGGTACCAAACGAGGCGAGGATTACTTTTATGGCCCCTGTAAACAGGACAGCAGCATGGGGTCCACCTGCGATACAGGTAGCTTTGCTCAAAATTATATATTAATTAGGGTAAGTTTTAAGGTTTGTTTTAAGGTTAGGATCAAATTTAAGGAAAGAGTTAAGGGTTAGAGTTATTTCTAGTTGTCATGTTGGGGTTTTAGGTGGGGTTAGGGCTAAGTTTATGAATAGGGCTAGTGCTAGGATTAGGAAACGGGAATATTTTCCCTTTCTGGACTTATTTGCAGGACCACCTTTAATTAAGTGGGCGGGTGCTCCTACTCCTATACTCTGTTTGGGAGGCAATATCAGCCATCCTTACCTGAAAATAAATTCAATTATCAGTGATTGGTGGCCAGTCACAGCAGGCACCATCGTAACTGGCACGACTATTGTGCGTTCTATCTAGGTATTTCTCTGAATCGACGGGTAGACCGTTATCGCTGCTCTTTAAAGTTTTCACTGGGACAACTGTGATCTCTGTGAGCTTCTATATTGTAAAGTCTGCTTCTTGCGTCTGTGGAAACTAACACGTGTGTAGCCCACGTATATGCCAGTCAGCTTCATCTGTCAGTCGCTTCATCTGAGCCTTCATCCATTCGGCTTCTCTCTTATTTGCTCCTGATACATGCTAAGTCAGGGCTGAAGTAGATCGAACTCAATCCCATTTTTTTCCTTCACTTGCCATAATAAATACGGAGCCTGGTTCATCCTAGATCGTAAATCCCCCAAATAAAGGGAAAGGTCGATCACATCTGATACTCGATGTCAAGCTGTGATAGATGCCCCTTAATGTGGCCTTTGTGGAGACTTCCATAGATGACAGGCCCGAGGTATCGAAGTCTGGTACGTGTGGACTGATGCCTCAGAGTGTGTGCGGCAAGTGTAAGCGAAAAACAATCGTTGCTACCATAGCTGTCACATCCATGCCAGTCCTCAGTCCACGGGATGTTGTCTGATTATTTGAACGAAAATCAGTTTGAAAGAGGGTTGGTTAGGTGTTACGAAATAACCTCTCCCCCCTTACTGCAGTCGACCACATTATTTGGGAGGAACAAACGGTTGTAGGGTTCTGAGATTCATTTTCTTCCATATAACTCATCTCGAAACTTTCCTGAAAAGTCAAGGTTGGTCAGGTCCAGTTCGGTTACGGTTAATTGGCTCAAAATTTGTTGTTTAAAGTCAGGTGAATTTATGTCGTTCATCACGAAACCATAATATTAACAAGGAATTGCATGGAGAAAGCTGACAACCGATTCCTGTGGTCACAGACGATCGACCTAACACATGCCTTGAAAATTCCGATTCCATCCATTTAAGAGCCTTCAAATGTTTTTGTCCGTTCGCAGAGGAATTCGGTACGTGTTAATGAGCCAACGCTGAACGCCGGGGTGCCCTTAATCTAGAAAAAACCTTCAACTTGTACACCCGATATCTCAAAATCTTCGTGGTTTTCTTTATTATCGAACAAGAGCATTTGCCTTATGCTTAAGTGACATGTTTTCTCCAGAATCTTACAGCTTTGTCATGCTCAGAATCACCATCGGGATAAGTATACAGTTCTCGAGGTTTATCTGGTAAGGTGGGGATCACAGTTTCAAATATTCTAGTTTTTCGTTTCCAAATATATTTATCTTAGGTATTAAAAGTTAGGTTTCACATTTCTAAGTCAAGTGTTTTTTCTATTTGTAGAAGAACTCAGATCATAGAAAATGCTGGTCAGAGTGCAGGGTTGCATTACGGATTACTGATCCGTCTTTCAAAGTTGGCTACCACTCCAATGCTAAGAATATTGAAGTCTCGGGTACTTTTGGTGTGCTCGAGCTCGCTGATGATTTATGACAATGCTTCAAGAAAAAAAGCGAATGTGTCACCAAGGTGGGCTTATTGAATGCGCGAAAGCCCTTGCTTGGTGAAATTTTCGATAGTGAACTCGTGGTATTCTTTCGGACATCCTACCATTTCGCGATACATTGCCAGGAACCTTGATGCCTGGCGACGCACACTGTGTATCACACACCAAGTTGGACGCAGGGACGGTGACTTAAGTGTGGGTTAGTCTTAAGTGATAGCAGACTTGCGCAACACCTCCCACACTCTGTCTCTCTTCCCCCATCCTCCTGGACAGGGTGTCAAGACCAATTCAAGAGGACGGGAGGCGGGATCGGGCACAGGTGGTAGGCGTGATGTGAGACTGCGCCTAGGCGTGTCACCAAACTCCCAATGTGTTGCATTTGGTGTGGTTGCACATCCCCCTCTCCCTGCTCCCCTGACAGACTTTAAACTCGATTCCTCCACCCTTATTTCAACACCGTCAAACGTCTCACTCCGCCATCATAAAGGATCATTGACTGTTTTTAGTTTGGGCTGTTATACCCAGACAGATATTCTTACCCTGGCCTGATGATGAAGAATGGAAAAAAACATTCATTTAATTGAACCTTTACCCCAAGCATAAAAGGATAAGGCAAGATTACTTAACTAGTCTTGCAATATAAATTATCATACAGCATAATCCCTAAAAAGTTCAGTCACATCGGAATGCCAGCCTTTGAACAAGCTTTTTCCGGCCACCTTGAATATATACATCCTTTAGAAATGATTATTTAAGTAGTAGGTGCATTTCAAGTGATTTTGAATGTCCATATATAAATTCAAATATATTTATAGAAAATATGCATAAAAATATACTTTCTTGTACTAATTTGATAGCAACTTGCGTCTTTTAAAATTCTGGTACTTAAAGAAAAGGTATATATTTATGTTTAAAAAGTTCGAAGCCCACCGAGGCCGCCAAGTTTTTCACAAGTGGGTCAAAGGAATTATTCAAATCTGCCAAAATCCTCTACTAATTAATTTTACCTGGTGGATTCTAGATTGATTGCTTAGAAAACCCTGCTTGGGCAGTCAGCTTGCTGTATCAGAATTGGTGGATTCCATACGTTGCAGTAGGCTGGGTGAGTAACTTGACCCAAGTGTGATTAAACGCACGGCTCCCGGTGGGTCCTCGTAGCTCAGTTGGCTAAGTTGACCCTGTTAGCTCGTAACAAAAAATGATGTCTGGGTGCTAATTAGTTTTCATATTCAATCCTAGAGGTCTTCTAGCGCCTAAAAATTTATACAGCATTTAAGGAACCCGCCTGTGTGACAAGGAGCTGGTACAGCGGGTGAATAACCATGGTGACAGCACAGACACTAAAAGCGATGATTTTCATTCACTTTCCGTCTGCTCTCTCGGACACAAGGCATCTGCACACCCACATGTGCACCCAGCACAGAGGACGTGCAATTATTCGCACATTGCTGCACACATACAAGGGTGCTGGCAGGTTGAGCCACCGACGGAACGGCCTGTCAAACCTTTATCATACCACCAGACTAGCCAAAACCGTCACAGGCACGCTTGCGCACAAAATTCCTTGATCCAATCACCGGCACAGGCCGGCACGCCCGCATTAGCTCAACGCAGGGACAAAGGAAAAGACGGAGAAAGACGGGAAAGCAGAATTTACCTGAGCCTGGGTCTTAATGAGCAGTGCATCTTCAGTCTAGCATGGTGGGACAGGAATTTATCAACCTCTTTCAGTCCTTCAATGAGGGTCAACGCCTTTGTCTGGAGGACTTTGCAGATCGATTGAACCTCTTCACTGTCCTCCTTTTCCTCATCTCCTGTCTGATCATATCGACAAAACAGTACGTATTCAACTTCATCTCCTGTTATACGCCGGTTGAACCGTCTGGCGGAGCCTTCAAGGACTACGTCTCCAATTTCTGTTGGGTGCATGGGACAATTCCCTTTCGGCCCAATGAGCCCCTACCATCAACGGATGCTGAATGGAACCTCTATGACCAACACAGGCGCATAAGTACGTTTGAGGCTGTTTTAAGAAGTTAAAGGCGGTAATCGGGAGGCTAGTCCGACTGGGAACTTACCGTCAGTGTTATCAGTTAAGATTGATTTTCTCGCAAAGAAATCATTCTTCTCAACCCAAGGGAGTTCTTTTTTGAAATTTATAGTTCTACACCACTAATTAATCAAAAGAAACTCTTTCATGAAATCCAACTGTTTGCCAAATATCTCTCTGCAATACAGTTGAATTGCAAAGTTAATTGAGAGTGTTTAGAAAACCAGTTCGCCCGATCACACTTCCGGTCATCTTGACTCTCTCTTGACACTGTGCCCAGGTAGATGAGGGATGCTGCACAAATTTACTCTCAATATTAACTGATTCCCACGTAAATCACCGTTACAACGCCTACTTTGCCACGGGTTGCACGCGTAATATTTTATTTCGCGACGGTCGAACCGTCAATATTTTGATTTTGAAGTGCTACCCGGCAAAAGAGCGTGTTCTTAAAGCCAAATTTGAAGGACAGTGTTCAGAGCACTGTTGGGTGAGAGAAGATAAACGGTGACTGAATAAAAAAAAACTAGTGACGTATTTGCCGCAGAGTAGCTTAGATGCGAATCAAGATCACTCTACACGTTTGGTTCGTGACTGGCCACCACGACGGTAGGAACGTGCTGACGCGCGTACATCCAATGGGACGTCTGACGGTACAGCGCGCCTGGGCAGCTCGCATCTCTATGGAAGTGGGGCCCCACGCATCTGCTCTTCTCTTCAGTTTTTCGTTGAAAATTTTAGGCCCCAACTGAGAGATGCTGAGTCAAGAACTCTTTAAATGAGCATGACTTGACGTCCAGCTCATTGCGTGGCCGGGTCACAAAAAATATGCGCGCATTCGCTAAAACTTTGTTATAACTCAAAAATCGGCTGAAATGTAGTGTCCACAACTACAAACAGTTCGACCATTGCGAAGGATGATCTGCACCGTTTGTCCCATTACGAGGAGGAGGGGGAGGAAGATAACTTACGAGGGAGTCAGTTTATGGCGATATCAGGCTGACACACCATCTACCACGTTCTCTCCTCCCTCACTCTACTGGGTCCGCTGGCAAAACAAACTCAGGAAAACTGGGGTCGGTCTCCAGCGCAGTGACTGACAAAGTTAAACAGCCCTTCAACGCCTGCCACACACAACCTAATCCAGCAGACAGTGTTTTCACAAAATGGGCACCCCAGATTCCGTCTCAGCTCTGTCCTGAGAGGACCTAGTTGCCCTGTCATGTGGAACTTGGCCAGCTTCCAACCCACAATATTTAGTGCATCGTGGTAGACTCAAGAGCGTCAGTTTTATTTTAGTAAGGAATATGCGCTCAGTGCTATGAGGACGGATGTCACAGAGTAGACCTCACTCTCTCTCTCTCTCGTCCGTCTCCATACATACATACATGTTCCTAAAGCAGATCGGTGAGCAACATACTATCATCATATTCCCGATCGCAACCGACAAAGCAACGAGCCCGTGGCTCAATGGTAGAGCGTTCGACTCAATTACCAAAGGTTGCGGGTTCGAATCCCAGGTGTGCCACACATGGGATTGGGTATGACTGGCTGATGACGGCTAATAAGCCAGAAATAAACATTCCGGTCTCCCTTGTCTTTATCAGTTCCCCTCTATCAACATATGCTACATGTCACTCTGCGACCGCCTGCGAGGACTCTAGTCTGAGCTCCAGGGCACGACGGAGCCTACATGTTCCTTAAGCAGATCGGTGAGCAACACACTATTATCATATTCCCGATCGCAACCAACAAAGCAAAGAGCCCGTGGCTCAATGGTAGAGCATTCGACTCAATTACCAAAGGTTGCGGGTTCGAATCCCAGGTGTGCCACACATGGGATTGGGTTTGACTGGCTGATGACGGCTAATAAGCCAGCAATAAACATTCCGGTCTCCCTTGTCTTTATCAGTTCCACTTTATCAACATATGCTACATGTCACTCTGCGACCGCCTGCGAGGACTCTAGTCTGAGCTCCAGGGCACGACGGAGCCTACATGTTCCTTAAGCAGATCGGTGAGCAACACACTATTATCATATTCCCGATCGCAACCGACAAAGCAAAGAGTCCGTGGCTCAATGGTAGAGCATTCGACTCAATTACCAAAGGTTGCGGGTTCGAATCCCAGGTGTGCCACACATGGGATTGGGTTTGACTGGCTGATGACGGCTAATAAGCCAGCAATAAACATTCCGGTCTCCCTTCCATATATATATATATATATATATATATATATATATATCAGAAGAAGAGGCGATCACGGGAACAATAGGTTTAATATTGTTCCCGTGATCGCCTCTTCTTCTGATTTATGCCCGGGGACGCGCAATTTCGCTTCAATTAGCAATATACATATATATATATATATATATATATATATATATATATATATCCATGCAAATAATTGCATGAATAAAACAACACAGTTGCAGCGTTTCAATAATTTATCTTAAATAGTTATCAGGGTAAGTGCCTGCATATAATTACGCAAATTTATGTGTTTGAATATATTTTTTCGAGCCCATATGCAGGTTTGGATAGCTAATGTTCACTTTTTGCAGTGTTCTATATGTGGTTAACCCGGATAAAAACGACTTCAGTTGATTTTCTGGATCGAAATGTCACACGAATAATATATTTCGTAGGATCACACCCTGAAATGTTGCTCAATGAGTAAGAAATCGAGGTTTAATTGACAAATACAATCAAAAGCATATCATTTTTTGTAAATAAGGAAAATTCTTTTATTAAAATTAACCTGCATTTCCTGACGAATGTGGGGTTCACCAAAGTGCCTTTTAGTCAGTTAAAAATTTCCAAACTTTATCATTCACAGCTAACGGCACGGTTGGATAGTTTTGTGCAGTTCACTTTTATCATACATTTCAAAACCAAACACTCCTAGAAGGCTTTGACCCATGAAGTGAGTTCTCGAGTGTTTCTTTTACTACAAGCAGTGGTCTTTGTCTTACTTGTAGGCTGAACTAAATATTAAACGCAGGAGTCAAAAGTGACGTCCACAACGAAGACGCACAGTTTCACCTGATAAAGTGATCAAGTGAAAAACTTATTTACGCCCTACTTCCATTTTCGTGGCAAATAAAAATACTTTGCCCTGTCTCCAACGAATAGTTCCCTCTCCAATTCATATTGAAATCTTTTTCATGAATACGACTTTCTTCTGGGTTCCAGTGGTGAACATATCAATTTTAACATTTTACGCAGGTGCCCATACATTTTTGGAACAAAGTATTATTCAAAATTGAAACACATGGATAGCATTTACCATGCACTCAAAATTATAATCGGCCCACGGATGATGCACTATTCAGCGTTATTTGTAGAAGATCTGTATGGACATTTCAATTAAGGGAGCTATGAATGTATTTTAAATGTTAATTTTTAAAGAAATTTGAAATTGCACGTTTCTGAAAATAGTAGGACTATTCGCATTTTTGCTATATTTGATTTACGCCGAATGAATATCAAATTTCAAGTTAGCTAAGTTTGTCTTCGCAAAATTTTCTCATTTACATAAGTGTCCTCAGAAAGAAAAACCCGCAACTATGTAGATTTGGGCCATGACAATTATTAGCATACAATCCTGACTAGCTAAATAGAAAGGTTGATTTTCCGCCAAAAATATGCGCTGTTTTGTTCAATAAACAAGTCGAAAACATTATGAGAAAAGAAGGCTTTCGTGCAATGACTAAAACTAATAATTAAACTTTCCAACCGCAAACATTTTCAGCTCAACCGTCTGGACATTGATTAACGATTTTAACTTTTTCCTCCGATACATTCAAGCAAGAATGGTCGCATACGATCCACTGGCCTTCCGAAGCAAACTAGTTCTGTATGAGTGGCAGGAGGCACGAACTTGCAACCACCTAACAGCCGAGGTTGGCCAAGCTATTCTTATAGAAAGGATACGACATATATTGGAGGTAGATTGATACAGAGCCATTTCGAGTTTATTCTTCTTCCATTCAGCCCGTCATAACCCTAGCCCAGACGTTGCTGGTCTGAAGACGAGGTCTAACAGATGGGTCATGAATACTTAATTAAACCGAGGTTCATCAGTGCCTCGCCACCTGTCATTCTTTGTCGCTGTATATCAAGTGCTTATTCAGTCAAGAGTGCGCGCACACTGTTTTTTGACTTCCAAAGCGAACAAGTTCCATAGGGAGCCCGAGGGTGCCCACCTAAATTTCTCTCAAATAAACTGAACTGAACTGAAATGGTAGAAGTAGACAACAGGCAACCACCTGACAGGCTGAAGTCGGCTTAACTATGATGGCAGATAGAGAGTCGACAGAGAATGGTAGGTGACGAGACTTATGTACTTCGGTTCAATTAAGTGCGTATGATCCAGCTGGTAGACCCCGTTGGTGGACCACCTGCGGCATGTACGGGAGCAGGTTGGATTTCCTATTTCTAGTTTGTGGTCACAGCTCACTGCAGGTCAAATAAGCCTACATCAGTTCTGCATCAATGAAACCTCAATTCTTCTATCGTCTCCCCTCTGCTATCATAGCTTAGCCGACTTCAGCCTCGTAAGCGGTCACCAATTCGTGACCGCTACCATTCACACGGAGCTCATTTGCGTTGAGAAGCTGGCAGATGCTTGTGCGCCCATTCCTGGTTGAATAATATCCGGATTCTGGTAGGAAAATGGTATGAATATGTTATAAATATCTTGTAAGCTACAGTTATTTAATTGCTAGCATGTTGAACAGATGACCACGTGACCGCATCCTACTGTTTAGCCCTTAAAAGAATTCCAGCAAAGGTTAAGAATACTGACTTGTTGCTTGTTATATGCTAGTCAAAAAGGGAAATCTCCATCTTCCACGTTTTGGCCGCTATGCACTTCAAACGTTCTGCAAATGCTTACACGCCTTCTGATAAGGCTCTCGGTGGTGCTCTTAAATAAACGGGATAGGTAGGCTAGGTGGAACCCCACTTTCATATTTATTTAGCGTCTCCAAATTTCTACATGACGGAAAATTAGAAAAGAAGTATTGCTGACGGAGTGAAATATACTGCACCGCTCTCTCTCTCTCTCCTTACGGACAGCGTATTATCAGTGGGTGCCCTTTGTGTTGGGTCTGCAGTGCATCCTCTTTTATCTACCCCACATACTTTGGAAGACAGTCTGCACAGCTCGGGCTGGTGGCGACATTTTCACTCTGCTAGCGTCGGCACGACAAGCTGTCTCAGAGGATCGGCAAACGCGTCAAGGCAAGGTGGCTCGCGTGGCCGACTTTCTAGAGGACATGATTACGGAGCAGCGCTCTGATCGAAAGGTACGTGCTGCCTTCCACTCTCCCTCCCCCATCCCACACGTGAATTATTCTTTAATGGAACTCCCTTGTCCCGTTCTGCTTTGGAGCTCACTCTGGAACCCCGCCAGCGGCCGCACAGCGGCTAGTATTTGGGAAGGCTAAAGGCAGAGTGAGCGTTCATCAACAACTGACAATATTACCGATCCAAATAGGCAAGACAACGAGCCCGTGTCTCAACGGTTAGAACTTTGAAATCCTGAGGAATCTCGACTTCGAGCTTCGGGTGGCAAATTGCCTGGATTTGTGTACGATTGGCTAATGACGAATAATAAGCCAGAAATAGCCATTACAGTCTACTTTGTCTTTTTCGGCCTTGTTCAGCTGCCTCTACTACTACTACTACTACTACTACTACTACTACTACTACTACTACTACTACTACTACGCCTACTACTAACCACTGTGCGGCTGCTGGCGTGGCTCGGGAGTGAGCCCCAAGGCAAAATGTGACGAGTGAGTTCCGTTATGGATCGCTGAGTGTTCATCGTTGAATGGAAATTTCTTTATCAAGCCAGGATTTGGTATTCCGGTTTAATATGTTCCGAATTTAAAGTAGAAAGTGGCTTTTGATAGGGTTTTTCATACATTTTGAGCTTGACCCAAAAAATCCTATCCCAGTGACATTACCCCGAGGTCACTCACATTATCTAAAAGATACTTGATATTTTCACATGCCAACTGCAGTTCAACGAGAAAAAACCTGGAGGACGTTGAAGGGGCAACGGATGAACTGAGCGTCTGGCAGCAGCACGCAACTATGTAACGTGTGTGTGAAGTTGCCCTCTAAATGGGTCGTCACATGGTGGATGTACTGGACCAACAAGGGGGCAAAATAAGGGTACGGCAGGCGTTATTCTTATTTTCGATGAGCTCTAATAACAAATTTGGAACATGAGGGGTGCACGTGCCAACATGGGCACGCGTGGGTACCAGCTCATGCCAAACCACCCACTGTTGCCCACTGTTTTGACACTTGGCACAGACGGGTGAGGGAAGGTAGAGTGTGGTAGATGCTGTGAAAGTCTACCCACACTTAAAATTAATTTGAGCAAAAGTCACCGTCCTTGCATACGATGGATATCGTCGGACTATGGCGGTCAAACTGACGTGTGTGTGCATGTGAGTGAGTGGGGTGTAGGGAGGTTAGTTAGGGGTACGCCACACAGGAAGCATAGGTCGCTCCATTTGTCTCGTATGTCTCGGTGGTGAATGCTCCTGTGGCCGCTTCTAACTGGTAACAACTCTCACCTGTTGCTCCTCGAAGCTGGGTCCTTCCCAGCGGCCACACCCCGGGCAACCGTCACGACTGGCGGGCTAAGCCAGGTGAGTGTCTCCAGTGTTCTGTGTGTTCCAACACCCGGTACATCTGCTCTCCCCTCTCCCCCCTCCCTGCCACCACACCCTCCTCCAAGCCTGTAGCCCTCTTTCCTCTTCCAAGCCCACTTCCTCTCCCCTCAACCTTCCCTCTTCCCCAACGGTCGAAATATTCCTACGGTGGGAGCGACAGAAATCACGTAGGTAGCACCCTAATGGAGTTCGGTAGCCACCTGGGATGACTCAGCTGCACTATTTAGGGACAACACTGCTCGCGCCCTCGCGGGGAAGAAGGCTAGAAAACGTGCCCTTAACAAATGCTGGGTTTCACGACAGCTGCAGCAGACCGTGGCTAGCAGACTTCAATTTCATGCGGTATGAAAACTAAAAGATTCCAACCACACCTCCTCTCCTAATCCCAACCCCTCCCCTTTGAACAATACCAATACAATACAATACCAACAACGCTTCCAATCCTCCCCACCGTTCCCTCCGGGGTTCCCCTTAGGCTGTTCGAGTGAGCCCGCGCACTCTAGCAGCCTAGAATGTTCGTTCCCTTATAGAAAATCCTAGGAGCAACTGATCGAAACGGAGGATGGCGCTAGTCGCTCGGGAACTAGCGTGCAACAAGGTGGACATTGCTGCTCTCAGCGAGACCCGATTCTCTGAGCAGGGATAGCTGGATGAGGTGGGTACCGGCTACACCTTCTTCTGGAGAGGCCGGCCAAAGGCAGAGCGACGCGATGATGCTGTCGCCTTTGCCATCCGGAATGACATCGTGGGACGTCTGCCCTGTCTGCTGAAGGGTATCAATGATCACCTGATGAGCCTCTGCCTGCCTCTTTGGGGAGACCAGTTCGCCACCATCATCAGCGCCTACGCTCGCCCAATGACGAGCTCTGATGCGGCGAAGGACGAATTCTACGAGGACCTGCACGCTCTGCTGGTGACTGTGCCGAAGGTGGACAAGTTAATTGTCCTTGGTGACTCGCCCGCGTCGGGACAGACCATGCCACATGAAGATGAGTGCTAGGTCCCCACGGTCTCACTCACATGGTACATCAGCTCCACGATTGCATGATAATGCGCGTCACGGACAACGGAGACATCTCAGAGGCATTCGCAGTGACCAACGGAGTGAAGCAGGGCTGCATCCACGCTAATGGACGCCTATCATGACGAACGCCCCGGGATCCGTATCATCTACCAGATGGATGGCCAACTCATCAAACAATGGCGGATGCATTTCCACTCGGGTTTATCCACAGCCACTATCCATGAACTTCTCTTCACTGACGACTCTACACTCAATGCAATGACAGAAAAGGACATGCAAAGGAGCATGAACCTCTTCGCTGCCGCTTGTGACAACTTCGGACTGCGCATAAACACGGGTAAAACGGTGGTAATGCATCAACCACCACCGAATACCACCTACAAAGTATCAGGAATCAATGTCAATGGCACTCAACTGAAACCCCTGGACACCTTTAAATATCTGGCCAGCTATCTCGCCCACAGCACCAAAATTGACGATGAGGTCGCCCAGCGGATCGTCAAGGCCAGCCAAGCCTTCGGAGGCAGGTGGAACGTCGTCTGGAATCGACATGGTCTCCATCTCAGCACCAAACTGAAGATGTGCAAAGCTGTCATATTTCCAACGCTGCTGTATGGAACGGAGACCTGGACGGTCTACCAAAAGAAGGCGCGGAAGCTCAACCACTTCCATCTCAGCTGCCTCCGTAGAATACTAAAGCTGAGATGGCAAGACAGGATCCCGGACACAGGCGTGCTGGAAAGAACAGGCCTACTCAGTATCCAAGCCCAACTGAGACAACTGCGACTGCGCTGCCAACATGTGAGGCTGGACGACGAAAAACTCTCAAAAAAAAACGATCCAAAATAATCTTACATTGCGAAGTTGCTACGGGTTCTCGTTGACAAGGTGGTCAAAAACGACGCTACAAGGACACTCTGAAGCAACTGCAGATAAACCCGGCAAACTGGGATGACCTCACCAGAAGCGACCAGCCTGGAGGAGGACAGTAAAGACAGGAGCTCCACCAAGGCCAAAAGGGCTGCATGAAAGTCACTAGAGCATCGGATCAACACCGCGAATGCCCAAGCACTCCCAACATGCCCACGCTGTCAATGCAACTTCCGTGCGCGAATCAGCCTGGTTGGACATCTTCGGACGCACTGCAACAGCGATCTGACAAATTAAATTTCTGGGTCAACTTCTGCCATCCCTCCTCCAGACTCGCCAACACTTACTCTTGGCACCGATTCCACCACTCCCAAATCATAGCGACCACATCCCAATACTCAGCACCTTTTACCCGCACCACCACAACCACCACCACAAACAGCGATGAGAGCTTGGTCCTAAACAGTCCTTATTGCGACCGCATCTTCATGTCACGCATTGGCCTGGTCGTTCACTTGCAAATCAGTCACAGACTGGTTAACCAGTGCCTGGAGCACCAACCCATAGCAGAGATCGCCGTCTCCACTGCCTTTACTACCCTCACGCATAAAATCCCCACATTGCCCTATTCGGCCACATGCGCATCCATGACAGCGGAATTCACCGCAATGTCGACAACACCGATATCCCATGCACACCCTCCGCTCCTGCCATTCTCACCGCTATTGCCACCCCCACTACCACGAATAATATCCCCCCAGCACTTCCCGATTTCTCCTGCCCACACTTCACCTCACGCATCGGCCTACTCGGTCACCTGCGAATCCATCGCACGGAGGCTGGTGAACCAGTGCCTGGGGCTCCGACATACAGTCGCCGCATCCGCCTCCACTGCCCTCACTGCTCCCGCACCTACATACACCACAGGGGCCTATTGGGACACCTGTGCCTCCACGCTAACTTGCAGTAAACCAGTGTAGGCTAAACCACATCAGCGCACACTACCTCAACCAATACATAAACAACAGCCTCACTATTACTTTGTACTTGAGAATATCACTGTCTCCTAGAAACCGTGGCTGGGAAGGCTGCCAATCTGATGCTTACATCAGACCACGCCGTCGGCCCAGTGTATGTGCTGGGTGTGTTGAATGGCTGACTAGCGAACTGCGAGTCAGACATAGATGGCTCCTCCATATCCCCTGATTTAGTGAATCCTGTTGTGTGCGTTATGTGAGCCATTTCGAGCTGTGGCGCACAAGACGGGTAAGCCGATCCGTCAGCCAATGCGCCCACGCCTACATCAGACAACTGACCGGCTCGGACGGTGGTCTGATTTATGGGGTGGGTGAGAGAGTGATGTCGACGGCTCAGTGCATTTTTCCTCACTATAAAGAATCTACCGCGCTTGAAACAATCACGGTGCACTAAAAGCCGTGGCTTGGAAGATTGTGAACTGACGGGATAACTCGGACCACGTGTTATATATGAACTGGCTGACTGGCGGACTGAGAGGCATGCTGCAATGGCTCCTTCTTAATGTGGTCTTTATGGCACTCCCACTCACTTGGGATCCGAGCCGTCCCTCCGTGTTTTCTTGTTTTTTCTTTAACTACAGTACGTGGGCCTGCGCCCTCTCTCATCTCCGGTCTTCTTAACTTTGTCTTGACAACGGGTTCAGGAGGGGAGTGGAACAGAGAGTGTGTTATATGCAGCGCAAAGTTTACTCTCGCTATAGTCCAGTGCGAGTCCGCGTCCCTGCACAGCATAAGGTGGACATTGTCGAACCTGAAGGCCGAACTGATGTGTATGCAGACATTCGGAAATATTTTGCGAAACATTTACGTTTTCATATCCCAATATTGCCAAATTTTCAAATGCAAACGTGCCCCGTTATTCCGTTTGTGTCGACAGTTGGTAGTTGGTAGGGATGCCTTGTATGGCCGCCTAAACAGGGCGAGTGAAATGGAACCGCCCCGCCCGCTTAAAACAAGGCATCCCTTACAGATGTTTTGACAGCCTTATATAATGAATTTGACCCAATTGCGAAAACACCAGTGGGAGTCACAGAGAGAGAGAGAGTGAGCTACACCTTCTTTTGGTAGTAAAATTCCAAAACTTTCAGCAAAAAATGTCCTCCATTCACTGTGAATAAGGTTTGGCACACAAACCACACAACACCGGAAGATCACGAATGAATGGCCGAAGAATGCATATATTGACACCATGAAGAATATTCCTTAAATTTGCCTCAAAATATCGACCAAATTAGACTTCTTTCAAAACGGTGCCAGGTCCATGCACTAATGACCTCCCTTTTGTTGTTCGAATAAACAAATAATGTTAAAATTCGGTATATAAGAGGATTCGCATGTGAATGGAGAGCAGAAAAAATGGCGGCTCAATTTCAAAAGCCCACGGCAGCTAGGGCAAGGCTTGAGTACAGCCGGTGCTCTGACCACCTGAGCTATTAGACCCCATGGGAGTCGTGAATTTACTCGCATTTTTGTCCAGTTACCCTAGCAGCCTACTATAACCTATGGACTCCACCAATGCTAATAGAGTATGCTGACTGCCTAAACAGGATTTCCTAAGCAACCAGTCTGGAATCCACCAGATGACTACCAGGCTCACCCCATAGATTTTTTGGGCACGTTTGAATAATTCACTCAAGGCAAGTATAAAAAACTCGGCGGACTTGATGGGTTGAAAACCCTGACATTTAGGGAAAGACTTCTGTAAAGACAATCCTCTAACCACCTGGGCTATGAGGCCCTCGATTGGATTAAACGCATTAAATTCTTTATAATATTGAGAGCCAGACCCGAAAATTACTGTCCCTGCAACTTCAATATCAATCGCCTCAAATCGCAAGCTTGGTTGCATTTGATTCTACTCAGGCATCATAGGAAATTTTACTTCAAACCAAAAAAGCCTATTTTGGGGATTAATTTAGACTACTTTATCTGTTTGAACTTGGAGCGCGTTTTAGCAGCGAGAAGAATAGAAACATGCCAGACCTTTTAACTGCTCCTTCTTCTGTCAATTTAGGCTGACTGAACGAATTTTTCCTTATTATTTTTCTCTTCCATATCAGGGTCCAAGAACACAAGCGGTTAACAAGATGTATGACTACTGCGGCCTCTGTGTTGTGAGCAAACGCTTGGGCACCTGTCTCGTGATGTCCTATCTTGGGATAAAGATATTGATTGTAGTGAATTCAGCCCTCCAACTCTACCTCATCCAGTGCTTTCTGGGCTTCTCTGGCAACGATGTGCCACTTACGGACGGCCTGATTCAGGACAGCCAGTCCACCCATCAGAATTACAAAATAAGTGAGTTCATATTTATAGGAGCAAAGAGGGGGGATTTAAAATTATCGACGGACAGAAAAGTAAGCTGGGTGAACAAAGGTCACCCGCATAAAAGATAGGCACATGTATGCGCGCGTGTATATGCGCGAACCACGCGGTAGATGCGCGTTGGATCAACATAAGGACCAGATCAGGGCCCTGCAGGCGTTATTTGGGGTGCACACCAATAGCAAATGCCACAGATTGAGGAGGGCGGCTGTGGTGGCACACCTAGTCGCAGGCTCACTTCGCGCCAGCCACCTGGGCTCGATTTCGCTTCCCGTCTTCTGAACTCTGTCAGATACCAGAACCAGGAGGGTGAGCGAGAAGGGAGAGTGAGGTAGATGCTTCAAGTGTCTACAATCATTCTAAACTGGTTCCCGTGCAAGCCACCAACCCTGCACCCACCATTTTGTGGGGCACACGGTGGACATAGTTGGAAACTCTGGTTGAACAGTCATGTGCACGCAATATAGCCTCATTCGTAGCTGATCCTACACGAACCCGTAAATAGGATATTTTGGGGGCCATCAGCTGACCGGAGACCTGGAAACGAGAAACCCAGTTTCGAATCTTACGCGGTAGGACATGGACTTAAGCTATATGCGGTGGGAGCGGCCATGCTCGTCTCTTTTACACGTCCTTTCAGCAAGGACACGTTTTAAACGCACACGCCATCTCACCGGCTTCTCAGAAAAAGTTAGCTTTGCCCTTGCGCGGTAGCGGTCGCGTAGTTATGTTTTTTCTGCGGCGCCAATTAGCTCAATGTGCCTTCATCCCGGCGCTACAAATGGTCGGTCAACGCCCTAACGAAGATTGGTTAATGGGTGGCACTGGTCTTAGAACTTGTGTCAGAGCTGACGCATCAGTCTTAAATCAACTTTCGGCCAATTGGAGTCAAAGGGTTTATGTTCGCCGTTTTGGTGCCTAGGCACAGGCTTTTGTCCGTGGTATCGTGCACCGCGAAATAAATGCTACTTGTATATCTGCAACCATCACGGATCAATATCTGTGTATACGACTGGTTTCGGTGCACCATCGAATACTTGGTGAGAATATGGTGGCAGTTAGTCTTGGCGTGATGGATGCTTCACTACTTAATAATGATCAATGTTCCGTGGCATTTACCAACCCCAAGTTATAAATCGTTCCTACCTTGGAGGGATAGGTTTACTAAGTTGTTTGTACACTGGTCGGGTTATTTTAGTTTGCTTACTATTCTAAAGTAACGCGGGGGAAGTGGCAACTCCCAGATCGGTAGGACAAAAGCCTTTCAAGGGAAATATTACGTTGCCTATTTACTGACAGCAGCAAACGAGGAGTAGACACCCGCGTCTTCCGCGTTCACTTCTTGCAATCGCAAATGGAGGCCTGTAGTGTCTCCTCTGTGGGGTTGGTACAGAGAGCACTCCAATCCTCAAACCCTGTTTCGTATAGGAAAAGAAGGGGAAAGACCATAAGTTATTTACTCTTTACAGAACTATCAGAGAAGGCTGCGGAGGCCTAACCACCTGTAGGGGGTACAAGCAGTAGATGATCGTTCTCAACCTCACAGTCAGTCCAATGTGCGGAGTGGCTCACTGCTATCCTGAGAGTCAGGCTGAAATGACTCCTTTTTAATGTGACCTCTGGCACGCTCACACATGTGAGATGTAAGCCCTTCAACCCCTTGTTGTATGAAATCCTGGTGCTTTTGCTTGGGGCCCATGTCGTGTACGTAGTATGCGTAGATGAGGTCATCAGCGGCTGCGCCCACGCCCGCAGCAGACAACTGACTGGCTCGGACGTTGGTCTGATTCTGCGGGTGGGGGAGAGAATGAGGTTAACGGCTAAGCGCATTTTCCTCACTATAAACAATCTGGTATGCTTGAGACTATCAGGGTCCGCTAAAAGCCGTGGCTTGGCAGATTGCCAACGCGGTCAGTCCAGTGTGTATTTGTGCGGAGTGACTGACTGGTGGAGTGAGAGTCCGCCTACAATGGCTCCTTATTACTGTGGCCTCTATGGCTCTCCCTTTCTGTGGGATCTGAGCCAAGTGTGGCAGCACGCTTAGGGGCGTCTCCGGCCACGCCAGCTTCCTGTGCCCTCTCCCACCTCCGGTCTTCTTGACTCTGGCATTACACGGGGCTCAGGTGGGAGAGGGGGAGAGAGTGCAATAGCTGCAACGCAAGCCTAATATAACTTAAAACGAATCTACGTGCAAGTCACGGTCCCTACACTACCATAATGTAAAGCATACGGGGTCATCCTCGGACTAGGACATTTGAACTATTGTGTTCGTACTCAGGGCCCACACATCACCAGGCCCTCTTCCGTATAGGAAGAGAATGGGAAAGACCAGTAGGATTTGTGTATTATGTACAGTCACTCAATGTTGGTTAGGGTCCCCAACGCGCGGCAAGCGATAGGCCTGCCCGCGCGTTTGTCCGCTACCATGATTTGAGCGTGAGTAATCATCTTGTCACCGTAACTGGATGCGCAATGAAAAAGAGAGTGTGAGGATGACGCTGGACAAGTCGTCTTTACTGTACCATAATTCACTGTAAGTCGCTACTGCCCCCTCCCCTCCCTCCCTCCGAGGCAGCGGTGTTCATTGTATTTTTATGGACGAGCCTTTCGATGTGCAGTTGATTCGCAGAGACAGTCTGAGCTGGCCTCAAAGACGACTTGGAAGGAGCAGCCGGTACCCTTCTGATTTCTCTGTTTTTTTTATCCGTAGTGGTATAACAGCGTTGATTTTAAGGTCTTCAACTCTCTCAATGCGCGTCCAAGAAGTGCATTAGCGATGGGTCCAAGTATAAAAGGACTGCCCATCTGTTGATTTGGAGCTCTGCTCCCGATTTTTCTTCTGTGACGTTATATATCCTTTAAGGCACGACAGATCATGCCACAGGACGCTACGCGAGCTTCCTCCAGGATTCTCAATCCGTTTCGAGACTTTTTGCAACATCTTTACGTGATAGCCTTCCTGGGAGGTGCCGGTCTGACGTGGCCGTCCCTACAATTTGTTCCAGTTTGTTGTCTGACGATTTCCTTGTGCAGTAGTTTCATGCGCAGTCTATTTGTCGAATAACTTCCTCAGTTTCACTTTTGATGTGACGAGTTTTTGTTAGCTCCATAGTTTCTGCCACACGGTGCTTTTTTCTGTTGTACTCAACTTGATCTCTCAAAAGCATAGTCTAGTAACTATCAGTCACTCTCTTTCATGGTGCGCTAAAAGCCGTGGCTTGGAAGGTTGCCAACTGACGGGATAACTCGGACCGCGTGGTCAGCCCAATGTGTTTTTTTGTGTGGAGTGGCTGACTGGCGGACTGAGAGTCAGGTTGCAATGGCTCCTTTATAATGTGGCCTTTATGGCACTCCCACTCCGTGGGATCTGAGCCAGGTGTGGTGGCACGCCCAGGGGCGGCTCCGGCCGCGCCAGCCACCTGCGCCCTCTCCCATCTCCTGTCTTCTTGACTCTGTCTTGACACCAGGCTCAGGTGGGGGAGGAGGAGAGAGTGCGGTAGCTGCAGCGCAAGGCTACTATCACTTAAAACTAATTCACGCGCAAGTCCCCGTTCCTGCACCACCTGGTGTGGAGCATACGGTGGACCTCGTCGAAATCGACGGTCGAACTGTGTGTGAGAGTGAGTCAATGGCCGCTTGATCAATTGATTGGCAATTAGCAGTTTGTGGCACCTGCGATTGGCTTGGTTGTTCCAGAGGCTGTATGCGTTCGGTCCGGCAGCTCGATGTATCCTCACGTGACCTCTTGCGCCAAGGTGAAAGGCGCTGCAGGCCTGTATAGACGGGAAGAGGCGAAACGACGACATGGTGTTGCTAGTGTTTTTGTCCAAATGCGTACCCCACGTTCTGCGACCAAGTCTACGACCAAATTGCAGGAACTCCAACTGGTCCCCCTATCCTTAGTACGGTCTCAGAAGCTTCGTTACCCGATCTGGATACTCTTAGTTTTGTCAACTACTGTTACGTGCTAGTAGTTTTAGCAGACACTCTTTACATTTAATTCTGTTAAATGTGGTTAAAAATGAGCAATACGATGGGGATATTTCGCTCTTCATGTGTTCTGATTGCAAGCCAGCATGACGAAATCGGAGAAGAAGTAGATGCGATCGCTGGGACAAGAGGTTTATTTGGCTGTTTCGGATTCCAACTCGAACCCATCATCGGAGGCAGTATCAGATACGGGTGATACGTACACACGGGTTTGCAGTATTTATAGGATGACGTCGTTATGCTACTGCGTGCCTACGGCATGGGCGAGAACGATACGAAACTGTTTCAGCAGAGAAAGACTGAACGAGCCGGCGAACTGAAAGTGACATGGAACACAGCACAAGAGAACAAATTCTGAAAGCTGCCTAAGCCAAAGTCATCCAGAAACGACATACTGGTACACAACCTGTTGTCAAAGGAGCTGATGAAGGAGCAAATACATGTTTTATGGCACGATGCCTCCTTCAACACAGCTGATGCCAAACCTGCTAACGTGATTGCAGCAGTGGAATCGGTCATCAATCAAACGGAAGCGACGGAGGAGATGGAGAACCTTCTCCGACACCAGGTGTTTTCCTCCTAATGGCTCATAAACCGCGCAAAAAACACCCTATGGTCGAACGTGATGGAAGGCCGACGGAGACATCATCAGCGTGCCCACGGATAAGGGGCGTTCCACCGTCGTATTGGACAGAAGAGACTACCTTCAGAAAGCCCAAAACTTACAGGAGGATCGGCAGTTTTATGTCCCCTACGAAAAAAAACGAAAAACGCTGACACGCGAAATTAATGCGACGTTGTTGGCATTTGAGAACTCGGGTGTAATAACGCCCATCGAATGGTGAGAGCCCAGACACGGCCTTGGCCGGGTTCTATGGCCTTCCCAAGATACACAATGAGGGTGCTCCTCTCCGATCCGTCGTATCGCTCAAAGTTACTCCAACGTACGGACTGACAGAATGGCTGTTTCGGCGTCTCACATTTCTGACCACTAATTCGGACACCACTGTCAGCTCCTTAACACAATTCTTGGAGAATTTCAACGGGGTAAGCCTCCTGCCAAACGACGTCATAGTAACTTTTGATGCCACGTCCCCTTTTACTTCTATTTCGCGGGACTCGGTATTCGCGACCGTTGAACTACTCCTAAGAATCAAATAAGATGAAACCGAAAATCACCTCAGACACGCCCAAGTCATTCATTTTCTGAACTTCTGTCATAGGACGTACTTCAAGTTTGACGGAACAATCTACGAGCAGGTGAAGGGAACACCAATGGGTTCGCTGATCTCCAGACTGATAGCTGAGGCAGTTCTATAACGGTTGGAGTCACTGATCTTCCTACACCACAGACCGAAATTCTGGGCTCGGTATGTGAATGACACCGCCGTCATCGAACGGGATCAGTGCTCACGTTCAAAGAACGTCTCAACAGCGTCTTCCCGAACATATAATTAACGATGGAGGAGGAAGAAAACAACCAGCAGACTTTCCTCGAGGTCCTCGTCTGACGCAAAGATTGTGGCGGCCTAAAGTTCAAAGTGCTCAGCAAGGTGACAAATACAATGCAAGTACTGAACTTTAACAGCAACCACCCAATCAGCCACAAACGCAGCTCCGTAAGGACGCTATATCGGTGTGTTGAGACGTACTGCAGTGAAACGGAGGACAAGGTTGCCGAAGTACAGTATCTTCGACGGTGTTTCAGAAGAAATGGCTACCCGAGAAACTTCGTCAACCGATGCATGCGCAAACGAGAAGAACGACAAAATCGCACCGAACCTAAATATACGCGTGAGATTCCATATGACAAAAACGTATTGGAGGCCCTCAGCCGCCTTCTCACACCACTTGGAGTTGGAGTCGCACAAAGACCGGAGGCCACAATTCGGTGTCAGGTATTGAGACCAAAGGACCCACTACCGCGGCAATAAACATCTTGAGTTGTTTATCGGATCTAGTGCAGTTGCTGGCAAAGCAACGACATCGAAAAAACCGAAAGACTGCTTTGGACGTGAATTGCCGAACACACAGGAGCAGTGCGGTGAAATGACGTGAATTCTCAAGTCACGGCTCATTCGCTGAGAAGCCAATACCGGTGAGCTAGATGGTCAAGCAGTCATCACGTCACCCTCCAACACGGGTGATGAAATTTCAGCGGATAACGAACCGCATGCCGTACACCAAAAATTAACACAGTAGAGCGCAGTCAGCATCGACGAAGGGGGAGCCGTTAATTGCCGGAGACATGTCGTAGCATCGCGACTGCATCCTAGAAATAATGAAACTTCTGTGTACGATATCACCGGTATCTGATACTGTCTCTGATGATAGGATCGAGTTAGAATCCGAAACGTCAGGCAAATAAAGTTCTTGTCCCAGCGATTGCATCTATTTCTTCTCAATTACTTTCTGGGACTTGCATTTTCGCTTGTATCGGCAATGACGAAATTTTTCAGGATGAGGGCTTCAATAAATCAATGGGCAAACTAACACTCCTCCACCTAGGCAGTAAACGTACTCTGGCATAGAGAAGCAATTGTGTTTAGGCCTTTACAGTGAGTCGCCGATAAATAAGGTGTTAGAGTATGAGAAGCAAAACAAATTCAGGCACCTGAGGTAGCTTTTTGTTCTCAAAGCACTACTCGTGCAGTTTTATAGACGAATTTACGCGTCGAGGACAGGCGCACATCGTGTACGAGGTGAAGGTGAGGCCTAAAAACCATGCAGGACTTACCGGAATCAAAAAATTCTTAAAGCCGCCAAACTGTAACAAGGTCTAGTTTGCGTGGGTTTGGAGGCCGTCACCACCTACGCGAGCAGCCCAAAAATGGCAGATATATCGGCAGCAGTTTGCTGTAGCCCCTGTCCTGCAGATTACTACGGCATAATTGACAAACGACTGGCTATGTCACTGCACGAGCGGGAGCTAACGGTCAAACGATCAACAGGTTATCTTTGATGGTATATATATATACTCGAACTGGTCCTAAGTGAGTGAATGATCGACGATGACCAAAATTGGAAATACATGGTTTAACCAAACATTTCTTATTCACTCCTGATACGTTCGTCAATCTCTCTTCCAGCTGGTCCTCCTCTCATGCACAACTGATGTTCGACGGCCTCGTTGGTTGGTCGTTCCTAAGATTGACCGAGTAGCCATCAGAGTACTAGAGTTTGATTATTTATATCGCAAGTTTCCTTATGCTTGGCCGAGTACTTGGACACTGGCTAAAGCAAATTTATTATTTTTCCTGTTTTGCATACCGACAAGCGATTGGCTAGAGCGTTCATAGTTGCTTGTCGTTCATGTCACAGTAATTGGCCATAAAGTCTACACGATATACTCAAGTACGAGTTTGAAACGTTTGAAGATTAAATTATTCCCCCAAATATCGTCTTACCTTCTCCAGCGGGAAGAGCTGGTCCCCTAACCCAAACGATGAATAGCTTTCCTACGATAGTAAATATTTCCCGTCGGAACCCACAACACGATGGTCTCGTGACTTTCTGGTGGTGTAGAACTCAATGAGCGAGAATCTTGGGTTCGACTCACAGGTGCTCTAAATCTGGGAATGGATATGGCTGGCTTATGACGTCAATTAAGCCCAGAAACTCAGTCCAGTTTCTTCATATTTGTGGAAGGTCTATTTAGCATGTACTCCTGATCTTTATGTAACTCTCTGTAAGGGTTCTACATTGAGCCACAAGAAACAAATAGACGAGCATGTCTCGTAACAGGATCGGTATACGCCATTTTAACAATAATACAGATATACTCCAAGAACCGAGGTCCAGATATAATATCACGCCTATCCTCCCTGAAAGCGGGCGGAGAAAGAGGTAAATTCATAGATCTAACCGTATTTGTATCAGCGTTTCGAAGACCTCTACATTCCGATAATCACAGCAATCAGCTGATTGTTAATGCTGGCCTTCATTTGTTTAATCTTGTCACCTACTTCTTATTATATTCGTGACCGATGGACCAACTTTGTCCTTCCTGTTCGTAGCAAACTGGCCCTGACTGTCAAACGCTGAAGGGCTCATGTGACCTTTGTCCCTGTCGCAGCAAGATCTCCGTACATATTCACCCTCCACCTTGCGTTAGGCTGACTGAAACGTCGTCAATTGGAGCGAGAACTGGTTTCGCCTTCTTGGGCGCAACGGTGAGCCGATCTTCCATCCAATTACGACGGCTGTAACAGAGGTTAAAGTCATGCATGCCGTCCAGCAATCGGCCTCGGATATGCCAAAATCCCTCAGCTATGAAGACGAAGGCCAAAGTTCATACATCGGACATGGTTATGATACGTCACGGGTCATAAGACTGAGAAAATCAGGGCCAGTAAGACTGAGAAAGTCAGGGCCAGTAAGTCACCTCACCGTTCTGTCGATGCACAATTTGAAGTCACCAAAACGCCTATATGAACACAGTTCAGTCCATCGATTTATTCTGGAAATCCGAAGACTAGTTTTCGCTTATTCCTTCATGCACTGTGCGGCTAATAAGCCTCCGTCTCTGAAAACTAAATTAAATGATACTTGGAAAATTTTATTGTTGCTTTTTTGGGATATCTTTGAAGAGAACCTTCTGAAGTTATACCCGCCTATGCCGTTTCTCGTTGATTTTTACCATCCTCCTCTATTGCGAACTTTACAATTTTTCCTATCATGCTCTCATCAGACGGTATTCCTGATCACAACTTAATGAGCAAGTTTTCAGTTTCTTCAAACTTCCGTTTCCAGCATTTAACTCTTGCCCCAGTTGATGGTGCAGGATTGAAAGGCTGTTTAAAATTCTGACAGGCTTTTGCGCAAGTCTGTTGCACATCTGCATGGCTAAACTATAAAAACTCTATCGGCAATCGAAAATTCCCCAGCAGCAACAGCTTTTTTTCATATCATAATAATGAAACCTAACTTATTGACAAATAAATATAATTAGTAAGAAATAAAGAATATCAACCAATGAAGTAAATGAAAGGAGCATATGTAGAAACAAGTGAAATCAACCTGCCCAAAATATCTAGTCGGAGGCCTCTGCATCGTAGACATTCCCAGAAGAATGAGGTAAAATACATTCTTCGGAAACGCAGAGAATTCTGTTCCGTGCATTTTCAATGCTGATTTACCAATACTTCGCCAGGTATGCAATGGAGTTACAAACCACTCGGTGCTGAAAATTAGACGCAAGTCTGTAGCTGTCTAGCGTTTGCACCGATTGGTTTTCCCAAAATTGGAAAACCGAAAATGGAGAGAGCGATGAGGAAGAGAGAGAGACGAAAACTGTAGGCGAAAGCCCACTGAGAACATTGGCTCCAGATTACCTGTTACCTTATTTCATTTTCACGCGTTTAACTTTTGTCCTTAAGTAACCTGCGTTCCCAGTGGCTCTGTTTGCCGCCAGTTCAGGTTTGCTTTCCCTTACACCAATCCGGGAAGCTGATTCCTTTACCCTTCTCCAATTCGATAGCTTTTCGGTTTCCCTTAAGTCCCGCGGGTTCCACTTGGGTCATTTATAGTCGTTAACTAGGTTGCAATAACCCCTACCTTCTTTGTTTACTTTTCCCAGGTTTTCCTGCTTCCTCCTTTTGCTCTTCCCATAAGAACCCTATCACCACGGTTCCTGTAAGCTAGTTGGGCTTGCCCGCAATATTCTCAGTGGGTCCGGTTATTTTGCTTCCACCAACATGTCATTTTGGACATGTTCGCCGGCCCTTGAAGCAAAGCCGGGCGTGCTTGGTCCGTCCAGCAACCAGACCCGAACAGGTTGAGTATTCACGATCGACAAGGGCAAAGCGTGAACCAAAAATTCAAATGATCATTTTGACAAGGATTAGTGTCCGTGCTCAAATTTCGGGTACCTTCGGCCTGTGGTTGGGGTAAGACTGATTGACTGGCAAGTTCCGCTACCCTTAGTCTTTTCCAAAAGGCTATCTATTTTCAAAAGCATCGTAGTCTCGCGTCTTGTTAATTGCCTAGAAGTCCCTGGGCAACCATTCCTGTGTTTAAAGTTATCCGTATTAATAAGCATTGTCAAAAAGTATCACCTGAAAATTAAAGACAAAACACACTTCTCGTTAGGTGATAATCACTGGGGTTATGCTTTCGGTTGGACACTTATCAACTACATCCGGACGGGACGCGAGTGGCCAGTGACGCTGCTCTTTCCTCGGGTGGCCTACTGTCGTGTGCCTAGTATACGAGTGGTGGGCGGAGATAACGCCTACACAGCCCAATGCGCCCTCCCAATCAACATGCTCAACGAGAAGCTCTACATCTTCCTCTGGTTCTGGATCTGCTTCCTGCTCACCATTACCTGTGGAAGTCTCCTGCTCTGGTTGCTTCGCATTGCCAGTCCCTTCCATCGCAGACGATTTGTCCGGCGATACCTTCGCGCCCACAAGCTCCAGCTGCCGGTGGGGGCTCTCCGAGTCAATGCACTGAGAGACTTTGTAGATCTCTATCTCGGACGTGATGGAGTCTTTCTGGTACGCATGATCGCGATCAATGCAGGCCAGGTGGTAGCTTCTGAGGTGGTGAACACGCTTTGGAATAACTACTCTAACCGCATGACCATGCAGATGCCACCGATTCCGAGCTTCGAAGAGACGACTGCACTGGCCACAGACTCAAAGGAGCCGATGACTGATATCGGATACGTCTAGAATGAGTGCGGAGAATCCGCAACTGCGTAATCCCCCACCCCCACACATACACATTTGTGTAAGCCTGTTTCAGCCCAAACGGGTTTCTGTCATCAGTCTGTCAAATACACTATTAGAGGCAACTCTTCTAAGAAAGCCTTGTCGTCATTTAGAGTTTTCGGAAATTGCGTGCACGTTGAATGCATGCAAAAAAACACATAGCAAAGCCACAAGGCAAGACCTTGTCTTTTTAAAAAGAACAAAAAGCATCGAAACTACACGCCTCGTAAACATGTGTAAATAAACAGTCAAATCCGGAGGTTTTACAAGAGAACAGACTACGTAATGTTGTAAACCATTTTCAATGTCACAGTGGCGACTGCGCAGCATCGGCTAAGGCAGTGAGTAGGTGGCCGTCGCTCAGGAGTCGAGTAGCCACACAAATGACAGAATTAGGATGGGATAAATTTCTCGGGCAGCCTAAAATCTGAAAATATACAGAATTTTCCAGCACCTCAACGTAACCAAGAGGCCATTAGATGGCCGCGATTGTTGAAGAATCTGTAGCCGACGCCCATCAATGCTATCTATGTCCGGCGTTCTTCTTCAAGGTTCACTGTCTCAGGGTCATGCAACATCGCAGTGAGTTAAGAATCTCGATCAGTTTTTGATTCACCGGAGAAATTAAGACAGACAAAAAAACGCATCAGTGAAAAACTATACAACAAAATTTACAGAGAAGCATGTATGTACATGGGAGAGAAATGTGATAAGGCAGCCAGGGGTACTGTAACCATGGTAGCAAGGCATTGAGCTAAAAGGGCGATGCGATTTCAGTCACCCTCCTCGTCAGAGTCGGCAACTAAAAGAGTGACATTACTATGTTTCCGACTGTGTAAAGTTCTATCACCGCAATTATTGAGGCCCCAGCCAGACAGGGCAGCTCGATTGGGAGTGACCATATTAGCTAGGGGCTGACGCTTGGTTTCAATGTCATCGTTCTCAATCATAGTAACGTCACCAGCCTCTGTTTCATCTGCGCTATCGAAAGCATTCAGCAATTCAGGTGCCGCTGCTGGTGGTGCATTCTCAAAGAGGGTGTTGTCCAGACGTGAGAATAATACTGAGCGCGCCTGCAAGGAAAACGAAAATTATAATGTATTCAACATTGTTATTGAAAACAAATAAATGGCACTATTTTTCGTTTATATCGGGGTGTGGAGTTTATGATTGTTCCAGTGGCCACACTGAACATTCACAAATAACATACCGGCTCAAACGCTCGACCACACACTCCCTCTGGTCGCATTTAAAAGCTTTTACCAGTTAGATAATTTACCCTGGGCAGCCTACTAGAAAGTGAAAATTTCTAATGTGCTGCGACACAAAGAATCAATAACTTGTCGGTGGGTTCCCTATTTCCCAAACTATGTTTTGACTTTCGTTAATGAACGCTCACCGATCGCTAAAGGAACTCACTCGTCCGTTCTGCTTTGGGACTCACTCTCGAACCCCGCCAGTAGCCGTACAACGGCTAAATAATCTTGTCGACTAAGACAATGGAGACTGGAATGGCCATTTCTGGCTTATTAGCCGTCGTCAGGCCGTCATATGCAATCCCAGGTGGTTCCCCACCTGAGGCTGGAACCCGCGAACTATTGATCAGAAGTCCAACGCTCTAACCATTGAGCCAAACGGTTAGAGCGTTGGATTTATGATGTAGAGGTCGTGGGTTCGACCCTCGGGTGGGGCACCACCTGGGATTGGGGTATGACTGGTTGATGACGACTAATGAGCCGGAAATTGCCATTTCAATCTCCATTGTCGTTGTTCGCATCGCATCGCATGTACTGCTAACGAGTGCGGACCTCATGGCGGTCGTGCCAAGGGCTGGACAAAACGTATGCAAGAAATGGATGCATAAACTTTGAAATTTATACTGCTTTCTATGATAGTTCGTTTCTACTCCCTTGCAGCTCCCTCCCCTTAACACAGTCTACCAAGTGGAACCATACTCACAGCACAAGTACTAGCTAAAAATCCGGACACGTGTTTTGCCGGTATTCTGCCGCTGTTTATCAGTTGTGAGGGGTCCGGCTCATCCGTGGGTCCTCCAGCATTTCTGCGTGCTTTCTGGTAGATACTCCAGTTTAAAAATTGCTGCTTTTTTACTTTCCTCAGAAATTAATCGCTAACTTGGAGTCAATCAGTCTATTTGAAGGTTCATCCGTTTATCACCTTTAAACCTTCAAATAGACTAATTTACTCCAAGTTAGCGATTAATTTCTGAGGAAAGTAAAAAAGCAGCAGTCTACTGAGTCATGGGATGTAAGAGTAAAATGTGTTCAGAATTAACTAAAAAAATTAAACAAAATGCCGATTACAAGGCTTGCCCCTGAACATAAAATTTGACGAACTGGATACAATCGAAACTACGACCTCCATCAAATGTGCAACGTTTCCAACGCCGTTAGTATTCGTTCTTTGTATGAAGGTCCCATAGGGTTTCCCTAGGTATCATTTAGAAAATCAAAAGAAGTATAAAACATAAGTCAGAAAGATAAAATCCTATCTCGCTGCGAAAACACTGACTGGGGGTCATCAAACTGAGGCAAATGAGATGGCTTAGGTGCGTTTTCCACGAGTTTAGTGCTGCTATCTTTCTGGAGGTGAAGAAGAGGGAATTAACCTAAAATCTGGCCCAACACAATTTGTTAGCTTCTATCACTGGAGAAGAGAGATGGTTCGAGCTCTTGAGATCCGATATCACAGAATCTGTTTAAGTACTTCTCTACTGCAGAAGATACCCAACAAAATGGCTAAAAAGAACTCCAAGGAGGTCACGATCAACGGATAAGCAGACAACGGAGGATTGATTCGATGCCAGTCACGAAAGGATAATGCCATAGATTCGCTGATGAAAGAAGAAGCCAAATTTTATTCTTTTTTTACCCACACAGAGACCACCTACTGACCAGCATATGCCGGTTTGATCTGCCTACTGCCAGTATATTTTAGCAGAAAGATACGGAGTTTGATGAGTTTACTAACCTTTTTCTGGGCAGGCTCGTAAATATTGCCAGACCGTACGCTAAGAGGTTTTTCGCCCTGCAAGGAAATATGTGCAAAGGTTAGCAGAAATGAAGAACTTGCGAGACAGTAGAGTGAAATTTCCGAAAGAGGAGTAAACCGTCGGAATAATTGGGGCGAGTTACAAGGTAGTTGGGGAGCAAAAGGTGTGCAGGTTTTTCATTTTTCCTGCCGAAATACGAAGTGAATATATTTTTTCAGATAATAACACAAAGAACCAGGAGTAAGTGCAGTTAATTCATGATGAATATTCAAGACGATAGTTAATTCTGAGAATTGGAGTGGACTTTTTAAAAATTCGAGACAGGAAACTGGGAAATGACTCTAGCTTAAACGCATATGAACTGGTCGTGATACATATGATCAATTCTATAAGGCAAGAACGAAATGTTCAGGATACCTATTTGAATTCTGATAGGCCAACTTTTGTCGAGTATTCGGGTGGAAAAGGCGTAGTAGAGTAAATAGCAAATCAGTTTTCAGTAATAATGTTATTCAGTGCACCTGGTAGTCATCAGGTGGATTCTAGATTGATTACTTTGGCAATTCTACTGGGCATTCAGCTTCCCGTGTCAGATCTGGTGGATTCTATACGTTATAGTTGGCTAGGAGGGTACCTTCGACTAAGTGTAAGTAAAATAACGGCTACCCGGTGAGACCTCGCAGTTCCGGTGGTTAGAGCGTCGGCTGTACTGAAGCCTGCCCCTTGTTTTCGTGGGTTCGAATCCCACCAAGGCTGGCGAGTTTTTCAAAAGTGGGTGAAATGAATAATGCTTCTGCTAAAAAGCATAAGTAGCCGAGGTTGTTTTACGAGGTGAAGCGGTGGCACGGGACAAAGCCTGATTTGCTAAATCATAAAATCTCATGAATTTCACAAGCAAATTGCCTTTACGCAAAATCAACCCACGCCGCATCTCCCAAAGTCTTACGGCAGTACAGAAACGACCGGTCTTATAAAGAAGGCAGTTTGTTTTATAAAGTCATGGGTTTGTTTATAAATCACTATTTACTAATATAATACACTTAAGATATGGAGTCCCATGAGGAGGCAAAACCAAAGAAAAATAATAATAATAATAACTACAAAAATCAGTGCTTTGCCGACTGTCTATTTGCATTTGAAGCGGCATAGTCTGTCAGATATGGACATAGCCAAGTGGTCTGATAGATCTAATTAGTAAGCACAAAATCAGGGTTTTCTTGCAGTCAAACAAGTTCATTAGACTTTTGTGGCGCATAGACTTATAAATTTGCAAAATATAATTTTTAAAACGGAATCTGCTTCTTTTTCTTGAGAAAAACGTGGTTTTTCCTACCTGCCTGTTGCCCCTGATTTTCATGGACGCAAAGCCCAATTTTTCAAGAAGCAGTTTATTTAAAACTTTTCCTGTTTATATAAATACTCATTTTTTTAGCAGAACGCGTGAAAATAAGAGGTTTTGAACTGCACATTTCAATAGCGTATGAAATTACTCGGACATAAATAAACTTCGGATTTCTCACATTTCCAGCCTGCTTTCCTTTCATAAAACACGTGTGAAATGAACTCTTCTGTTGTAAACAGCTTTCTGCGCCTTAAATAAATTCAACACACAAAATTAAAAACCTCAATACGACGCTCTCAAATTGCAATCGCGACATTTCGTGAGGTAGGCAATCTACTGTACCTGTTCAGACTACGTTGCCGTAGTATTCCGAAACCTAGCTGAATCGGTATGCTCTGAAAGTCGGAAAAAAATTGGCACAGACACGAGAACCCTTCAAAATGATCCTTCCGCTTTTGAAAAAATATGGTAGATCAAATGCATGCATTGATCGCTGTCAGGTATCGCCTTCTCTATTTTACTGAACTGTAGTATTAAGGAAACAAGGACTTTACAGGCAAGAAAGTTTGCCAGTTTTCCCTGGAAATGCAAATATGCCAGTCCCTCCATGGCTGCAGACATGGGAGCTCGCAATCTACTTGTTAAGCTAAACTGCTACACAAAAACAATTCTCTTCTGGAGGGGTCGAATAGGGAAAATCCTATATAATAAATCACCGAAAGACACTTAGAAACACATTGAAATAAATGCATTTTCGGGCAGGGCACCACGGGATGAATTTCGCTGGGGTCAATGACTGCCCAACAGGCTGAACGTGCGTGATGTTCAGGGAGGGCGGTGATATCGCATATTAACTTTGTTTTATAGCACAGTGACGTTAAGTAGGTTCCTCAAATCTAACAACTGACATCTTTACCTGCAAAGTGGATTGGAAGTGAGTTCCAGATGTCTGATGGGGCGAGACAGGAAGTATTTGCGTATCGGCGGTATGAGTGTGAACCTGAGTTCCTTCGTGGTTTGGTTTACCGGTTAGTAGTGAGGCAGCCGTCGGAGCATTTGATTCGCTAAACATTGAGAGGTAGAAAGAAGTTATAAAGCTGTGTGGGCGAAACGAACCGGCTGGTGCCGATGTGTAGCACCAAAGTCACCAAATACGAACGGGAAGCGACCTGGAAGGGGTGGGCCGACGGGTGCTTTCCTCCGAGCTGATGCTGGTGGTGATATTAGTTGAAAATGCGCTGGTTTCAAGCCTCTTTCGAGAGCCAGTGGTCAATGGAAGGGTTGCGAGTACAAAGTGCGCACTGAAGCGATTGTCGTCGGTGAAGGTCAGAATTAGGGGCTTGCCAGGTCGACCGCAGTGAATAACCATCGGAGATCCCACAGTCTCACCGAAAGAGATAGCAGCCTAGATAGGGGGGTGTGGGGATAAATACACACTGTTACAGCAGAAGTAATAAAGTTTTAGGAAAAAGCTACAGGAAAGAAGTCAATTCAAGACATTTAAATTGCTATCTGCGAAGTCTCTTGGTATGCGCTACATAATCCCGATTACCGCATACGAGGCCTGGAAAGAGAAGTTGGAAAAATGAGCCCACAATATACCCATGCAGACACACAATGGTAACATGAATACCGGAGATGCTATTTCAGCACATTGCAGAAGAGGCGACAGTGACGCTAAATAATAGTCCCCTTGAAGGATTCCTAAGACTAGGGGTAGTAAATAAGTCAAAGAGAGCAGTGAGAGTACCCAGTTCTTTTTAGATCAGATTATGCCCGCTCGGATTGAAGAAGTTCTATATATATATATATATATATATGTGTGTGTGTGTGTGTGTGTGTGACCAAAGACAAGAAGTACTACTGACGGAATTGAGGCTGATTGGAGCGACTATTTATGGACTCATGCCCTGTCAGCCAACACGAAGGACGGAGTACAGGCATCCCATAGTTCCTCGGAGCTACAATCTAGAGCCATCGAAAGCCACCTAAAGACGAAAAATCAGTAATCGATGAGCATTGTCCTAACTCGTAAAGGAGCTCAGGACGTCCGCAGCGGGGTCCAGGAAACAGTGAAAGGAACGAGCTGAATCAGTAGTAACTTCAAAAGTCACGGCACAAAAAGGTTGTGAGGTGACTCCGTTCAAAAAGCCATCAATAGTATGGGCAGTGAAAAGGCCTTACGATCGCTGTATTCGGTTCGATCTCCAGACGCAAGGAAAGAGTTGAAAACGCATATTCTTACAACCCTTAGAATATGACAAGAACACGGAGCATTAACAGGGAGAAGACATTCGGCAAGGAAATTGAAGGAATTCGCGTATTACCCGTAAATCCTTCTGACAAAAAGTTACTTCGGCTTCTTCGTGGAAGTCATATGTTTCGAATTCGCTGGAGGACACCGGCACGTGGGTGACGATTGCAGAAAAGTCTGTTATGACCAAAGTTATGTAAAATTGTGTTAACTTACCCGCGTCATCGATAAAATTTCGGAAAATGCATTCACCGTACTGTATGACGAGAGTCACTTCAGTTTGCGTTGGGCGAAAATTGTTAGTGATCTCCGCAAACACCCTAAGTCATGATCACCGAGAGTGAAAAGGACAAACTTCGAAGAGGCTGCCAGATGATTGAAAGCATCAGCAATATTATACACAGCCTCCAGGCTTTCGCAGTCAATCGTAGGCAGATTGTATGTTTTTACAAGCCCTTTAGGAAAGAACAAACCGCGCTGAGGGAGGAACTCATAAAGTAGGTTTTCGAACATGCACCGAAGACACATAGAATTGACTTACCATGACGCTGAAAAAACTGCACAATCAGCGTGTTGCCGGAATCGTCCAGTTGTAGTCGACACTTGCGAACAATTTTATCCCAAGACACCGAAGGCTTGAATACTCTGCAACAAGTCTTGTCGAAGGGCGGAAGTGGTTTAGGGAGGGATGAACGTCATACCTTAGCGGTGAGTTTAAACCTCGGTGTGTCATCACGGTCCTCTAGGCCCGAGGCCTTCTCGAAGAAGTTAGTGGAAAAAAAGGCGGCTGCGTAGGCAGAGCGTGAAGAGTTGACGCACCGTAGACTCAACTTAGGAAGGCATCTTAAATTCTACGTTTGATTTACCTCGCCAGCCCCACACTCGAAGTACAGGTCATCCCCCAGTTTTCCAAGAGCGGAAACGGCACGTGTAAAAACTAAAAGAGAAATCAAGGGCACAGAAGAGACGGAACTCACCTTTTAATTCGGGAAGTAGGAGAGAAACCTTCATTTAAGGTCTAAAAGGAAAGGCAAATGTGAGTTTAAATGACCAGGTGACTTGCAATGGACATCAAACACAGTCACGAAAGGTAACGGACTATAATGGTGATTGTGGGAGGAAGGAGATTAAGGGTATGGCCAAAAGAATGTAATATGGTAAGAGGCCTTAGTAACTGATCGACCACGGGTGAGAATGAACGGGCGGAGGTGAGATCGTGGAAGGGAAAATGGGGGTTGAAATGTGTAATGGCGACGACGACTAGCGGAAAAATAACCGGAAACTCAAAGTGCGGAAGACCATAAAATCAAGCACTCAGACTGCGGAGATTTGGGTGAGTATATCGAATCTATGAGTATGAAAATGACGATCGAGCACAGAAAGCAATATTTTACTTTGGCAGTTCACTAGTATTGTCACTGCATAGCACTGAAGAAGAAACCGAGAGCATCCATAATATACTGAATGAAAGGAGCCCCCATTTCTTGGCAAGCAGTTGAGCAGCCCGACCCTTGGCACAAGCAACTAGCTTATTAATATGGCAAGGCTATCGGCAGCGAAAACGAAGAACTAAAACCATGCAGCGAGTGGACATATAAACAAACACGAATTGAGGCGAATGTCCGCCTTCCAGGTTTGTGTGTAAAGAAGAAGTCTGATCGCTCGCCAGAATCATGGCGTCATTCACCTGAGCTTTCGAACTCTTTCTGCATTCCACTGTCAGGGACAAATGCGCAAAAAAATAAGCAACGGTTATAGGGAGCAGGGGCTAATCAAACAGCAGTGACGCCAGTCCAGAGGTGGTTGCGAATGGCCCTGTATGCCGCGGAGAATAATGGACTACACAAAGCCTACATGGACCTTCGGACTGACGCCACGAAAGCAGCCTTGTTCAGATGCCGGCGCCTTGTACAGCAACGGCTGCGGGAGATGCAGGATGCCTGGATGATCAGAAAGACTGAGGAAATCCAGGGTATGCGGACCGCAATGAAATGAAAAACTTTTTCAAAGCCATCAAGACCATCTACGGCCCGTGTATCAAGCGGACCGCACCGCTGCTCAGCTCTGCCGGCACAACACTGCTGACAGAGAAATCGCAAATTCTGAAGCGCTGGGCCGAGCACTTCAGAAGTGTCCTTAATTGATCAGCAGCCATCTCCGATCCCGCCATTGACCAGCTCCCTCAAGTGGACACGAACAATGACCTGGATCTGCCACCTTCCCTACCAGAAACCATCCGATCCGTGCAGCAGATTTCCAGCGGTAAAGCACCAGGATCCGACGCAATCCCACCGGAAGTCTACAAGTACGGTGGGCCCTGGCTGATGGCAGAACTCACAACACTCTTCCGGGAGATGTGGCGCCAAGGACAAGTTCCTTAGGATTTCAAAGACGCGATCATCGTCCATCTCTACAAACAGAAGGGGAACCGGCAACTCTGTTATAATCCCAGAGGCATCTCGTTGCTCAACATCGCCGGGAAGATCTTCGCCCGTATCCTTCTCAATCGTCTGAACGGTCACCTAGAACAGGGTCTGATCCCGAAAAGCCAATGTGGCGTCGGCCGACACCGCGGAACAACCGATATGATCTTTGCCGCCCGCCAGCTACAAAAGAAGTGTCAGGAGATGCGAACTCACCTATACACTACCTTGGTGGATTTGACGGTGAATTGCGACGGACTGTGGAAAGTCATGCAGAAATTCAGCTGTCATGAGCGGTTCACGCACATGGTGCGTCAGCTTCATGATGGGATGACGGCGAGCGTCACTGACAACGGGACGGTATCCGAAGCATTCGCAGTGACCAACGGAGTGAAGCAGGGCTGCGTATTGTCTCCCACCCCGTTCAGTTTCATGTTCTCGGCTATACTGATGGACGCCTACCGCGATGAACAGCCTGGGATCCGCATCACCTACAGAAATGACGTGCACCTTCTCAACAGTCGACGTATGCAGGCTTCAACGTGCGTGTCTACGACTACAGTCCATGACTTGCTCTTCGCGGACGACTGCGCCCTTAACACCGAGACGGAGGAGGACATGCAAAGGAGTATGTACCTCTTCGCCGCAGGCTGCGCCGATTTTGGATTAACAATCAGCACAGCCAAAACGGTTAACATGCACCAGCCGCCACCCAGCGCGGAATGCAATGCTCCTCGAATCAATGTCAACGGTGCTCAACTCAAAAACGTGGAAACCTTCGCTTAGCTAGGAAGCACGCTGTCATGCAACGTGAGAATCGATGACGAGGTTGCCCAACGGATCTCCAAAGCTAGTCAGGCCTTCAGCCGGCTGCAGGCCTCCGTGTGGAATCGCCACGGTATTCACCTGAACACCAAACTGAAGGTGTACAAGGCCGTCGTCTTGACGACACTCCTTTACGGAGTGGAGACCTGTACCGTCTACTCGAACCAAGCCAGGAAGCTGAATCACTTTCGTCTCAGCTGCCTCCGCAGAATACTGAAGCTGAGATGACAAGACAGGATCCCGGACACGGAAGTCCTGGAGCGGACCGGAAGCCTTAGCATCCATGCCATGCTGAGGCAAGTGCAACTGCGATGGAGCGGCCACCTGGTAAGAATGGACGACGAGCGACTACCTAAACGACTTTTCTACGGAGATGTCGCTACGGGTTCTCGTCGGCAGGGAGGTCAAAAACGACGCTACAAGGACACTTTGAAGAAATCGCTGAAGCAACTGCAAATCAACTCGGCGACCGGGGAGGACCTCGCCCAGGATAGACCGGCATGGAGAAGATCAGTGAAGACTGGTTCAGCAATCTATGAGGCCAACCGGATCGCCGCCGCCAAGGCCAAAATAGCGGCACGAAAGTCACCAGCGCCCCGGACCAACATCGTCGATGCCCAGGCCCTGCCAACATGTTTGCACTGTCAACGCATCTTCCGCGCGCGAATCGGCCTGGTTGGACATCTTCGGACGCAATGCGCCAACAATCCGACAGTTCCAATTTCTACGTCAAATTCAGCCAAACCTCCTTCACACTCCCACACACTCACTCCTGGCATAAATTCCATTGCTCCCACCATCATAGAGACCACATCCCAATACTCGTCGCCTGTTACCCCCACCACCGCAACCACCACGGCCTTCGCCTTCACTACCATCACCACCACCACCATCAGCGATGGGGACTCTCTCCTAAACTGTCCTCAATGCGACCGCACATTCACCTCACGCATTGGCCTGGTCAGTCACTTGCGAATCCATCTTACAGAGACTGGTGAACCAGTGCCTGGAGCATCAACACACAGCAGAGATCGTCGCCTCCACTGTTCTCGCGAATTCACTCATCGCATGGGATTATTCGGTCACATGCGCATCCATGACAGCGGAATTCACCGCAATGCCGACAAAACCGATACATCATGCACACCCTCCGCTCCTGCCATTCATACCGCCACTGCCACCCCCACTACCATGAATGACATCCTCCCAGCCTCTACCGATTTCCCCTGCCCACAATACGCCCGCAACTTCAACTCACGCATCGGCCTGGCCGGTCACCTGCGAATCCATCGCACGGAGGCTGGTGAACCAGTGCCTGGGGCTCCGACATACAGTCGCCGCACCCGCCTCCACTGCCCTCACTGCTCCCGCACATTTACACACCGCATGGGCCTATTAGGACTCATGCGCCTCCACGACAACCTGCGATAAACCACCGGAGGCTAAGCCACATCAGCTCACACCTTCTAAACTAATACATAGACAACACCCTCACAATTATCATAATGTACCTGATAAAATCACGGTGTCCTAGAAACCGTGGCTTGGAAGGCTGCCAATCTGACGCTTACACCAGACCACGCCGTCGGCCCAGTATATCCGCTGTGTTGAGTGACTGACCAGTGAGCTAGGATTCAGACGGCGATGGCTCATCTATATCCCATGAGTAAGTAAATCTTGGTGTGTGCGTTACAGGGCCAGGTCGTGCTGTGGCGCGCGAAGACGGGTACGCCGACCCGTCAGCCAATGCGCCCACTCCCACATCAGACAACTGACTGGCTCGGATGGTGGTCTGATTGTAGGGGTGGGGGAGAGAGTGAGGTCGACAGCTCAGCGTACTTTCCTCACTATAAACAATCTGATGCGCTTGAAACTATCACGGTACGCTAAAAGCCGTGGCTTGGAAGGTTGCCAACTGACGGGATAATTTGGACCGCGTGGTCAGTTCAATGTGTGTTTTATGTGGACTGGCTGACTGAGTCAGGTTGCAATGGCTCATATCTTAATGTGGCCTTTATATGGCACTGCCACTCCGTGGGATCCGAGTCAGGTATGGTGGTACACCCAGGGGCGGCTCCGGTCGTGCCAGCCACCTGCGCCCTCTCCCATCTCCGGTCTTCTTGACTCTGTCTTGACACCGGGCCCAGGTGGGGGAGGAGGAGAGTGCGGTAGCTGCAGCGCAAGGCTACTATCACTTAAAACTAATTCACGCGAAAGTCACCGTCCCTACTCCACCTGGTGTGGAGCATACGGTGGACCTCATCGAAATCGACGGTCGAACTGTCAAATGCCGCTACCAGATCAATCAATCGATTAACCGAGTTCTTATCAGAGGTCCAGGCTTCAGTCAATTCTCGGCATGTCTTGCTTCTAGTGTTGGCGACTATCTTCGCGGCTACGAATTTAAACTCGTGGCCCGCTTTGTAGGCGTGGGCAGCACAGATCAATAAAGATATGATTCCGGCGAGTGGACAACCTTCTTCTTTACTTATAGTGCTGACTTTGGCAGCTCCTGTGGCACAAGTTTCCATATCCTTCACACTTTGCGCAACTATCGTAAGTAACATATCCACATACATACCTGATTTTGTGGAACCTTTGCCGGTACATACGCATGGTTCTCACACTTACGTCGGGCTTTTTACGTGGTAGTGAACATGGTGCATAAAGTCGGTGCTTATGCGATAGCCTCGACACAGGCATGCTTAAAGTTGCTGTGCAAAGCCCAAGTATACTGCAAACCTCACAGAATTGCAGTATATGTACTAGCTCATTATTTATTAACCAAAATTGCGAAATGTGCTTTTCCTGAAAAATGAAAACTACTGTAGAAGACAGCAAACCACTCGCACAATTTTACTGCTTACAGTAGATGTGCAATCTCATGAAATGTTAACCAAAATTCTGAAATTTATTGTTGATTATAAAAGATTGCTTTATTAGTGCTGTTTTTATTAATCATCCTACAGCATTATCCCCAGCAATAATCGTCCTTACATGGAAAATTTACAGCTTTTAGTTTGGAAACCCTGAAGGCAAGCATATCAGCAAGTTGGGTTCAAAGATATTTGGTAATTGAAAGTTATTTAAAACTGAAAATAACCTTTTTTTCAAGCATAACATTTAAATAAGACGGCATTTTCTACCTAATGAATACAAGAAAACCTATTTTTGTGACCCTTCTCTATCCAATATATTTGAAGATGCAAGGGCATACAAACTCAATGGGATATCATCTTACTACCTAAGTGCTCATTTCTTAAAGAGTCTATTTTTTTGCCAGTGTTCGTGAAAGAGCTCACTCTAAAGCAAGCAAGCGGTAAACCATAGTTGAGAAGCATTGAAAAATCTCCCCTCTTTAACCGGAAGAATTTGATGCTAATGAGAAAGGTGTGTACATAGATAAGTAATCTCGAAAAAAAAGTGTTCAGACGAATACAACGCACACATTTGAGTGAAAAAAGAAACAGGAGTCCAAAAACTTGGGATAAAAAATAGTTTGTTGCATGATCTTAGAATTTCATTTCTACGTTTCGTTATATGAGTTCGAGGGGCGAAAAATAACCAGGGTTGCGTTTGTTAGGGAGCGGACATCCACATGGGACCACAAGATTTGGGGCCAAAGCTCAGTTTATCAACAGAGGGACTGTGTTTAAATCCCTGGCACTAGTTAATGGCCAACTGGTAAGCGAACCTTATTACAGGAAGACAGTATAGCTCCAAATATCGATAACTGTGACATCGAAGATCCGCCGTCTTCTTCTGCACATAGGATTGCATATTAATAGCGCTCTTTTAGCATCATAGATACAGAAACTGCCTGGAACTGCCAGTTTCTTTGCCTTTGCCTGCACAAACGAAGCCTTAAAATATAGCACTCGCGTTTCATTTTCCAGGATTTAACTTGCGCCTGCCGAGGAACATTCGGGTGCCATTTAATTGGGAGCATTTTGTGTAATTCGAATTTTTTGCAACAAACCCCGAGGTGGATCGTCCGACCGAACGTACTGTCTTAAATGAGCATACACTAAATACCAAAACTTAACTTGACTACTCACCAGCGCAGATAGCGGCGGCATGACCTACTAACGAAATCATTGGTTATAAACAACATATCGTTAAGATTGCCTGTCGCATGAGACATGATGGAATTCGAGAACGCGATCACTCACTCGTCTTCACTGACAGAAAGCACCGCTACCTCCAGGGGGTGACTTATGCACGAACTTCACTATGAGATAAATCTCAACTGCCTGCTTTTTACACCCACTACATGCCCAGCAGGTATGACTTCAGACTATCCTGCAATAGACCGAAAACCCGAACTACCTTTTTTTAACAGAGGCTTCTCCCACTTTTGTAAACGGGGCATAATACCACGCGTGCTTGGAAACCGGACCCGCCGCCGTCTCCTCGATAAGTTATACTTCGTTCGTCGTCCACCATAACGTTTCAACCCTAAGTACATTCAGTGTATCTATAAGTGAATATACCATATTTCCTCTTAACATTTATCGTATCGGTAATCCTTCTATTCGATATATATTTGTACTAAGTAGTTTATACGATAAGTAAAAAATATATGGAATAGAAGGATTACGGATATAATAAACGTTAAAGAAGTGGTAAGAGGAAATATGGTATATGCGATTCTAGATACACTGAACGTAGTTAGGGTTTAAACGTTATGGCGGACGAAGAACGAAATATGACTTATGGGGGAGAGGGCAGCAGGTCCGGTTTCCCGCGTGCGCGGTATTATGTCCAGTCTACAAAAGTGGGAGAAGCCTCTGTTAAAATAAAAGGTCGTTCGGGTTTTCGGTCCGTTACAATCCTACTCGACCTGAATTATCATATACATACGACATTTTAGAGGATGATCAGTAGGCTACGAAAAGTTCCTCTGGCAGCATCCATCATCAGATGTCAAAAAGAATGGACAAAAAAAGGATACCTAGAAAATTAACTTCCTTATATATATACCGTGGTAACAGCTCACTTGACGAAGGGCGGGTGGAAGATAATCTGTTTTATTTTGGGCTTTAACCATAATTGCAGTTTAGCATAACATTAGCAGGAATCTCAAAATGTTCTAGTCAATTAATATTTGTACTCCTCTAAATCTGACTACCCGTCTTTTAACTTAGCGTCTCTGTTTTTCGTAACGCCTAGAATATTAATTATAGGCTTCTTAGAGGGCAGCCCACTTGGATTCGACGAAAAAAAATTATCACCAATGTTCATTAATAACATTTCGAAATCGAGACGACGATTCGGTCTTGGTAACAACAGAGATTCTATCCAGTCTACTGACACTTCCTGCGTTCATGGGTTTGGCTGAATACGCTTCTTTACTCTACTTTACGCTAGCGGTGATATTTGCAGCCGAAAACCAATTTGGGTAATACGAGTTGAAATAATAAATCAAGCAATGGTTGTAAGAGGAAACTTTGGGCATTAAAAGTGTAAACACAAAGATGCTGTAGAAAATGATTAAGTTTAAGTAAGTTTCTAAGATTTGTTGAATTTAAACATTTTTTGGTTTTTTTCTTGGGGATTCAGAGTATAACTGGTGATAGTTTAAGAGGATTGAGCGCCCTTGTTCAGTGGATGTACATGAGTCGAATATTTGCCCTGTCTGAAAAACAAGAGAAAGTAACAGGCAGTTAAAGAAGACAAAACGTGGAAGGCATCTAGGGAAACTCAGTTGCCAGAACACATTGATGACTTTCATCGACAGGGAAATGTGGTTAAAAAATTACTCCGTCAGGCATGGAAGACCTATAAATCCAAAAGTATCCGGAGGCTGAAGATAAGCCCGAAATTTTATCCCTAAATGTTAAAAGTCGACAAAAAAACAATGATCCAAACGCATTACTAAAGAATGATAATGGTGAAGAAGTCGTTGAGAATGGCAAGAATGCTGAACATTAGGACCGGTTCGTTTATTTAGAACTTATATTCGGTTAGCGCCGGTAAGGCACTGTCAAAACAAATATAAGAACTGAAATAAAATAGCAATCTAGCAATCATATTATCTTAACGCAGAATTGCTTGCCCTTAAGACTGCGACGCAGTTTGGTTAAAACTAAATGAGGCATGGAAATCAAAAATCTGAATTTATGACTCTTTACAGACCGCCAAATCAATCTCCAGAAATTGTAGAGATAATATTCGAACTAATTGAAGATGCAGCTCAGAATAAAGACACATTTATCGCTGGAGATTTTAATGCACCAGTGATTGACTGGAACACATTATCCGTAAGATGTTTACGGTATTCCTTTACCTCCAAACTATTAAAGCCCACGATGAATCTCTTTCTTTTTTTTCAGTTCAGTTCAGTGTGTTTGAGGAAAATAGGCTAACGCCTTTTAAATCCCTATTTGTTACATAAAAGTAGCAAGAATAAGAAGCAAATTAAAGCGGTAACAGTCAACTGAATGCAGGCAGGTTTACGTGGTACACTGATATTGTTAAGGTTAAGTAGTCACATAGTCTTCGTGGTACTGTAACATATGTATTTCAAGCCGATGTTTGAATGTATACACAGACTCGGACATTACAATCGCCTCAGGTAGGTTTTTCCACGGTTCCTACACGGTTGGTGAAAAAATACTTCCTTACATCCAATCTTACTTGGGGCACACTTAGTTTGAATGGATGACCTCGGAGATTTTTCGTAGTGGCAAGTTGGAAAAAGTCATCACATAGGAGGGCGCAATCCATGCCACGCACGATACGGAAGGTTTGTATCAAGTCTCCGCGCAGCTGCCTATAACTCAGAGGATAGAGCTTTAGGTTATTTAGACGAATCTCATATGGCAGTTCAGCTTGACCTCTTACTAATTTTGTGGCTCGCCGCTGCACCATTTCGAGCATTTTTTAGTCCTGTTGGGTCCACGGTCGCCAGGCTTGGATCGCATATTCAAGATGTGGCCTTACAAACGTACCAAAGACTTTAGAAAAGCAGTTTTCATCGAAAACTTTAAATGCCCGCTTGATAGCGTACAGTATTGAATTGGCGGATTTAGCTGCCTTGGAACATTGCGTAGAAGGCTTCAGGTTGTCTTTCATCCAAACTCCAAGATCCTTCTGTGTGTGTGCTTCTCGGAGTGGCAAACCGTTCAAATAGTAGGGTCGCATATCAGTGACCTGATTTCAATTTCCCAGACGTAGCAGGGTGCACTGTTTGAGTTGAAGGACAAGAGCCATTTGCGGGACCACTCGTCCAATCGATGAAGATTTTCTTGGAAATTGTCTGCATCAGCAGCATTGTGGATAACTTTCCAGATTTTTATATAGTCCGCAAACATAGCAAAGTTACAATCCAATTCCTGTACACAATCATTAATGAACAAGAGAAATAGGATCGGTCCGAGCACTGAACCTAGTGGGACTCCACTCTTGATGACTGTGCGCTTTGATCGCGATCCGTCTACACAGACAACTTGGGAACGACCGACGAGAAAATTCTTGATCCACGTAAGAAGTTTGCCGCCAATACCGATTATTCTCAATTTGTGAAGGAGACGCTGGTGTGGAACACTATCGAAGGCCTTCTGGAAATCAATGTAGGCCACATGCACAGTGTCTTTTGCATCGAGTGCTTTTGTCCAGCTTTGCATCGTATAAAGTAAGTTCGTAACACATGATCTTCCCCTACGAAAGCCGTATTGTTCAGTCGATAAGAGGTTACGGGTTTCTAAATAAATCATCAATTCCTTCTTGACAACCTTCTCCATAACCTTGCAACCGATTGAGGTCAGGCTGACAGGCCTGCAATTTGTAGCATATGCCCGACGACCACTTTTGTGAAGCGGTGCAATGTGGGCTGTTTTCCAGTTGGTAGGAAGAATTCCCTTATCGAACGATTTCTGGCACAGCAACGATAGCGGTTTCGCCAGCTCTCGAGCAAGTTCGAGGAGTAGCTTTGCTGGAATCTCGTCGGGGCCAGGGGATTTGCATGCCTTCAGACTATATAGTTCTTCAAAGACCGCCGCTTCTTGAAAGAGCATATCCTGAATAAGTGGCACTCCTGTTTCTCGTAATTTGATGGAATAAAAACAGCTTCTCTAGTGAAAACCGACTGAAAGAACTGGGAAAAGTGTTCAGCTTTGTTTTTATTTCCTGATATCTCGAAACCGTCATCGTTTCTCATAACAGGAATCGGGTTCCTGTTACGTGTGGTTTTTCTTACATAGATGTAGAGTAATTTGGGATTGTGAACTGCTCTCTGGAGCAAATCCCTCTCATAATCCCGTCGGCTTTGGAAGATCAAGCTTTTAACCTTGTTCCTTTGAGTTTTGTATTCTTGCAAGGCTAAATTTTCATTGGATAGGCAAAATTTCTTCCAAAGCCTTCCTTTTCTGTTAATCTCTCTTTTTATATCCCTTGTTAACCACTGTGGTCTGTAAGATATCCTAAATTGTGATGGCGGACAATGGCATTTTATTAGATTCAACAAATACTCCTTAAATAAATTCCAGTCCTCAGTGACATTCCCGGAGAAGAGAAGATCCCAGTCTATTCGTGATGCCTCAGCTCTCATCTCGCAAAAGTCTCCTCGCCATAGATTGGGCCTGGTTTCATTTATTGCAGATGGCACAGAATATAAACCATACTCCCATGAAAGTACTGCATGATCACTTCGACCAAGTGGAGGTAGGCAGTGTACCTCGTCTATACTGTCAGGATCTTTAGTGAAGACGAGATCTAAACAACTAGCCTGTTGTCCTCCACGCGCTCTCGCTGGAACAAATACATGTTGAGTGAAAAGAGCTACAAGTGTTGTCTATAGCAGACGATGATCGAAGGAAAACTTTGAGCCTTGTGCCTGCAAATCGTTCCATCGAATGCTGGGTGCATTGAAGTCACCCATGAGAACAACATCAGGTCGACTGCCAATCTCCTTTATTTTCTCCAAGAAACAAGTATCAGCGTCAGTGTCTGTCCCCGGTGGTCGGTAGAGAGTCATGATTTCAAGGGACTGCGATCTCCGCGTCTTTATTTTCAGCCAAATAGCCTCAATACCATTGCTAATCTTCTCCGTCATTTCACATACTGTGAAATTGCTTTTATCATACATCGCAACTCCTCCACCCTGGCGTTGGGTGCGGTCTCTTCTGAACAGCTGGTACCTGGATAAGGCTACTTCGCAATCCCTGATGTTCTGTGACAGCCATGTTTCTGTGATTGCTATAACATCCGGAGACAGAACGGATACCTGAATTCTCAGTTCGTCAAGCTTCGAAAACAGACTTTGGGCGTTGGTATACAGAAATGTAAGTGTGCGGTAGACAGCAGAGCCAAATTCCGTTTGTCTCGAGTTTGCCAATGCTAATTTGCCGATGCCATCATGAGCATTGGCTGGTTCCAGAGCAATGTTGCGTTTCTCTGTATCACGCGTTTCCTGTAAATCACCAGATTGTTCTCTCCAGCTGCAAGTCTCCTCTTCATTTCTATCACTAATTCGCGGCGTTTCAGACGTTCTGCTGGAGAGTAGTCAAGTTGAAAAAACCTGTTTATGAGAGGTTCGAAGGCTTGTTTTCTCGAGAGAAGTAGCTTAGCCTCTTCTTTGTTGTCCAAGACAATTTTGATAGGCCGTGGTTTCACATTTTGGGACTGTTCAATATCCTTTTTTCCGAGCCTGAAGGCAGCGCGAACGGTTATCGTCTCTCCTGAATGAAGTATACCATTCAGCAGGTGCTGAAACATAGCAAGATCAGTGGATATCCGTTCCTTTGAGGTGTGTGCATTTGATTCAGGTAAGCCCTGGATAACAACGCAGTTCTCTCGGTCTAGGGCGTCTTTTGATTCACTGCCGATCATATTTTCCTCTGAATGACCAGAGGGATTCATTAGGTTTGTTTTCAACTTTATAATCGTTTTATGTTGTTTCCCAATGATATCTTGCCACTCATTGGTATTTTGGCTCCCAACTAAGGGCTCTTTAGAACGGCTGGGATAGCCGACAGGATATGAGTCTGAAGTCGGAACTGCCTTTGGAAGAGGCATTATTGAAGTTGTCCTGATATTACCGTTATCCAATTTGGTGGTGCTGTTGTGTTTCCCCATTGCAGATTGCCACACGTTTGCTTCTGAGGATGCAACTACGGGCTTGTTAGAGCACCCAAGATGGGAGGGTGGGATTTCTGGTTCGCGGCGATCGTCGTCCGTAGGATTCAAAGACTGTTTTCCTGTTATCCCATCGTTATGGGTATTCGCGTCCGAACATTTTGAGTTGTTACTACTTTTATTTTTTTGTACTTTTGATGATTTGGTCACTGCCTTTTTGACTGTAATATGGTTAACCGTATTTCATCAAGTATTGTTATCTTGCAAGAGCTTCCTTAAGTCTGCAAGCTCATTTTCCAGTTTTTGAATTCTTAGTAATAAATGAGAACATCCCACACAAGATTCGTCCTCGTATCCGACGGATTTGGCTGCCATTACGCTTTTTGCCCGCTTTGCTGGTCCTTGGTTGTAAGTGTAAACTGATCGAGAGCCAGTCGTGGATTCAGAAACAAGCTCAACAGGCTTTCCTTTAAAGGAAGTGCCATTACTGGTTATGCTGCTATCAAACATTTTTTTATTTTTAATTTTATTTATTTATTTATTGCCATTTTACAGGCAAGGTCAAAAAAATATACAGTAGAGGGTCAAGCTGACAGTGAAAAAAACTCCTGATCGTTGTTTCAGGTGTTTTCAGGAGAAAAAACTGAAGCTTATTGAGTAATTAAAGTTCTGGACAGGGACGCGTTAACACAGGTGCCCGGTGAAGAACCTCTCCATTCAGTGTTACGGATCCGATATTCTGCACCAGCAGGTATTTCGGCGAGCGGCTGTTCGCTGTCGACTGAGAAATAAGCCGATTGAGGTCTGCAGAGCCAGTAAAATTGCCCTCAGCATGAAAACCGGCACAGGATTCAGAGTCCATGAACGCCATCAGAACCGAAGAGAGCTTCAACAGAGTCAGCACCCAAAAGTTTTGAAAGGTGTCCTGAATGTAGAAAACTAGTGACAGTTCGCGTAAACAAGGGATAGCTTTGGCTGAATTTTGATACTTCTAGGTAGCTTATTCCAGATTGCTATAGCGTTTACCGAAAAAAACTGTCGGTATCAAACTGTGCATGCCAAAGGAAGAAATAAAAATACATCTCGATGACTGGTGCGCCGAGAGTGGTCGAGGTGCCTCAGAGATATAAGGGGGTAAAATGTACGACTGTTTAGTAGTTTAAACAGTAAAAATAGTCCCTTCTGTAATCTGCGAAGCCACAGCGGGTTAAGGCTTGTAAGCTCACAGCGTTGGTGGTAGGACAGGTGTCGGTGTTCTGAATAGAAAACTCTTTTTGTAAAGAAGTGCTGGACTGATTCTATCTTCTTTCGTTCACTAGCGTGCAGAAGACTAAATAGAAACGAGCAATATTCCAGACTAGGCCTGACATACATTTTATAGAGGTTGATTCTAATTTTGACGGTTTTGAAATTTCTGAGAATAAACCCAGTAGTTTGGCGTGCTTTCGAGACAATCAGGGCGCAGTGCTCTGACAGATTAAGACTACTAGAGTATGATATGCCCAGGCCTTTATAAGTCGGGGCACGTTTAGATCGTGACCAGAGGGGATATGATCTAAGTCTTCAAACTGGTCAGAGGAGTTGATTGTGCTCTTCAGATGGCCAACTTTTTTGAATTGGCAAACATGACAAGTCTCCGAGGTCACCAATACAAACTGAAAAGAAATCACGCCAAACTTGAAGTACGGGCCAACTTCTTTTCCCAACGGGTGATTGACGAATGGAACAAGCTGCCAGCCTCAGTTGTTCAGGCTGAAAGCGTTGAAATGTTTAAAAGAAGACTTGATGCATTTTTACTTGATGAACATATATTAAGTCGACAGCAATGATTTATATACTAAAACGACTATCGCCATGTAACATTTGCTTGTTTTGCTAGCGTCTATCTGTAAATAGGGTTTTCAAAGGCTCTGCCTATCTCCCTTATATATACTGAATTATACTGAATATACTGAATTATCTATGCTTAGGTGGGGCGGATGGTTGTCACCAATAACCATCACGGAGCACTTTTGCCAAGAAAGTGAGAGGTGCCATGTGCGACACCACTGAGCAAAGGCCTGAAGATCCGTTTTTATGAGCTCAAGCACGATGTTGCGATCAACCGGTTTATATTGATAGGCAACTTTTAATAGTCAGCGTACATAAAGGGCCTACCATACTGAAAACAATCAGGAACCTCGTTGACAAAGAGGCAAAATAGAAGCGGGCCGAGCACGCTGCCCTGAATAACTCCGCTCCTCACATGCGTGGGGTTGGAGATAACATCAGAAATTTTAACCCGTTGTGCGCGAGCATTCAAATAGGAAAATATTAAGTTCAGAAGCTTGTTACCTATGCCTAAGGAGGCAAGTTTCAGCAGTAGGAGATCATGGTCAACACGATCAAAAGCCTTCGTGAAATCGAAGTAAACGGTGTAAATTGCAAAACCGCTGTCTGTAGATTGTAGCACATGATCAAAGAAAGAGAGCTGGCAAGTGTCACAAGACCTTTTTTTCGAGAAAACCATGCTGAGCCGCATTAAGTAGGTTATTTTCTCTTAGGTGACACATCATCTTTTCTTTGATCATGTCCATGAGTTTTAAAAAGACTGCGTGTGTGTATGTTCTGTTTTGGGCGTATAACGAAAGATTTCGACTGGGTTTGGAGTATGGTGAATATTTGCAGCAATACGAGCAAAAAATGCACCTACGTGTTCAAAAACGTTTTAAAAAAAAACTATAAATAGTATGCAAAATATGCAGGAACGACTCAGCCGTTCGGAGATTTTGAAGGTCCTGGATAACTTCAGATCTTCACGAGGTTGTACAAATTTGGTTCCTTGAGTGGTTATCAGTTTCTATTGGTGCAAATGCTGCGTAGTCAAATTGAGTCAGATGATAAACAAATTTCAATTTGATGCCGTTTTATGACGAATTTCGGCACGAGAAAAAATTCCAGATGAGCAGGAAGCAAGTAAGTACAGGCAGTTGAAACAGTATTGTCCGGAACAGTCCTAGTGAAGTGAAGACGAAGATCAAATTGTCCAAGTTGGAGAACAGATAATTGTTATATTTCCAACGAGAATCAAGAAGGCTGAAATGGCGAATTGCCTAGATCTCGTTTACCAAACGACCCAATTTATGTGGATGAATTAAGGTCACTCGCGCTGCTTGGTAAAAGTGACCATGTCATGCTGCTATGGGAATACTGTTTTTATACCAAGTAAATGGAGACTCCTGGTGTTTGGTTAAATTACTCGCGTGCAAATTTCTCTGCGATGAGGGATGACTTATCGGCACTAGATTGACAAAACATTCTGACCGGAAATCCGGATGTAAATTGGATCACTCTCAGGGGTGTTATCAAGGAATGCTATGCACCGCAACTGCCCAATTAAAAAAGTACAAAAGGCAAACCACTTTGTTTGGTTAACAAAAGATTTGAAAAGACAACTGAACCGAAAGAATAACCTCTGTAGAAGGTATGTAGCAACAACTCAACCCATGCATTACGAAACATTTCGCTAAAAGCGGAACGAAATAAGGTTAATTATCTGCAGATCACGGAAGGAGTATGAGGCTGAAATTAAAGAACGGGCCGTCGATAAGCCAAAAGTAATTTTTGCTACATCAATAGTCGGTTGAAGGAAAACGCGACGGTGGCAGTGTTGATGGGTGAAAACAACGAAGACATTAATGAAAATCAAGATAAGGCAGAACACCTTAGTCGATTTTTCCCATCTGTCTTTACAGATGAAGCAGATTCCAACCAAACAGACTTTCAAACAAGTAGTAACGGCACAGCCATTGAGGATCTCGAATTCACAGAAGAACATTTGAAGAAGGAGTTTCTTGCACTTAACCACACCGAGTCTCCGGGTCCTGATCAAATACCAGCAAAAGTACTGAAGGAGATTGCTAGCGAACTCTCTAAACAATTCTTGTGTATTTTTCAGTCATCCTTCGATCGAGGCATCCTGCCCTCTGATCGGAAATCAGCAAATATATACCCTATTCACAAGGGTTGATTCAGAACCAGCGCTAAAGCTATCTGCCGGTGAGCCTAACATGCATTTGTTGCAAAGTGAGGGAAAGGATCATCAAAAAGGCCAGCGTGGAGTTCCGCGAAGAAAAAACTTCTTAATTTTAATTTTTTAATTTTATTTATTTATTGCCAGTTTACAGGCAAGGTCAAAAAAATATATACAGTAGAGGGTCAAGCTGACAGTGAAAAAACTCCTCATCGTTGTTTCAGGTATTTTCAGGAGAAAAAACTGAAGCTTATTGAGTAATTAAAGTTCTGGACAGGGACGCGTTAACACAGGTGCCCGGTGAAGAACCTCTCCATTCAGAATTATGGATCCGGTATTCTGCAACGGCAGGTATGTCGGTGAGCGGCTGTTCGATGTCGACTGAGAAAGAAGCCAATTGAGGACTGCAGAGCCAGCAATATTGCCCCTCAGCATGAAGACCGCTACAGGATTTAGAGTCCGTGAACGCCATCAGAACCAAAAGAGAGCTTCCACAAAGTCAGCACCCAAAAGTTTTGAAAGGTGTCCTGAATGTAGAAAACTAGTGACAGTTCGCGTAAACAAGGGATAGCTTTGCTGAATTTTGATACTTCTAGGTAGCTTATTCCAGATTGCTATAGCGTTTACCGAAAAAAACTGTCGGTATCTAACTGTGCGTGCCAAAGGAAGAAATAAAAAAACATCTCGATGACTAGTGTGCCGAGAGTGGTCGAGGTGCCTCAGAGATGTAAGGGGGTTAAATGTACGACTGTTTAGTAGTTTAGCAGTAAACGTAGTCCCTTCTGTAATCTGCGAAGCCACGTTGGGTCAAGGCTTGTAAGCTCAAAGCGTTGGTGGTAGGACAGGTGTCGGTGTTCTGAATAGAAAACTCTTTTTGTAAAGAAGTGCTGGACTGATTCTATCTTCTTTCGTTCACTAGCGTGCAGAAGACTAAATAGAAACGAGCAATATTCCAAACTAGGCCTGACACAAATTTTATAGAGGTTGATTCTTATTTTGACGGTTTTTAAATTTCTGAGAATAAACCCAGTAGTTTGGCGTGCTTTCGAGACAATCAGGGCACAGTGCTCTGACAGATTAAGACTACTAGAATATGATATGCCAAGATCCTTTATAAATCCGGGCACATTTAGATCGTGACCATCCATGCTAATGTGAGGCTGATGGTTGCCGCCAATAACCACAACGGAGCACTTTTGCCAAGAAAGTGAGAGGCGCCATGTGCGACACCACTGAGCGAAGGCCTGCAGATCCTTTTTTAAGTGCTCAAGCACGATGTTGCGATCCACCGGTTTATATCGATAGGCAACTTTTAAATCGTCAGCGTACATAAAGGGCCTACCATACTGAAAACAATCAGGAACATCGTTGACAAAGAGGCAAAATAGAAGCGGGCCGAGCACGCTGCCCTGAATAACTCCGCTCCTCACATGCGTGGGGTTGGAGATAACATCAGAAATTTTAACCCGTTGTGCGCGAGCATTCAAATAGGAAAATATTAAGTTCAGAAGCTTGTTACCTATGCCTAAGGAGGCAAGTTTCAGCAGTAGGAGATCATGGTCAACACGATCAAAAGCCTTCGTGAAATCGAAGTAAACGGTGTAAATTGCAAAACCGCTGTCTGTAGATTGTAGCACATGATCAAAGAAAGAGAGCTGGCAAGTGTCACAAGACCTTTTTTCGAGAAAACCATGCTGAGCCGCATTAAGTAGGTTATTTTCTCTTAGGTGACACATCATCTTTTCTTTGATCATGTCCATGAGTTTTAAAAAGACTGCGTGTGTGTATGTTCTGTTTTGGGCGTATAACGAAAGATTTCGACTGGGTTTGGAGTATGGTGAATATTTGCAGCAATACGAGCAAAAAATGCACCTACGTGTTCAAAAACGTTTTAAAAAAAAACTATAAATAGTATGCAAAATATGCAGGAACGACTCAGCCGTTCGGAGATTTTGAAGGTCCTGGATAACTTCAGATCTTCACGAGGTTGTACAAATTTGGTTCCTTGAGTGGTTATCAGTTTCTATTGGTGCAAATGCTGCGTAGTCAAATTGAATCAGATGATAAACAAATTCCAATTTGATGCCGTTTTATGACGAATTTCGGCACGAGAAAAAATTCCAGATGAGCAGGAAGCAAGTAAGTACAGGCAGTTGAAACAGTATTGTCCGGAACAGTCCTAGTGAAGTGAAGACGAAGATCAAATTGTCCAAGTTGGAGAACAGATAATTGTTATATTTCCAACGAGAATCAAGAAGGCTGAAATGGCGAATTGCCTAGATATCGTTTACCAAACGACCCAATTTATGTGGATGAATTAAGGTCACTCGCGCTGCTTGGTAAAAGTGACCATGTCATGCTGCTATGGGAATACTGTTTTTATACCAAGTAAATGGAGACTCCTGGTGTTTGGTTAAATTACTCGCGTGCAAATTTCTCTGCGATGAGGGATGACTTATCGGCACTAGATTGACAAAACATTCTGACCGGAAATCCGGATGTAAATTGGATCACTCTCAGGGGTGTTATCAAGGAATGCTATGCACCGCAACTGCCCAATTAAAAAAGTACAAAAGGCAAACCACTTTGTTTGGTTAACAAAAGATTTGAAAAGACAACTGAACCGAAAGAATAACCTCTGTAGAAGGTATGTAGCAACAACTCAACCCATGCATTACGAAACATTTCGCTAAAAGCGGAACGAAATAAGGTTAATTATCTGCAGATCACGGAAGGAGTATGAGGCTGAAATTAAAGAACGGGCCGTCGATAAGCCAAAAGTAATGTTTTTGCTACATCAATAGTCGGTTGAAGGAAAACGCGACGGTGGCAGTGTTGATGGGTGAAAACAACGAAGACATTAATGAAAATCAAGATAAGGCAGAACACCTTAGTCGATTTTTCCCATCTGTCTTTACAGATGAAGCAGATTCCAACCAAACAGACTTTCAAACAAGTAGTAACGGCACAGCCATTGAGGATCTCGAATTCACAGAAGAACATTTGAAGAAGGAGTTTCTTGCACTTAACCACACCGAGTCTCCGGGTCCTGATCAAATACCAGCAAAAGTACTGAAGGAGATTGCTAGCGAACTCTCTAAACAATTCTTGTGTATTTTTCCAGTCATCCTTCGATCGAGGCATCCTGCCCTCTGATCGGAAATCAGCAAATATATACCCTATTCACAAGGGTTGATTCAGAACCAGCGCTAAAGCTATCTGCCGGTGAGCCTAACATGCATTTGTTGCAAAGTGAGGGAAAGGATCATCAAAAAGGCCAGCGTGGAGTTCCGCGAAGAAAAAACTTCTTAATTTTAATTTTTTAATTTTATTTATTTATTGCCAGTTTACAGGCAAGGTCAAAAAAATATATACAGTAGAGGGTCAAGCTGACAGTGAAAAAACTCCTCATCGTTGTTTCAGGTATTTTCAGGAGAAAAAACTGAAGCTTATTGAGTAATTAAAGTTCTGGACAGGGACGCGTTAACACAGGTGCCCGGTGAAGAACCTCTCCATTCAGAATTATGGATCCGGTATTCTGCAACGGCAGGTATGTCGGTGAGCGGCTGTTCGATGTCGACTGAGAAAGAAGCCAATTGAGGACTGCAGAGCCAGCAATATTGCCCTCAGCATGAAGACCGCTACAGGATTTAGAGTCCGTGAACGCCATCAGAACCAAAGAGAGCTTCCACAAAGTCAGCACCCAAAAGTTTTGAAAGGTGTCCTGAATGTAGAAAACTAGTGACAGTTCGCGTAAACAAGGGATAGCTTTGCTGAATTTTGATACTTCTAGGTAGCTTATTCCAGATTGCTATAGCGTTTACCGAAAAAAACTGTCGGTATCTAACTGTGCGTGCCAAAGGAAGAAATAAAAAAACATCTCGATGACTAGTGTGCCGAGAGTGGTCGAGGTGCCTCAGAGATGTAAGGGGGTTAAATGTACGACTGTTTAGTAGTTTAAGCAGTAAACGTAGTCCCTTCTGTAATCTGCGAAGCCACGTTGGGTCAAGGCTTGTAAGCTCACAGCGTTGGTGGTAGGACAGGTGTCGGTGTTCTGAATAGAAAACTCTTTTTGTAAAGAAGTGCTGGACTGATTCTATCTTCTTTCGTTCACTAGCGTGCAGAAGACTAAATAGAAACGAGCAATATTCCAAACTAGGCCTGACACAAATTTTATAGAGGTTGATTCTTATTTTGACGGTTTTTAAATTTCTGAGAATAAACCCAGTAGTTTGGCGTGCTTTCGAGACAATCAGGGCACAGTGCTCTGACAGATTAAGACTACTAGAATATGATATGCCAAGATCCTTTATAAATCCGGGCACATTTAGATCGTGACCATCCATGCTAATGTGAGGCTGATGGTTGCCGCCAATAACCACAACGGAGCACTTTTGCCAAGAAAGTGAGAGGCGCCATGTGCGACACCACTGAGCGAAGGCCTGCAGATCCTTTTTTAAGTGCTCAAGCACGATGTTGCGATCCACCGGTTTATATCGATAGGCAACTTTTAAATCGTCAGCGTACATAAAGGGCCTACCATACTGAAAACAATCAGGAACATCGTTGACAAAGAGGCAAAATAGAAGCGGGCCGAGCACGCTGCCCTGAATAACTCCGCTCCTCACATGCGTGGGGTTGGAGATAACATCAGAAATTTTAACCCATTGTGCGCGAGCATTCAAATAGGAAAATATTAAGTTCAGAAGCTTGTTACCTATGCCTAAGGAGGCAAGTTTCAGCAGTAGGAGATCATGGTCAACACGATCAAAAGCCTTCGTGAAATCGAAGTAAACGGTGTAAATTGCAAAACCGCTGTCTGTAGATTGTAGCACATGATCAAAGAAAGAGAGCTGGCAAGTGTCACAAGACCTTTTTTCGAGAAAACCATGCTGAGCTGCACCTTTAATGACTACATTCTGTTTTCGACTCAATCAAGGACCCGTTTGTAATCAGATCTTTCAGCTGAGTGAGTACTGGTTACCTGCTCACTTTGCTTGATAGGTCCAGATGAGCCGGGTGTTGGGCAGGCTTGAGCCAAATCTCTGCACGACTTGTTCTTCTTAGACCTTTTCTTCTTTGGCTTTACAAACTCGCCAACCTCTTCAACATCGCATGTTGGTACAACGTCTACCAGTGATGTAGTGATGGGCGGTAAAGCCAGATTAGTGCTGATGCTACCCGAACTAAGTACCGGTGGAGTGGCGCTAGGACTAGATGGGGCTCCCTTCGGAAGTAGCGAAGATTCCTCTGGTTTGCCGGGTCCAGCTATCGCGATATGTTTAATGTGACTTTTATGTAAGCTTGAAGAAGCTATATATGAATACGAATTTTGCTTTGCGGTAGGTTTATTACGAACAGGAGCTTTTATAGCAGTTGGGCAAGATATAGATTTTTTAAGTTATCTATTTCTTGTCGTAGATTGCTTATTTCTTGCTCCATCCCTGAGAATTTCTGCTGGAGGCTGATACACCCCATACATGTTTCGCCTTCGTAAGCTACATTAGTTAAGCTTACTGATTTTTTACCCCGTTTAGCGGGAGGTGAATAAATAGCAGAATAACGATAGTTACACTTGTTTTCTGCTTGTCCATTAAATTGCTTAACAAGATCCCTTGCCAATAGGGCCGAGTGGGTAGAGGTGCCGATAGACGGTCCCAAGCAACTAGGTCGTGGACCAATTTTTGTGACAATAAACTTATGGCACTTGAGTTTTGCATGTTAGAATTGCCACAAAATTAAAAGAGAGTCAGTAAGGATATTCAACAATAAGAATATTAAAAATATAAGGACTCAGTATTTGTTTTGAGCCGCTTCCGCGATTGAGAACAGATGCAGGGAGCACACAGCTGGCGTTAGTTTCAGAAAGCAGCAAAGATCGAGGGTCCAAGTCGCAATTTACAAGCTCAGAGGAATAGTAAAGACAATTTATTAATAAATTTCTATCCCCGTGTCTTCTGCACTGAGATAGAGACTAAAAACTCGAAGGCTCGAGGTACTTGAAATTCGAAACCAATTTCAAATAACGCGCCAACGCTTTACGCTTTTCTCTGGCAGTGCCCAACATGGAATTCGATGAAATAACTTCTTTTTGACCAATATGCTCTATTAAATGGAACAGTGGTCCAGGTTATTAGATGAGGACACCAACGTTGATGTAGTCTACATCGACTGCAAAAACCCTTTGATATTGCTCCTCACCACAGGTTACTCTACAAGTTCTGAGAATCCGGAATAAGGGGGAATTTTCTCAATTAGATAGGAAACTTCTTGATAGGCCGATCACAGTCCGTTTACATTGGTAATGCGAAATCAATTTCCGTGCCGGTCGTGAGTGGTGTACCTCAGGGCTCCGTTCTTGAACCATTACTTTTCGTAATCTATGCAATGATTGTATGAATGGATTGAACTGCACGGGAGTCATGGTCATATATGACATCAACATCATGGAAAACTTTTCAACAGAGAGTTGTTGTTGGAAACTCTAGCTCGGAATGGCAAAACTAGAAAGTGGTGTTCCACATGGTTCTATTTCGGGCCCCCTACTCTTCCTTATCTACGTTAACGACTGTCTCAATGACCTAGATTGTGAAGCTGTCATGTTCGCAGATTACATAAAAATATGGACTGAAGTCAGGTGCGCTGAGGACACAAAAGGGTTAGAGTTGAATATCGACAAACTAAGTGCCTGGTCGGCTAGGTGGCCGCTTAAGTTTAATGTATCCAAGTGCGTGATCCTGCACATAAGCGCCGGTCGAAAAGTATCTCTGAAACACCAGTACTTAATTAATGGCACTTCATTAAAGAGGTAGAAACACACAAAGATCTGGGCATGTGGACAACTGCAAATTTGATGCCTTCAGAACACTGTAAGAAAGCAGTACAGAAGGCAGCATGTACACTGCATTGGATCAGACGTGCGTTTAAAATATTCCCCCCTGATCTCTTCGGAAAAGTATATGGCATCTTCATGAGACCACACTTAGATTACGGAATACCAGCCTGTATACCGTGGATGAAGAAAGATGTTGACCTCCTCGAACAGGTGCAACGGACAGCAACGAAGATGGTCGACGGTGGTAAGACTTTACCGTACCAAGACAGATTGAAAAAGCTTGACTTATTTCCTCTTTCCTACAGGAACTTACGGTGTAGCCTGCTCTGGACATTCCAGATTATCCGGAGCCATGATTCCTCCCTGAGATAGGAGGATTTCTTCGAGTTTACCTGCACAACTCATCTGCGTGTTCATGCTTACAAGGTCAATAGCGAAAGTACGGGATTGAACCTCAGAAAGTTTTTTTTTCAGCCAACGAGTGGAACGAGCTTGGAACTCGTTACCAAGAGAGACAGTTACCTCTGAAAGCATTTCTGATTTTAAAAGAAAGCTTGATGACATAATATTTGACAAAAGACGACTATAGCAACATGATTACTTAAAACCAGCCTTTTAAAATCTTTCGGTTTCTAATTTTCTTCCATAATGTCTTGTCTATAGATGTGGACACGCATTTGAAGTTATGTTATGCTTTGACTCAAACATTTTTAAATGTACACCATTTTTTTATTGACTGTACACATGGAATGATAGTTTTATATCAATAGGGTCATCAAGGGCAATGCCTCTAACCCTTCAAAATATACATATCTATGGTTACCAATCCGATGCAGTACTGATGAACAGACTTTACAGGTAGGACGCAACCGCCTATCTGAATGGTCCGATAAATGGCAGAGGAAGTTCAACTTTGAGAAATGTTTCGCACTGTCACTCAAAACAAAGAAGGCAATCGCGATGGGTGACTCCCATCAATACTTCCTTGATGGAAGGTGCCTGTCAAATGAATCCAAAAAAAATTTTGGGAATCACCATCTTCACTTCTCTCAAGCCCTCCGCTCAATATGTTAGGGCGGCCAAAAATGCGTCAAATGTCCTGTTTTTGTAGATATCGATATGAAAATATTTGGAAAAATATACGGGACGTTTATTCGTTCTCACCTGGAATATGAAGTTCAGGCGTGGTGACCGTGGCTGAAAAAAAAGATTACAAACTGCTGGAAAGGTTTCAAAGGAGGGCATCAAAAGTCGTGAAGGGTCTAAGGTCTTTATCATGCAAATACGGACTTGACGCTCTTAAGCTTTTCACTCTTGAGTACAGGTAGATTCGAGGCGATCTAATACAGTCGTTCCGGCTTTTAAGGAATCAGGACGGTGCTCTTCACTTCAAAGCCTTTTTTATTTGCCAAAAAAACTAATCTGCGAGCGAATTCTCTGAAACTTCAAGGGACCTTATCCCACCTCGATGTTCGTCGCCACTCATTTTCGCAGTGAGTTGTCCGTGCCTGGAAGGAGCTCCCAGAGGACGTCATACGGGCGGACATGAGAGACACAATCAAGCATAAACTGGATTTATATTTGCTTGAAAAATGCCAATCATTATTCCAGGAAGCCACTGCTACATCACACCAAAGCTTTTCACATACCTACAGATAACGCGATATAGATAAATAAATACATAAATTTTATATTTAAGGCCCAGAGGGCCCCATCATTACAAACTTAGTACCATGGTTTAAATAAATACAAAGTGGATAATTGCTGCACTATGTGAGCATCCATATGAACAGCAGAAATGTGTAGTATGGTAAACATATCAGATTCAAAAAGAATTGCCATTTTTAAAACAAAAGTCAAAAATCTTTGGCATATACGGTGAACTGGAAAAGAAGCAGTAAAAAAACTCCTAGGGTTGAATCGGAGGCGGAGTTCGGCGAGCCGCCAATTTAAAAAAAATAGGAGAAAAAATTGCTTCACTAAAAAATTAATAGCTAAATGCAATGGGATAGTATTATGATGTTGCTGACTACGTATGAGGGTTTGGAACGCTCCTTGTCGGGTGAAAGATAATATATAGGTAATCTTCGATCCTTCCGGATGACTGTGCCTAGATCCCAGTGTAAAAAACGATTATTGTATGTGACTATGTTACTCACTACTTTAAAGTAACATCTTAATTTTAATTGGAATATCTTCCATGACCCTTATCCCTCATGGATGTTGTTGACATTCGTTTTCGCAGCAGCTTGTCGGTACCTGGGACGGGCTCCCAGAGGAAGTCATACGAGCGGACAAGACAGATACATACAAACATCAACTGGATTTATATTGGCTTGACAACTACCGTTAATTCTTACCGGAAGGCACTCTAACATCATAGCAAAGTTGTGCATTTAGTTAGCAGTAGAAGCTTAGCTAATTGTAGACAGCAGAAATTTTACTATCCGCTCGCACCTACAGTTTACTTCCCCACCACCAAGTCTTCTTTTTTATAAATAACGATAACCCTATTTTTGATACTCGAATTACGCTAGATGTCGTATTACTTACTGCTAGATCTGGTATAAATAATATGGCCCAACTAAGAGCCATTGCTTTCGAGTTAATGCCCAATGTTTTATGTGTAGCTGAATCTTGGACCATCCCTTAATTTCCGACTCTTTGCTTTTAATAGACCACAATGATCTCTACCGTCAAGACTACATTAGCAAGCGTAGTGGTGGTTGTCTTCTCTATATTAATGCTTCATTAAAGCACTTCCTGTTTTATCTATATGTAACGTCATTCTCTGGTTATTACTGCTTCGCATCCATCATCCTGTCGCCCCGGCAAAAGGTAATTCTCGGATGTATTAACAACCCGCCTAATTCATCATCCGATGATGATGCAAAACTTTGTGAAATTTTAAATTGGTTTTGGAGTCCAATTTTAACATTATAATAATCGCTGGGGATTTTAATTTTCCTGAAATTGACTGGATTTCAAACTTTTGTCCCCCCAGATTTTAGCCTTTCCTCGATACCATTTATTTTTCTAATTGGTCCCAGCTTGTTTGTTTTTCAACGAGAGACAAGCGTAATTCAGACCTGATTTTCACAAACGACATTGCATCCCTCTTCGTTGATTTTAAACAGGACCTCTTCCAAAGTGACCATACATTAATTCACTGTTGCCTTCCGATTTTCTCATCGAAAAAGGCTACCGCCGTTCGTAACTATCATGCTTTTGACCTCGCAGATATGAGGTAATTAATAACTTTTTGGACGCATTGGACTGGCAGGATCTCTCCTCCATGAACGACGCAGCAAGTCTTTGTGAATTCCTGTCAGTCGTTTCAAATAGCATCCTGGAATTAGTGCCAACCAAAATTGTCAAGCCCTACGCTTCGGAATCCACCGTTCCTCGCATTATTTTGCCATGACTTACGAAATTGAGGAAGCAGTTAAAAGATCAATATACTAGTTCGTTATCTGTACATCTAAGAATCGCAGATATTTTTGAATGTCTCTAAGATTCGTCTTGCGCGTGAGAGACAGAGGGAATCTTGCGCAATCAGTGAGCCAAACTGTGCAAAATCTGCTGCTCAACTGTTCAGCCATCTATCCTCTCTAAACGAGGTTATGGAATTCCTCCATTACTAAATAAGGCAAAGAACTTCGTTGTCAAAGACACTGACAAGGCAGAATTGTTAAGTGAGTTCTTTGCAAATCATCTTACGATGGAATCTGAACCAGTTCCAACGTTTCGGGCATACTCATTCAATGTTATCAGCACCATTGGTTTCTCCTTAGAATATAATTCGTAAGCAAATAACTCGTCTAAAAAATTTGCACTCTTCGGGGACCGACGGTATTCCAAACTCAGTTATTTAATTATAAATAATAAATAAATTGTATATTTACGGCACAGAGGGCCCCATCATTACAAACTTAGTACAGTGGTTTAAATAAATACAAAGTGGATAATTGCTGCACTATGTGAGCATCCATATGAACAGCAGAAATGAGTAGTATAGTAAACATATCCGATTCAAAACGATTTGCCTTTTTTTAAACAAAAGTCAACAGTTTTTGGCATGTACGGTGAACTGGAAAAGAAGCAGTAAAAAAACTCCTGGGGTTGAATCGGAGGCGGAGTTCGGCGAGCCGCCAATTTAAAAAAAAACAGGAGAAAAAACTGCTTCACTAAAACATTAATAGCTGAATGCAATGAGAATAGTATTGTGATGTTGCTGACACGTATGAGGGTTCGGAACACTCCTTGTCGGGTGAAAGATAATAAAACAGTCAGAGCTTTTGTTTATAAACACCAGTGGAGGTGAGAGAGGACGAACTCATCGTAGACAACATGGTCGAAACGAAGAGGGGAGAGTAGAGGTCACGAGATCATCATCCAGATGCGACGTTGCTGACTGCATAGTCCATCACCAAAGAGGCGAAACCATCAGAACCCGCCTCGATCATCAACAGAACCTGGAGACTATCGTCAAGGTTGTAAATTCGGAGGAAAGTATCAAGGTTGTCAAGAGTTGGCAATGCTTGTTTATAAGGAGGGAAAGAAAAAGTGAATGCAAAGATTGAATCTGCAGAGGATGATGGAAATATAATGAGAGACGAATATTATATCAAGGGAGCTGCCTCAAATACCAGGAGGAACCTTTTCAAAATCCAAAAGTTGCGAGTTTGGGAAGGAAACAGACAATAAGGACTTTATATCTTCCGAAGTTAAATTTTTGCGTAATTTGGTTTTGAAAATAGCTAATGTAGACGACAACCTAATTTGCAGTGGAAGATTATTCCATATAAAAGCATATTTGGAGGCAAAAAACTGAGACCAGTAAGTTGTGGAGCTAAGGGGTGGCAAAATGATCATGGAGGAATAACGAGTGGCATACGGTCGATCTACCGGAGTGAGGGCGTTAATTCGTGGGAGATTTGGGCTAGAGTTAACGCGAAACAGGAAGCAGAGACCGGCTTCGAGTCTTCTAATCCACATAAATTTAATGTCTGCTAACTGGCATCTATCCGTATAAAAGATACTGGATCCATGAAGAGAAAATAGTCTTCGAGTAAAAACCCTCTGAACTTTTTCAATCTTACTGCGGTCAGAGGCGTTCATCAGCCCAAAGAGGGGACAGCAGTTTTCTAGGATAGGAAGAACAAACATGCGGTATAGGTTTAACTTTATTTCCGGAAGGAAGAAATTATGTGATATAAAACCACATATCTGTGCAGCCTTTGCAGAAATTCGATCTGCATGAGGCGATAATGCTAGCTTATTCGTGTAACTAAGACCTAAGTCTTTTATGGTTGATCGTTCTAAAAGAGTACTATTTTGAGATACAAGGGGTCCAGGAAGCTTGGCAGGGCCAAAACACATGAAACTGCTTTTGGATGGAGTAAATTCCATCTGCCAAGTACATCTCCAACGTAAGAGCATAAGTAGATCAGTGTTGATTTTATCAACGCAACTATTGGCAGTGTATTTTAGAAAATGAATAAATGTACTTGAGATCGTCAGCGTAAACGAAGTTTTGTGAATTTGTGAGTAAAGTTGAAATTTCATTTATGTACAGAATGAAGAGAAGGGGACCTAGAACCGCGCCTTGAAAAACGCCACTCGTGATCGGCTGAGGCCTCGAATGGCTATTACCTACTAAGACCTTCTGGCTGCGGTTAAACAAGTAGGAACCAATGAAGTCAAAGAGAGGAGGCCGGATGCCGAGGGCTTCCAGTTTCACCAGTTTTAAGACAATCAGGGCGCAGTGCACTGACAGATTAAGACTACTAGAATATTATATGCCCAGATCCTTTATAACTCCGGGCACATTTAGATCGTGACCATCTATGCTTAGGTGGGGCGGATGGTTGTCACCAATAACCATAACGGTGCACTTTTTCCAAGAAAGTGAGAGGTGCCATGTGCGACACCACTGAGCGAAGGCCTGAAGATCCTTTTTTAAGAGCTCAAGCACGATGTTGCGATCAACCAGTTTATATCGATAGGCAACGTTTAAATTGTCAGCGTACATAAAGGGCCTACCATACTGAAAACAATCAGGAACATTGTTGACAAAGAGGCAAAATAGAAGCGGGCCGAGCACGCTGCCCTGAATAACTCCGCTCCTCATATGCGTGGGGTTGGAGATAACATCAGAAATTTTAACCCGTTGTGCAAGAGCATTCAACTAGGATGATATCAATTTCAGAAGCTTGTTAACTATGCCGAAGGAGGCAAGTTTCAGCAGTAGGAGATCATGGTCAACACGGTCAAAAGCCTTAGTGAAATCGAAGTAAACGGTGTAAATTGCAAATCCGCTGTCTCTAGATTGTAGCACATGATCAAAGAAAGAGTGCTGGCAAGTGTCACAAGACCTTTTTTCAAGAAAACCATGCTAAGCCGCGTTAAGTACGTTATTCCCTCTTACGTGACGGATCATCTTGTATTTGATCAAGGTCTCTAAGATCTTCGAGACTGCTGGTAGTGTATTTATTGGTCTCAAGTCGTCAAATAACGTAGGTCGGATATGTTTGGGAATAGGCAGTATGTGCGATTCCTTCCATAAAATAGGGAAAGTTTCACTTTCAAGAGCAAGATTAAATATCTTATACAGAAGGGATGGAAATATATCGTTCGCATCCGCCTTTAAAACGCTGACCGGGATGCCATCTGGTCCAGGACTGTAAGATTCACGAAAACGCCGAATGGCTACGATCACGTCCCAGAGGGTAAAATTTATGGTTTCGAGGACGTCACCGGTCAAAACCCGGATGTTAGAAAAGGGGGTGACAGTATGTTCACTAAACGTTCTAGCCAAGAAAGCATTGAAGCTATCAGCATTCAACTTAGCGTCAGCTATTGGGTTTCCTAAGACGTCTCGAAATACAGGGTGCTGCATTTTTCTCGGCGCTTTTACTGTGCGCGAAAAGAGTTTCGAAACATTTAACGAAGGGTTTTCGGCAAAGTTAACCTCATCGGCTTGTCGTTTTTCGTCAGACAGCCTCTTAGCCTCTTCAAAGATTTGTTGGATCAAGGGCAGGACGGAAATGTCGTTTTGTAGATGAAAACGACGGGAGAGTCTACGCATTCTACGACGGAATGATAAAGGGAGTTAGACTTCATCCTTGACATTAATTATTTCCTTACGGGGAACTAAAAGAGAAATGAGTGGACCTAGAACTTTGTAAAAAGTATCAGTACAAACATCCACATCCGAACATACAAAGAAGTTAGTCCAATCGAGAGAATTTAGGTTTGTTAGCAATTCCCTCATATTTACTGATCTGAAATCACGGAAAAAGCTATATTTTTGAAAAACGTTTTAGCAGCCTCTAATTATACTGTAGAAAGAACTATTGTATGATCAGAATTCCCAAGTGGATCTAAAGGTGACACTGACAATGGTTGACAACCTCTACGAAAAATAAGATCAAGTATGTTTGATCCTCGGGTGGGAAAATCAACTACCTGGTCCCACATGCCTATATCTATGGCCTAAAGTAGGTCTTCGAAATTTGCAGGACCGGAAGTTGGAAACCAGAGAACTTCAGGAAGATTGAAGTCACCTGAAATCAAGCAGTACTTCAGATTTAAGTCAGCGGCGGCGTGAAATGCCTGCGAGAGACAAAGATCGTAATCCTCGCTGGCATTGAGCGGGCGATAGATACTACCAACGAGTAAAGAGTAGTTATCTTATAGAATTACTCGGAGCCAACAGCTCTCTTCTACCGTGGTGTATTAGCGAAAGGCCAACGGAAGAAATGTTTATGGTTGCCTAACATTGATACAGCTTCCTCCGCCAAGGCCCTCGTGTCGATCATTCCGAATGTAAGCGTAGCCTAGAATAGAGAATTCGGAGTCGGATACACAGGGTGTTGCCCATGTCTCTGTAACTATTACAATGTCCGGGCGGTGGATGAAAACCAGTTTAAGCGGGCACGTTTTTGGTTTCTGAAAAAGTTCGGTTAGGCTGTAAGAGTGACTGACTTCGGCCAAATAAATGCTCTTTTCACTTGAACTATCTGTCCATCCCTTATTTTTAGATGTGCCTCGCCATTGGTCTTTCGTGTTTCCAGTTCTATTATTAGCTGTCGCATTTTCATTCGCTCTTTCAGCCCATATTCCGGTTGAAAAAACACTTCAGAATGCGGACCCCGCAGGGTTGATATTCTCTGTAGCAGGAGCTGTGCCTGTGCTTCGTTTTCCACGATGATTTTAAGAGGTCTTGGTCGAGGATTTGAATCGGGTGTTGACAGAATCTTCCCTATTCTGTATGCCTTCAGAATGTCAATGGACTCGCCGTCCGTTGGCAGCATTTTTGCATACAATTGAAGGAGTTCCAGGTCATGTTTAAATCGCTCCTTTGGAATAATTTAAGCTGACTCCGGGACACCTTTAATGACTACATTCTGTTTTCGACTCAATCGAGGGCCCGTTTGCAACTCAGATCTTTCAACTGAGTGAGTACTGGTAACCAGTTCACTTTGCCTGATAGGTCCAGATGAACCGGGTGTTGGGCAGACTGGAGCCAAATCTCTGCACGGCCTGTTCTTCTTAGACCTTTTCTTCTTTATTAATTTATGAACTTAGTACCAAAATAAAGTCATAACAATGTGTGCAGATAAAATGTACATATATTTTATAATATAGGCAGATCTTGTACTGTTTGGGCAGTAATTGGCGATGTTTTGAAATTAATTGTGAACAAGAAAATAGACAGTGAAAAAACTCTTACCTTGAAATCGTGGTAGAATTCAAAAAGCCTCCATTTTCGAATATGTGGTAGGCGTAAAAAACTGCTTAGGAAAATAAGGTATTGGGAAGGGTAGGCTAATACTGCAGTAGCATTTCAGAATGAGATAATGAAAAGTCGATATGGTTCGTTCTTTATCACTAAGGCGAATGAAACAAAATCTCGCGAAAAGGTGCAGTGAACCTGAGGCCTCAGTATCTTAGGATCCAGAATTGAATTCTGATGATGTTAAGTATCCAACGAAACGGGAACATTTTAGACTATGTTCATCCGAATGTATACGTCTGAATGACTTCATCGTTCAATTGAATGGTGGTATAAGGAGACACCATGGATACTGGAGGCTTGAGGAAGAGAAAAATAGTTTCAAGAAGGCCGTTTTTATGCCGGAAGTTCCATTCTCCGAGTCATGGACAAAGCTGCTCAGAAACGATGAGGAAAGTAAAAGTTTAAAAGAATCAGTGTTAAGATAAATGTGCAGTCTTCGCTTGAATACAGATAGACTAGTTAGAGACCTAATCTAAATTGGCAAGTTAGTCCAAAGAAAGCCATAGCTATAAGCAAAGCATAGAGAGCGTTTAGATTGGGAGGATGCAGGAGGAGTATAATAAGTGCAGGATTACCTATGTTATAAGGAAGACTAATGGGGTCGAAAAAGAAGACGAAAGCCTGCTTCCCGTCTGCTAACACAAAGAAATTCTACCTTCGTCAGCTTGTATCTAGTTGGGTGGGAAGTATTTAAAAGAGTCGGATGCAGGAGTTTTTTTGTGAAATGTCATTGGACGTTTTCAATTTTCGAACGTCTAGATTCGTTCCTTTAACCGAATAAATGGCAGCAACAGTCAACTACAGTTGGTAAATGACGAGTTTTTTACCCAAAATGTCACAATGAAGACGCGGTTTCGAAATGGGCAGCAGTCAAGCTGTTTGGATCTAATCATTAGTAGAGACGACAATTGCATCCTTGCATTAAGTTCTTACGTGCCGCTTGGACGAAGTAATCATTGTGTTCTTGCTTGGGAGCACAGTCATTGTTCTGTACCCAAACGTTGTGCAGTTAGGCAGAGAAATGTATGGAAAGAGGATTATTCCAAAATGAAAGAATTACTGAATGGGATAGACCGGAGCCCTGCACATGAACCTGACCCAAATGCTGCCTGGTTCCTCATTAGTAACTTGATTCAGCAGTTGGTAGAGAAATTCTGCCCACTTAAAAGGCGATCGTGCGTCTCCCGACCCGAGTGGGTGACATCGGAAATAAAAAGGAATCTCAATAAGAAAAGAAGACTGTGGAGAACATATGCCAGATATCAACAACCCGAACATTTTTCCGCTTTTACGAAACAGCGAAATCGGTGACGGAATCTTCTGAGAAAAGAAAGATCAGCCTTTGAGTCAGAAATATTCAAAGACATACTAAGAAATTCGAAAAGGTTTTATGCTTACGTTAATAAGGCAAAACGAAATCGCGACTGCATTCCTTGTCTTAAGAAAATCAGGGAAACAGGTTAACTGATAACTCTGATAAGACCTGCCTCTTATCCAATTTCTTTATGTCCGTGTACACCGAGGAACCACCTTTTTGACGAGGACCAATACTACAGTACTACCTTATCTACAGACAAAATAAGCACGGTGTCGTTCCCAATGGACACAGTAAGAAAAACTCTGAAACAGCTACAGCCCACTAAATCACCTGGCCCAGATGGTATATCCGCAAAAGTTCTCAATGAACTCACAGAACAGCTGGCCTCTCCGCTCTCCAAGATATTTGAAAGTTCGATGGAGGCGGGGGCTCTTCCTACCAAGTGGAAGATAGCCAACACAACCCCCATCTATAAAGTAGGAGAGAGGAAATCACCAAACAGTTTCCGACCAGTCAGCCTCACAAGTATCTGTTGCAAAATGATGGAGAAGATAATCAAAACGGAACTGATGAGGCATCTTGAAGAGAATAACTTGCTAAGTTCATATCAACATGGATTTCGAAGTGGTCGATCCTGCCTCACAAACTTGCTCACATCCATGGAAAGTTGGACAAAATCATTAGAAATGGGTTTGTCAGTCGATACGGTCTACATTGACTTTAGCAAAGCCTTTGACAGGGTTCCACACAAACGTCTGATCTTTAAGCTCCGTCAAATGGGTGTGACTGGCAACCTACTCAAATGGTTGGCCGACTTTCTCACAGACAGGCGCCAGCGTGTTTGTATCGGAGACACCAAGTCTCACTGGGAAACCGTTCACAGTGGAGTTCCGCAGGGCAGCGTTCTGGGTCCCATTTTGTTTCTGATATACGTAAACGACTGCCTGGATTGTCTGACATGCGAGAAGGTAATGTTCGCTGACGATTTGAAGTTATGGAACTCGATTGAAAAACCGGAGGATGCGCAGAAATTACAACAAAACTTAGATCGCTTGCAAACATGGTGTGATGAGTGGCTGCTGAACCTTAATCTTAACAAATGCCAAATAATCCGACTGCGGTCTAGTTCCAGAAGGATGATAAGGTTTGAATACCAGTACTCCATCAGTGGTCACCAACTCCAGGAGGTAAATATTCTAAAGGACTTGGGTATATGGATAACACCAACTCTCAAACCATCGTCGCACTGTGCGAATATCGCAAAAAAGCTATGTGTATCTTAGGCGCAATCAGGAGGTCCTTCGTTAATTTTGACGGAGAGCTTTTTGGGCGCGTGTTTGGAACATTTATCCGGCCGGTGTTGGAATATTGCGTTCAGGCGTGGCGCCCTTGGACGAAACATGACTACGCTCTGCTGGAGAAAGTTCAACGGAGGGCAACGAAACTAGTCAGCGGATTGGAATGCCTACCCTATGAGGGCCGCCTAGAAAGACTTAAAATTTTTCCTCTCTCTTATAGGCAATACAGAGGGGATATGATCTTAGTCTTCAAACTGGTCAGAGGAGTTGATTGTGCTCTTCAGATGGCCAACTTTTTGAATTGGCAAACATGACAAGTCTCCGAGGTCACCAATACAAACTGAAAAGAAACACGCCAAACTTGAAGTGCGGGCCAACTTCTTTTCCCAACGGGTGATTGACGAATGGAACAAACTGCCAGCCTCAGTTGTTCAGGCTGAAAGCGTTGAAATGTTTAAAAGAAGACTTGATGCATTTTTACTTGATGAACATATATTTAGTCGACAGCAATGATCGATATACTAAAACGACTATTGCCATGTAAGTCACTTTAAGTCACTTTATTGAGGGAAGTAGGCTTTCGCCCTTGAGCTCCCTATTCATATGCAAAAATGTCAATAGTATAAATGTTTACAGTGATATATCTGACAAATGAAAATGTAGGGTCATCGATATGTGTGGGCCAGGCGCAACCTGCCACTGTTTACACAATCTTCATTATATTGACAATAGTTTCTCAGAAAATGAGTATCTAGTTTGAATTTAAATGCATCAACAGTTTCTGAAAGGACAACATCCTCAGGGAGTCCGTTCCATGCTCCAACGACCCTCTGCGAAAAGGCGTTCCGACGGACTTCCGTGTGGACAAACTTCCTCTGCAGTTTAAAGGGATGACCCCGCAGATGTTCCGTCCCAGCCAATTCGAAGAATTCAGCAAATTCTAGGGCACAATTGCGGCCTCTGACAATCCGGTAGGTTTGGATGAGGTCACCGCGTAGTTGCCTGTAATTTAGAGGAAACAAATCAAGTTCAACCAGTCTGGCTTCGTAAGGCAGATTACTAAGATTCTTGACCATCTTCGTAGCCCTCGCCTGCACTCGTTCCAGCTGTAGATAATCCTTCTTAAACCACGGACGCCAGGCCTGGATGGCATATTCAAGTGAGATCGAACAAATACCCCGTAGGTTTTTCGGAAGAGTTCCTTATCAATCTGCACAAACCCACGTCTGAGCGCAAATAAGACCTGTGTAGCGCGTTTTGCTGCCTTTAAACACTGTGAAGATGGTTTAAGTGAGGAGTGTATTAGAACACCGAGGTCCTTCTGTTCCTCAACAATTGAAAGGGGCTGCCCATTGAGAATGTATTGGAAGGAATCATCCTCCTCACTGGTCCTTCTGGTACGCAGTCTTAGGACCACACACTTCCCAACGTTAAAATTTAAGAGCCAACGAGCAGACCAGCTGCTAAGACGGTTGAGATCCTCTTGAAGTGCGTGCCTATCGAAATCAGATCTGATGACCCTCCACAATTTAACATCATCTGCAAACATGATGGCGCTGCAATCCAGGTCGTCGACACAGTCGTTGATGTACACTAAGAAGAGTAACGGCCCTAATACCGAGCCTTGGGGACACCACTTAGAACCGGAGTAGGTGTTGACTTCGAGGTATCGACGCACACAGTTTGCAATCTATCTGTAAGAAAGTCTGCGATCCATGTCAGCAACATTCCTCTTATGCCGATTTCAGATAATTTGTAGATGAGACGTTTGTGTGGGACACTGTCAAACGCCTTCTTGAAATCAGTGTATATGACGTCAACCCTACCATTTTCGTCCAGTGCACGAGTCCACTGCTCTGTTGAGAGTAATAAACTAGAAAGACAGGAGCGATTCTGTCTGAAGCCATGCTGGAGATCTGAGAGTAATTGGTTTTCCTCAAGGAACTTCATGGTTGTCTTCTTGATTATTGATTCCATTATTTACAGCAAATGGAGGTTAGGCTGACAGGCCGATAATTGTTGACATTAGATCGAGCACCACTCTTGTATATGGGGTATATATTTGCTGCCTTCCATTCGGATGGCAGTTTCCCTGATTCAAATGACGAATTAAATATATGCGCTAGTGGTTTGGACAGTTCGCTGGCCAGTTCTTTCAAGAACTTGGCCGGTATATCGTCCGGACCAGATGACTTCGCTTCTTTCAGATTTCGCAGTTCTAGTTCCACGAGAGGTTCCTGGAAGATTATATATTCAAGCACTGGACCGGCGTCTATAACAGCACTGTTGACGTGGTCAAGCTGAAGTTCCGGTTCTCTAGTGAAAACCGAGGCAAAAAACCGACCTAAGTACTCGGCTTTGTCGCAATTTTCAACGACTTCAACACCATTCCCATCCATGAGTACTGCTACTGGGTCCTTGTTTTTTAGTCGGCTATTGATATAATGGAATAAAAGTTTTGGTTTATATTCAGCCTGTTGAATAATTCTTGATTCAAAGTTCTTCCTTGCCTGACGAATCATTTTTTTCACAGCGTTTCTTTGATGACGAAATTCTTTGAGATGCTCTGCTGACCCAGTTTGCCTGAATACCTTCCATTTTTTATTCTTCTTCTTTAGCTGCCTGTTAAGTTCTCTTGTTAACCAGGCGGGGCGACTATTCTTTTTTGCACCTTCACGGGACAAAAGCGTTCAATCAGATCGAGTGAGACTGTCTTAAAGGATCGCCAGTCATCCTCCGGATTCCCTTTAAGCAAACAATCCCATCTCATAGACATCAGTTCTTTCCTCATCGCGTTAAAATCAGCCTTCCATATATTTCGCTTGCATTCCGTTCCATTCTGGCGCTGAGAATAAAGTGAGTAATCCCACATCAGCGTACTATGGTCACTCTTACCGAGGGGTGCAATAGAATACACTTCATCAATGCTAGAGAAGTCCTTCGTAAATACAAGGTCCAGGCAATTTGCTCTCTGGTTCTCTCTAAATCTTGTTGGTATGTGAACCTTCTGTACCAGAGGTTGGTCGAGAGTGAGATCCATTAGCTTGTGGCCGAAGGAAGTTGGTGCACCATCAACTGTCAGATTAACCCAGTCTACTATAGGTGCATTGAAATCTCCAGCAATAAGCACCTCCTGGTGGCTTGCTACTTCCTTGAGCAAATGTAGGAGGGACTCATCAGCTGCACTTGGAATGTTCGGTGGTCTGTAGATCGTCAAAAATTGTAGGTTCTGTGAACAATCCTTTTTAATCTTTATCCAGAGAAATTCATATTCCGGGAAGATGGAGTGTGCTCGTTCGAATGCCGAGATTCCTGTCCTAACATATACGGCCACTCCTCCTCCCTTTCTATTTTCTCTGTCTTTTCGAAAAAGTTGGTATCCATCAATCGAAACCTCGCTATCCGCGATTTCGGCTTTGAGCCACGTTTCCGTAATGGCAACGATATCGGGGGTTCGGTCTGATACTAATGCTTTGAGTTCATCTACTTTCGATAGGAGACTCTGAGCATTGGTATACAAACATCTCAATTTAGACTGGGTAACTCCTCCATATAGACTTCTGCGAATTTCGCGCGATTGAATACTAGAGGCTGTCATTGCTTTCCGAGATGAACTGGTGTCCATCCCGCCGACGCTGAGTTCTGATGAGTGGTCGTCATCCGAGTTCTGGAGCGCCTTCTTTTTATTATTCAAGCTCTGTACAGTTGGGTACATCGTATTTAGTGTCCTCCGTCTCGGCGAGAATCCACCTTGATTATGTACGGGGTTTGCCATAAGAAAGACCTCTTTATCACTTTTATTTCCCCGTCCTTTATTTGGAGCCATTTTTCCCCCTGCTCGGTCCTCCTCTTCAGTTCTGCTCTCAGCATCCTCATTTTGTACCTCTCCTTGGGTTCGTAATCCGGCTGAAAAAACACATCCCTGTGTGCGCTACGGAGAGCCGTTCTCCGTTCTAGGAGGCGTGAAGCCTGAACATCATTTTCAAGAATTATTTTAAGAGGCCTTGGTGATGATAGTTCATGTGAAACATCCGCTTTTCCTAAACGGAATGCTTTGTGCACTGTTACGCATTCGCCATCTCGAAGAATCGAATATGAGTATTCTCGGAAAAGACTGAGGTCATGTTCAACCCTTTCCTTTGCAATCAGAGAAGTGGATTCGGGAACCCCTTTAATAACGAGATTGCGTTTTCGGTCGAAATGTATGTTTGGTGACTTTGAGTTCAGATTTGTTGATAGAGCATAAGTATCAGGAAAAAGGCTACTCTGGTCGACGATGTTATTTGCGTCAGTATGAGCAACTATTCCTAAAGTTAAGGACAAACCCCTTTTGGAAACTTTGCCAATTGGTCCTCCACTTGCTCCTGTATTACCAACAGAGGATTGCGCGAGCATCTATCGGTAAGAACGAGCTTTTTCCGGAGTTCAAACCACTTTTTTGTGAAAGCTTCTTGGCCCTTTTCGACTTCGAATTCTTCATCTTAGGTGCTTCAAATTCAACGTGCTTCTCAACTTCACCCTTTTTTGTATCATTCAGCGACGATGCCGCATATATTTGTGTATCCAGCACATTTCTGCTTCTGTCTAAGCTCGATGACAGTAGTAAGGTGCATGAGCTGTTTTGATCTCCTTTGAAGCTCTGTAGACGCAATGTCTTTAAGCTCTACATGAGGTATTCTTGAGGAAGCAATATTTGCATACGTTATTTCTTTGGTTGGAATTCTCGTTGCTACGGGTGAACTTTGAACCTTCTCTTTGAGATCGGCCATTTCTTGTTTCAAGTTACTTATCTCTTTCTCCATCAATGAGAATTTCTGCAAGAGATTTAAACACCCCATGCACTTTTTCGTCCTCGTAGGTGACATTCATTAGTGTTCCCAGGCTTTTGCCCGCTTGGCAGGAGGAGAAGTGGTAACAGAATATCTGTCTTTGTCATCTTTTTTTGTTTGCATAGAATTTTGTTTTCCAAATTGTCGTGAGGACATAGCGCAGTGGTTATGCTCGTCACCACTTGAATCTGCGACCCGGGTTCGAGGCCCGACAGCGCCGCGAATTTTTTTCTCAGCACAGATGATTCCTGAGCGTCTGCGTTTTCCGTACCTCTTATGACTGTATTGGAATGCATTTAATTAATAAATCCTTTTAAATAACTGGGCTAGGATGCAATAGTATTCAGCAGTCAGACTTCTAATAAGCATGCAACGACTCAGCCTTTGTTGCGACTTCTCCCTCCCTGATGAAAGCAGATTTGAGCAGCACACCGCTGGCGTGAATTTGGAAGCAGGTGAACGCTGAAGCTTGTATTTCTCGTAGGGATAATGTCCTGGACGTGGAATAATCCTCAGTGATGGAATATTTGGATAGCCGCAGAATCGTTAAGTCGAAGAAAATATTTCCCAAATTAATGACTGGACAATCCACTCAAGAGTTATTCCAAATCAACGTGTCTTCTTTAATAGATTTTCCAAAACCGTGTCTTCTACACTGAGGTAGAGACTTAAAACTCGTAGGCTCGAGGTACTTGAAATTCGAAACCAATTTCAAACAACGCGCCTATCACATTTGTAACATTTGCTTGTTTTACTAGCGTCTATCTGTAAATAGGGTTTTCAAAGGCTCTGCCTGTCTCCATTATATATACTGAATTATACTGAATGGAAAGCACAAACATACGATAAAGTCTTAGTTTAATTTCAGGAAGGCAGAAATTATAAAAATAAAGCCGCAAATCTGAGCAGCTTTGGCCGTAATTCTATCGGCATGTGGACAAATTTTTTGTGACAATAAACTTAAGGAACTTGTGTTTTGCATGTTAGAATTGCCACAAAATTAACAAAGAGTCAGTTAGGATATTCAACAATAAGAATATTAAAAATATAAGGAAACAGCCTTTGGTTTGAGCCCCTTCCGCGATTTAGAGCAGATGCAGGGAGCACAAAGCTGGCGTGAGTCTCAGAAAGCAGCAAAGATTGGGGGTCCAAGTCGCAAATTACAAACTCAGAGGAATATAAAGACAATTCTTTAATAATTTTCCAGTACCGTGTCTTCTACACTGAGGTAGAGACTAAAAACTCGTAGGCTCGAGGTACTTGAAATTCGAAACAAATTTCAAACAACGCGCCAAGGTTGTGGCGAAAGATCTAATTTATTTAAGGGATTCAGTCCTAGGGCAACCTTAAAATATAAAAGTTTGCGGCAGCCTTACAGACCCAAAACACTTGTAGCAACACATAGAAGGTGAGAAGTCCATTAGCCATATTGGGCTCCACGCCGAAAGAGCGTGTATGTCAGAATTATTGTTTTTAGGCTTCGTGCGGCCGTTGAGTAAGAGAATAAATACACGCATTTTAGGTCATCAGAATAAATATTAGATTGCGAATGTTTAACTATCGATAAAATTTAATTTATTTAAAGTAAGAACAACAAGGACCTAACACGGTACCTTGAAGGACACCACTCACAATCGGGGTAGCACTTGAGCGTGAGGACCTCACTAAAACCTTTGTTTTCCATCAGATAGGTTTGATCAAATAAAGTCATTAAGGGGACTTCGAAATTATATAGCGACTATTTAGCTACAAGATGTGTATGAGGCATTTTATGTAATAACTTACCAAGATCAAAATAGATAAGTACTACCGATAGATGGTCATTACGAAGAGAAGTTAGTAGATTTAGAAAAAACATGTGCCAGGTTTCATAAGAGCAGTCCCGTAAAAAACCATGTTGGGATGAGTTGGGAATTTGATTACTTACGTGAAAATCCGTAATTTTGTTGCAATTAGTTTTTCAAAGAGTTAAGCAAGAGAGGTCGTTTTATAAACACCGCGATAGTTATGAATGTAAGAGTGGGAACCAGATTTTCAAACTAGAAATATAATAGAATTTTTCCAATAATTGGGAAAGAAAACGTTGTCAAGAAATACTGTGAATAATTTGCTTAGTAAAGGTAGAAAATCTTTTAACTGTTTAATATAACTGTTTAATAAGGAGAAATCAATAAGGGCAAGATCAAGGGCGCGTGGACCGATTTTTAAAGATAAGTGAACGGATTATTTTATCATATTTATTGCCCCTAGCAGTGAACTGTCTATTAATTGTTAGTTTAAAAAAAGCTCTTTTTACTGCTCCATATTATTTGTGGCGGCCATATAATCAATTGAACTAATTAGTTGCACTTTGCATAAGTGTGGTTAAAATTGTGCTCGATTTGTCGTTTTCTATTAACTGTTTGAAATCAGCTGCCATTTTAGCCTATTTAAGTATACTCTTGTAAATTATTAACCCACTATTTTCTATTAAGTAAACTAAAATTCCATCTACTAGCTTACGATGTCCCAAAAGCGACTCGCAAAAAGACGAAAGGTTGCAGCTTCCCCTCCATCCTTGATTAATAGAGTAATGGAAGGGTACCTATCTAGCGTGTGCGAGACTTCGCAGCCCTCTGTAGATATTGTCAATTCTAAAATCCCTTTGGTAAATCTGGAACCTCTTGATCCTCTGATTGCTCAAGCCTACACCTCTTCCTGCGTTAATCGATCGTCGTCTGACAAATTAGTAGAATTTGCTTAAAGGAACTATAACCAATGCCTCTGACATAGTTATCCACCAGGCTTTTCAAGTCATTGGGATAATTAGCTCCGAAAACGAAGAACGGATAAAACGCAAGCATAATTTTATACTGCGCAATATTCCCAGTTACATATCTGCTTTCGACGGCACGCGTTTGTTTCTGGAAAGCAGTGGCTTGGGATTCCGAGTCGCGTACGCTAAACGACTCCAATCGCTCAGTCGTAATGCCCCTATATTAGTCACGCTCTTTTCCTTGATAGAGGTTGACTTCATACTCTCAAGGAAGGAGATAAGTAGAGAATATTGTCGAAAATGGCATTCCTCGGTTTCCCCTGACCTCACCCCAATGCAAAGAAAACGGAAAAATTTTAAATTGTCGACAAGAAACAGAGAAATGACTACCGCTGTTGCCATGTTGAGCAAATTGCCTCCAATTTCATCTGCGGTTTCGCCATCTGAATCCCCAGCTAACACTGCACGGAAACCGAACTTGATTAATCTTTTGGGATCCCAAGAAAACAGTACTTCCTTTTTTCGTTCTCAAGACGGCAGTACTCCTCCTATTACTATACCCATACCAAGTTTACCAGTTACTCCTGGTAAACCAACGCAGATTTCTAGCTCAAAGACAAGTCCGGCTAAAGTCTCAACCACTCGAAAATCGCCAAAATGTAGCCTCTCCATGAAAACTACTTCGTTACGATCGCCTATTTTCTCCCAAAAACATCCCCATCCCAACAACATCGAATTTCCAGCTATCACTCAGACCTCATACTGAGGCCGATTAAAGAAACATACAAGCATTCTCGCCCAAAAATAGTGCTCCTGTGCCACTAACAACAGTGCATCCCCCACCCCGCAGCCAATTTTCTCTACGGTCGTTTCCCCAGTTGTCACTCAATACGAAGGGTCCTGCTGGACTACTAAACTCACCTGACCTTCTGTGTCACCTTAATAGTAATACTTTGCAGTATCCTGTCCAGGGATTTCCTGGTCATGCCCCAATAGCTAGCAGTTGTGCTCAGTTCCCCTGTCGGTCATTTCCACCTCCATATTTTTCTCCGCTTCACCCACATCCCCTGATCCCACCTTTTTTCCAGTACAGGGTGGGAGCACCCGCCCCCTATGTTCAGTGGCCCGTGAACCACTGGATGAATTAGCCACTCTCCCTAAAAAACAACCACCTTGCCCACTTAAACTGTTCGTTCTAAATGCCAGATCCTTGCTTAATAAAATGCCCCTGCTTCAGACTCTAGTCTTTGTCCACTGTCCAGATATCGTTATAGTAACTGAAACATGGGCAACATCTTCCGTATCCGACCCCGAACACTCTCTCTTATAGGTAATACTTGTACTCGAAATGATCGCCGTGATAGTCATGGTGGAAGAAGCTGTATCTATATTAAACAAGCGCTGGAATTTCGGACCTTAGATCATCCACAATTTACTGCGGTTGACCAGAGCTGCTGGCTTCAAATTACATTAAAAAATAGGAACTCTTTACTCATTTTCTGTGTCTATTGCCCGCCCAATACCAGTGAGGATTTCGATCTTTGTCTCTCACAAGCATTCCATGCCGCAGTTGACTTAAATTTTAAGTATTGCTTAATTGCACGTGATTTCAACCTTCCTGACATTCACTGGTTTCCGGTCCCCTCCGGCCCCATAAAGTTCGAGGACTTACTCGAGGCCGTAGATATTGGCACGTGGACCCAGGTTGTTGACTTCCCTACCCGAGGATCAAGCAATCTTGGTCTTATCTTCTGCAGAGGTTGCCTGCCTTTGACAGTGTCATCATTAGGCCCACTTGGGAGCTCAGACCATGATATCGTTGTTTCCAAACATGCGCGGGCTTTTGAATTTGAGCCGCCATTTTTGTTTGCTCTCCATTCACGAGGAAATTATCTGTAACTGTACACTCCCGTTCCTATTTTTATTTGATATTCTGTTTTTTTACGTTTATTTGTTTGTCTGAACTATGTTTTTAAGGTCATCTCTACACTACATTAGCACCTTTTTGAATGCACGTAAATTGAAAAATTTAAGGAATAATTTCCATGAAGCCAGCTGTTGCACTTTTTGGCCAATATGTCAGATGTGTGATTCCCCCGTGCTCACGTCTTCACGCTTTTATCAACAAAAACCTGCGCAGTGGAAAAAACACCGCTGCGGTTGGCAATTTGCCTTGAAGCGTCAACCGAACGACAAACTGTCATTTCGAGGCTTTCTTTCAACAAATTGTCGTTCGATATTCAACAAAACTCATGATATGGAGTTACTTTTGTTGAAAAAAGAACATAGTAAGACCCAAGTGATTTGTCTTTCAAGAGACATGGTTAAACAGTGACATTAACGCACAGCTAATTAGCCCCCCGTCTTTCTGTTGCTTTCGAGCAGATCGAAAATCTTCATCCTCCAATAGAGGCGGTGGGGTGGCTTTTTTCGTCAATAAGGATTGGTGTTTTAACTGTAAGTCCTTATTTTCCTACTCTGAGGATTTGATAGACGTTATTGCTGTCATCTGTAAGCCCGATTTTTATATACATTTAAGGGCATCATATTTGATAGTATCTATATTCCCCCCTCTAACTGCGAAGGTGCGCTTAACCGCTTCTTTGACGTTCTTTCGGAAAAGCTTGCTTTATTGTCCTGCGAGCATCTTATTGTCTTATGGGGTGATTTTAATCGTGTGAAATTATGTCCGTTTACGTTATTAGGCTTTTATGACCTTGTTTCCTTTAATACTCGCGCTGATACCCCTCTTGATCACGCTTTGACTAACCAATCCAAGTTCTTCCTTGTTAAGAACAGAGCTCCATTATCTGGTTCCGATCACTCTGTATTATTATGCCTTCCAAAATATTTACTCCGCTTCTACACGTGCGCTGCTACTCAAACCCGAAAGGAAAGTTAAGGTTCACGACACATCCCCGGAAAACATTTTTATTCTCCAGACTTGCATATCGTACACTATTCCCGTCTCCCTCAGTCAATCCAATGTTGAGTCGTGTTCCAGATTCCTTACAATATTTTTAAAAGAAATGTTTAATATTTGTTGTCCTCTATATACAGTTTTGGCCCGACCTGACAGAATTTCTGCCCCTTATCTAAAATCTTTAAGACGTAAAAAAGAACTTCTTTACAAGCTAGGCCTCCGAGTCTTCTAAAGGAGGTTAACATCTTAATAAAAAGGGAAGATTTGCAGACTAAATGATCTGTTTGTTAGTCAGCTTTTTGCCTCTCCGTCCAAACCTTCTTTTCGGCTTTCCTCTGCTGAACTCTGGAGGAATCTTAAGCGTCTTTCTGGCCAATGTGGTAAACTGGCACATGTTGATGCTGATTTAGACGATCTAAACATCATTTTATCCATACTTCTACTGACTCCAATCCCCCCACAAACAACCTTTCGTTACTACCAAGCGTTTTTTCTCCCATGTCAGTGGCAACAGTGGAGAAACATCTGAAAAATGTTCGTGGTTCAACTGCTGCTGGGCCGGATGAAGTCTCACCATTTGTTTTAAAATACTGCTGCTCTCAGATTTATCCTTTTTTTACACACCTTATAAACATGTCCTTCATGGAGTCAAAGATTCCTGACATTTGGCGTTCAGTAAGAATCACTGCCATTCCTAAACAGTCCGCCAATTTTGGTCCTAAATCTTTCCGTACAATAGCCTGCTCTTCCGCTTTACTGAAGGTTGCTGAACGATTCGCTCTCGATACAATTAAGCCTTTTTCCTCCAATTTCTCCGACTCATTACAATTTGCCTATGAGGCCCAGCGTAGTACCCTAGATGCTGTTGCCCTTGTAGTACATTCGGCTCTACGAGATTAAGATAAGGGCTGCCGTGCGTACGCATGCGCATTTCTTGACAACTCCTCTGCCTTCAACACCATCCCGCGCCATCTCCTTCTTAATAAAACATCCGCGTCTGGCTCTCTCGGCTGGGTTGTCTATGGGCTTGAAGATTATTTTACTTCCCGCACTCAATTCGTACAATCCGGCAAGCGGAAGTCTAATTTCCTTTCAAAGAACTGTGGTGTTCTTCAAGGTGCCATAGTATCCCCTCACCTCTTCTCCCTTCACACTGATGATTTGAGATCACCAAACGACTGTCTGTACAGCAAATATGCCGACGACATGGTTGTTGGTCATCCTCTTAAAAATCAGACACATCTCCAGTGTCTGAAGGATGGCCTTGGCCATGTTGCAGCCTGGTCTTCAGATAATGGCCTTCAACTGAACCATGAGAAGTCTGTCCAATGTGTTTTTCACCTGCGACCATTCCCTAGTTCTCAATTCTCAGCCGTCCTTCTCAACGAGGTATCCTCTTTTTCGGTACCTTTGCGTTACTCTGACATCGCATCTTTCATTCTCTCAAAATATCGATACTCTTTTTATAAAAATTCGTCAACTTCTATATTATATTCGCCATTTACTTTCCTATCACACACCTCAGGCCCTTATCTGGCAATTTATAGAGGCATGTGTTCTTCCCCTCATCCTTTATTGCTCTCCCGTGATTTTTCCAGCCTTGCTTAAAAAGGATTTTTTGATTTTAAAACGTATTCTCTAAATGCTCTCTTCTGCTGCTGGTGTTTCTTATACTGTTTTAGTGGATTTGATAGCAAAACGGCACTTTACGACAGTCAAACAATTCGATGAGCGAATCCTTGATGATGAAACCCATCCCCTCCACTCTGAGCTGATTGCTGTGAAGTCTTCCCGTCCGATGCGCCGAGGCTTTTGCCATATAGCCTGCCGTACAACTGCATACCAGCGCTCCAGTTTTGCCATTTCTAGCACGCTACCTTACGTGTGAAGAGACTGAAATAAAAAAGCTCAGACTAGAACTGTCTCCCCGCTAGATGTCCATTTTTGACTCTTTGATTCTTGCATATTATGTTTCCTTATCCTATTATCTTAGTGAATGGAGACATTTATATTTTTGCTGAAAATTTTGAATGATACTTCAAAATAATGCGTATTCCTCTCTCTCTCTCTCAACTCGAAACCGATGAAACGCTTTCCAAAAAATATAGCTTTTTCTTTGATTTTCGATTACCGCTTTCGACAGAATTATTGATACATCTTAACTCCCACGACTGGTCTAATTTCCTTATATGTCAGGATGTGAACACCTGTACCGGTACGCCTTACGAAGTTTTAGATCCACTTATTTCTCGTTTTGTTCCCCGTAAGAAATGTATTAATGTCACGGATGAGGTTTATCTCCCTTCATCTTTTCGCCGTAGATTGCGTAAACTCTCTCGTCGATTCCATTTGCAAAACGACATTTCCGTTCTGCCCTTGATTCACCGTATTTTTGAGCAGGCCAAGAGGCTAACCGAAGAAAAACGGCTAGCCGAAGAGGTCAAATATGTCGAAAACCGTTCGTTAAATGTAGCGAAACATTTTTCACGCGCAATAAGAACCCATAGTAAAACATGACATCTCGTACTACTGGACTCCGTTGGCAATCCTGTAGTTGATGAAAAATTGACGGCTGATAGTTTTAACGTTTTCTTGTCCAGAACATTTATTGAAAATTCGACCGCTCCCCTCCGCCCATCCAGGTTTGGACCGGTGCCGTCATCGAGACCATAACGTTTACCCTCTGGGACGTAACCGTAGCCATTTGACGTTTTCATCAATCTTATAGTCCTGGACCAGATGGCGTACCGATCAGTATTATAAAGGTGGATGCTACTGATATTTTCCCCTCACTTCTATGTAAGATATTTAATCTAGCTCTTGAAAGTGAAACCTTTCCCAGTGTATGGAAGAAATCGCACATTCTACCTATCCCCAAACACGGCAAATCTACGTCATTTGACAATTTTAGGCCAATCAACACACTGTCCGCAGCTTCGAAAATCCTGGACACCTTGATCAAAGATAAGATGCTGTATCATTTAACTGAGAATAACCTATTGAGTGCAGACCAGCATGAATTCCTCAAAACAAGGTCTTGTGACACATGCCAGCTCTCTTTCTTTGATCATGTTATACAATCTAGGGATAATGGCTTTGCACTTTACACAGTCTATTTCGATTTCACTAAGGCCTTCGATCGTGTTGACCCTGCCTTTCTTCTCCTGAAACTCTCCTCTTTCGGTATATGTGGTAAACGTCTGAGCTTGATGTCTTCTTACTTGAGCTCTCGTACACAAAATGTTAAGATCTCCAATGTTATCTCAAACTCGGCACGTGTGAGAAGTGGAGTTATTCAGGTAGTGTGCTAGGCCCACTTTTATTTTGTATTTTGTCAATGATGTGCCAGGTTTATTTCGAAATGGTAGGCCCTTTATGTATGCCGACGATTTAAAAGTTGCCTATCGATACAAGCCAGCAGATCGCGACACTGTGCTTGATCAATTAAAAAATGATCTCGAGGCCTTTGCCCAGTGGTGCTGCACATGTCGCCTTTCCCTGTCTTGGCACAAATGTTCCGTTTTGGTTTTCGGTGACAACCATCAGCCTCATCTAAGCATATATGGCCACGATATAAATGTACCTGGCGTTGTTAAGTACCTGGGCATATCATATTCCAACGATCTCAATCTTTCAGAACATTGCGCCCTGATTGTCTCCAAAGCACGCAGAACTGCCGGGTTTATCCTCCGAAATTTTAAAACTATTGATATTAGACTCCGCCTTTATAAAATGTACGTTAGACCTGGCCTGGAATAAAACTCGTTTCTTCTAAGCCTTCTGCGCGCATGCGAACGGAAGAAAATAGAATCGGTCCAGCACTTCTTCACGAAAAGAATTTTATCGTTGGAGCACCGTAATCTGTCGTATCAAAAACGCTGTGGGCTTGTTAACATTGATCCCTTATGGTTTCGCCGAGTGCAGAAGGGACTCTTTATGCTGTTTAAGCTTTTGACTAGTCGTACATTTAATCCCCTTATCACTGTGAGGCAGCTGGACCATCCTCGGCGCAGCAGTCATCGCAATGTCTTTTTATTTCTTCCATTAGCTCGCACAGTTAAGTATCGACGGTCCTTTTCGGTAAACGCCATGGCCATGTGGAATAAAATTCCTCATAATAAAAAGGGCCAGCGGAGTTATTCTTTGTTTAAGATAACTATTACTAGTTTTTTGCATGCAGAACAGTTTCCAAGAATTCTGGGCACCGACACGGTAGAATCTGTTTTCCTGTTCGATGGAGTGCGCGGCATGTGAACCCGATCCCAGGTGTTACCTTGAGGGATACGGCACCGTCTCTGCAGCCTGCACCCGTTGACTTCTTCGGCAGACAGTGAGCAACCGTACATGGATGCTTTCTTGCCTGGGGCAGAATTCCGATTCCTAGCAAAGACAGAGAGACTGCATACAGACTGCAATTGTGTTAGCCCTTCCCTGATCTGAATTGCAATAATCCTTACAGGCGGCAGTTTTTTCTCCTGAATAACATGAAGATAGGAAAAACACTTATAATGATATATGTTCAGGAGTTTTTTTTTCACTGCCAGCCTCTACCCACTGAATATTTTATCTGACAATGCCTGTAAACCGGCATTAAATAAAACTATTATTATATGTGAGTTTGGAATTTTATTAGTTCCATCCGAATGTGCATGTTTTTAGGTGAGTTATTTCATTTTGAATACTTGAAGGTGAGAAAATAATGTTTGCTAGATGTGAAATTGAATTGGAAAGCAGAGGAATTGAGGGAATTATTATATTTTTCAATGGCAAAGGAGTTGCCAAAAAAATGAATTTAACAATTCTTCTTTGCCCATATCTTCTGTTACCAAATTTTTTTTACAGCCAAGTAAAGGCGGCATAAAATTCAGAAGCTTAGTCGATGACCGAACATGGAAGAATTGAGCAACAAATCTGGATGAATTGGTACCACTTAGTGCCCGAGACTCCCTATGCCTATCTCGCGCGAGCCTGATTTTCAAGGCTAATTCAAATATTTGTGCTATTTTTAAGTGAAATAACAAAAACTTTTAGACGGATCCTTAAGATGATTTCCTGATTTTGTAAGTCTATTTTGGAGAAAATTTTGAACAGTAGAAGAGGCTCTATTTGAATTAAAAATCTTAAACGGGATAAAAGCCTGGATTCTTCTGTAAGTCTCTATAAATCTCCTTTTAAACTAGCATTGCCAACTCTTGACAACCTTGATACTTTCCTCCGAATTTGCAACCTTGATGATAGTCTCCAGGTTCTGTTGATGGTCGAGGTGGGTTCTGATGGTTTCGCCTCTTTGGTGATGGACTATGCAGTCAGCAAGGTCGCATCTCGATGATGATCTCGTGACATCTACTTTCACCTCTTCGTTTCGACCATGTTGTCTACGATGAGTTCGTCCTCTCTCACCTCCACTGGTGTTTATAAACAGTAGCTCTGACTGCTATATTATCACTCACCCGACAAGGAGCGTTCCGAACCCTTATGCGTTGTCAGCAACATCACAATACTATCCCATTGCATTCAGCTATTAATGTTTTAGTGAAGCAGTTTTTTTCTCCTATTTTTTTAATTTGGCGGCTCGCCGAACTCCGCCTCCGATTTAACCCAAGGAGTTTTTTACTGCTTCTTTTCCAGTTCACCGTATATGCCAAAAATTGTTGACTTTTGTTTTAAAAATGACAAATCGTTTTGAATCGGATATGTTTACCATACTACTCATTTCTGCCGTTCATATGGATGCTTACATAGTGCAGCAATTATCCACTTTGTATTTATTTAAACAACGGTACTGAGTTTGTAATGATGGGGCCCTCTGGGCCTTAAATATGCAATTTATTTATTTATTTATTTATAATAACTCATGGAATAAGTTTCGATTATTGATTGAAAATATGCTTTGCCAATCTAGTGTGCTTACGAACTTATATATTAATTCAGGGTTTGTGTTAGCAAATTCGAGGTTATTGTAATTTACCTCAGGCTTTGTAGAAAGGAAGACAGGAAACAACAGTGAATTAGTGCGTGATCACTTAAGAATAGCTCACGATGGAAATTGATAAAGAGACGGTGGACATCATTTGTAAAACTTAAGTCTAAAATGCTATCATTTCTAATCATTGAAATAAACAGTTGGGAAACGTTTGAAAAGTTAATAGTATCCATGAATTTTTGAAGTTTTGGTGGAGAGAAATTTTTCCGCCCGTCGATCTCCGGCAAAGTACGATCGCCTACGATTATTTTGACATCAGATGGAGTGCCTGCAACTTTTTCAAATGGTTCACAAAGCTCGCGTATATTGCCAGAGTAACACAGAGTATTCTAGAAACAGCCAATTACCTGTTTTTATTGCGCGGGAGAATGACTGAAACAAAGTATACATTTCCAGAAAAGAATGAAATGCTCATCTTAAAAGGGAAATTTACAGAGGATGATTTAATATATAGAAGGCAACCACTGCCACGGTTTTCAGCGGTGTCTTGTTTGTACATATTGAAATTATCTAGGTCAAGCTTCAAGTCGGAAATAAGAGAGTGAGCCCAGGATTCAGTGATGCACAGCACATCTGGATTAATGTAATAACGCCAGACTTTCCTTCTAAAGAAGTGCCGCTGCTTTGCGTGCTATTACCATCCAAATTTTGGCTGCCTAAAAATTATGAAGTTTGATGAGAATTTCAAACAAATGATTTCGTTAACCTTTTTATATTTAACGAAAGGAACTTGATAAAACATATGAAGGACATTTAGAAACGACTCAGCCGATTTGCAGGTCACGAGTCATCTGAATATCGTTTGACCTTGCACACATATTATAGCCTATGTGGCTAGGCTGTTTGTTGCGCACAAATCATTTGTTTAGTCTGTTAGAATTCGATCAAAAATAAAGTTTCTTGAAACACGATTTCTGAGAAATTTCTAATGGAGAAATTATTCCAAAGACGCTGACTTACGGTTCCGGTGGCAAAGTCAGAGCCGGTAACTGTGAGATGGTATCGAGGTCAAAATATTCGCAGTAAGAGGGCAGATAATCCCGTTGCGCCAGTAAAGATTCGAAAAAGGTCACCAGTGTGTGGGAAACTACGGTGAAAACAGTGCACTCTCTCTGCATAAAAAACTCACTGATTTAAATTCAAGTGATGAAATAAGCTCAGAAAGACAAACAGAAGACATAACTAGCTGATTTAGATGTCACAGAAGTCGTTTGTGCGATTTTTTGTGGGCTTGTGCACGTTGAACTCAAGAAGACACACAGGAGGCCTTCCTAGCTGACTACTATGTTGCAGAAGATATTAATGTGATTTGTCGAATTCTTATAGCATTTTAAGCAAAGCAATATATTTTTAAATCTCTTTTTTCTTACTTCAATATTTTTTGCAGCAGGTGATCTTTATTTTGAGTTTTGTTTTAGATTATTTGCTTGTTTTAATTACTCGCTTACATAAAAGATCTGTGGTATCTTGGTTGTGAGAGTGAATTTTTGTGCTCGCGAACACCGCGAAACATTCAATTAGTCAGTACCCTTGTAGTATCGTCTTTGGTCTTTTCCTCGGTGTTATTATTGCTTCACAAATATTTTGATAAAATCTATCATCTCTCATTGCTGTGACAAATTTAATTCTCTTTAATACTGCGTTTTATTTTTGACATATCTGATTTCAGATCTCTTTATAGTTTTACAGCTCATGATAACGAAGCAGTATCAGTAAATTTCCTCCTGCAGCCTAATCGATAAAACAGGCATACCAGCATACACCAAGCTCTGGTGTACGCACTGTGCAGCCTATGCAAGTCGGACAAAACGGTCACACCATCTCACCCCCATAGGTGGTTCCCACAATTCCTAAGCCTAAGCAGTCCTGCCTTCTCGTCGGTCTGTGTCCTCATTTCCACCTGTGTGACGTCTGCGCCCGGTGAACAACTTAGGCAACGAAGAAATCGATATTTGTATCGCTTCTCGAGGGCGGACTTTGCCGTCAGCCCTTAGAATAGGTGGGAAGAGGGCAGGGGCGGAGAGCAGAGTTCACTGAAAACGATTAGAAAACGCACAGTAAGGAAACCAGGGCTAACAAGATGGACCTCCTGCTAAAGGCACTGCGGATTCTCAGCCCCAGACACTTTAATTAAATTCTACTATCAGGGGCTGCTTCTTCTAGACGGTTATACACTTTCTATAGCCAAGTCGACAGAATTTCTTAGACCCAATTTTCAAAAAAGTCAGTGAGTTCTGCGATCCGCATTCTCTTTCCTAGTTGACATAAACGTCTAGAGTAAGGGACTAATGTTATCTCTAATTCTTCCAAAACACATGTCAAGTGCCGAGAGCAGTACTGGCCTCATTTGTTTCCTCTTTTAACGCAGTCGATTTTGCGAACCTCACGATACATTTGACGGTTAAACAGTCGGTGCTTCAAGTTTAATTGCACAGTGTGAGCTCTTACCGTTTAGTCGTACTGACTGGCCTAGGTAAATCCTTGCATACCCTAAATCTGCCACAGGTAAATAATGCGGTGCATTGCGTTGGGAATCAGATCGTAGGTGGTCGACCACTTCGTTCCATCCAGTCGCTTGTCTTATTGGCTTTGTCATGACGCCGGACCCAACAGAGTGAGGGAAGAGAGGTAGAGTGTCGTAGATAAAGCACAAGTTTACTCTCGTTCACCCTCGAGTCACTGTCTTGCCCCCAATCATGCTGTGGGACACACGGTGGTCATAGTCGGAATCGACGGTCGAACTGTCACATCAAGCTCACATCCAAACTAGTGACAATTCAAGGAAACTGGACAATAGGATATTTCAAGCGGCGTACACTGGAAGTTTTAACTTCTGTATATTTGCTTGTTTTATCCATTCAACATCAAATAAATTGTCTATTTGCACATTATTTTTCTGTTTTAACGCCATTTTTCAGATTTGGCTTCATGTTATCTTTTTATGATGCACTAGATATCTCCTCTACCACGTACTGCACCATGTTCAAAAAGTATTTTCGCCGTTTTCCAGTTCAATTTCTCCCCTAGATTCGATGAGAAGGAGAGTGTTTCCTCTGTTAACAATGCGAAAAATTCGGTGTCTAAAATGATAAGAAACAAGGTGTTCGATAACTTTGAACTAGGCAAGGACTACATTGAGCAGATTCTTCCAAAAAAGGATGTTCTTAAAGTTGTTGAAATGGTAAGAATCAACGAATTTTATCACTTTATCTAGCCATGACCACATCGAATTGTATGCTGATCCGACAGGAGAAGTCATATTTTTCCGACAGCGTGAGGGGCCATTTGTTCCGACACTGAAGCTTCTTCACAAATGTAAGTTCCCATACATTCGACGTCTGTTTTTTGGTTCCATGGACCAATTTCGTAACATAAACATAACAGGTTCTACTAGCCCGTTGGATTGATATTTTTGTGTTGGGATACTTAATCCCTTTACTTTCGACACGGTTTCTATGTGAAGGCTCTGGATTGTCACTCTGCTATTGCTTCCTTTTGACTTAGATCCATTCTTGTTGCCTCAACTGCAAGTTGATCGAGGCGCCATTCGGCACGTCCTTAATGGCTCCAACATAATGTGCCCTGGACTTACCTCCCCGGGAGCTAAGATGTGTGACGTTCCAAAGGGCACTGTTGTAAGCATTATGGCCGAAGGTAAACAACATGCCCTCGCAGTTGGAATCACCACCCTCTCTTCAGCAGAAATGTACGTTCAAAAATCCTTTTAATTTTTGGCCCCTCACTATGCTCCGGTCGACCTTATCCGTAACGTCAGTCAGTCGGTCCATCAGTTTTCTTGACCTCCCCTGGCCGACCATCTTCACCTGCCGGCAAACATGCATGACTCGAGGGAAATTGGCTGTTCCGAACTGGCATACCCTCGTTCATAAACTAGACAGCGCATGAAACCTGACCAGCTCTACATGCTCACTTCTTAGTGGCTTATCTAGAATTTTCTGTCTTTATCTAACGGCCAAAAGTACGCGAGTTAGAGTACGAACAGCACTGCATAGAAAAACCTGAAAATTTGCATATTGGCAGTAAACGTGAAATAAGGTAGCAGTTAAGGATATTGAATAGCTCAGAGTAGTAATTTAATCGGACATCATTCATGCCAAGAAATAGAGGGACAACGCTACCGGCAACTCTTCCTCGAGGTTTGAATGTAGCAAATTCTAGGCGTCCAGTGTGAAGGCAGTATGGATGAAAGCTTTGTTTGATCTGTATCAAGAGTATACGTTTCGACAGCGTCATTACTACAGGCACTAACAAATGTTTCAGCTTTCTGCTTGTCAGCTGGGCTGCGACCACTTTCCTGCTAAGTGTTAGATAGTGATCAGGGGAGAACGTAACGGGGTCTTCGTGCAAGGGTATGGGTGTCTCCGGATGGCAAACATCAATATACGTGGCCCATTTGGGAGCAAGCAGTTGAATGGGTACGGTTTATTTCCGCCATTAGTGAACCGTATGTGAACATAGTGACGGTTGCCCTGGAGCAGGTCAGCATGCTCAACAAGTTGGCTCTATTCACACTGCTGAGAGAGAGATCGTAGGTGGATTCGCATAAGCTCACAAGCCATAGCGGTATCGCGACGTGGAAAATGTTCAGATGTAATCGCATCTTCTGAAATTTTGCTAGAACTCCCTTGTTCGCTTCCACCGACAAGGGCAAATGTTGCCTGCCTTCTGATAAGGCCTCTCCGCCGTCGCCTCCTTGTGAATCCTACCATAAGAAAGGAAGGAACCGGGAACCCATCTGCTCTATATCCTGAAAAAACTTATGTGCACTGTGAAGCCGGCTAAACATGCATTTGTTTCAGCCGAACCAACATCAGAAATACGGAAGGGCAGTTTTAAAATTCTTCATCTAGCTTCGGGATCAATGTCGTTGTTTCCAGTTACAAATCTGACTGTAAAAACACTAAATCAGTTTTTGTTGTTCGCCACAACTTACCTGCTATCCTGACTCTGTCCGTCAGGATTCCTTATTATCGATCCCAAAACATGAGGCAATGTCACTGAAATCGCTAAGGATGGAGAGAGCACGTGCTCAAATAAAGTAATAAACTTGTACCGTTATCTCTTGAGATTAATCGATTGACATGTTGTCCTTTCTATGGTCTTGTGTATCTGGATAGTTTTTGAACAACATGCCGGGTTGTAGTTTTGTTCATATTTTGGATGGTTATTATGGAGGCAACAATTTTTGCTCCGGTGAAATTTGTGACGGGGTTTTCTTAGATCCTTCTAAACTTTTAATTTTTATACCATCACTCGCAATCTAACATAATTGGAATCAAACGAGTACTTGACGTAAACCATTTCAATTTCCCTGACCCCCACTCAGTCATACTTGACTTATTGTTTTCTCCACGACCTATTCTTTCCCCTTTTAGTCTTGATATCAACAAGGACGTCGCCGTAGAGACACTGCACTACCTGAACGATGGTCTTTGGCAGATGAAGCCCGTGAGATAATCAAATGATGTATCCATGGTCTTACCCTACCTCAGGCGACATTTTCAGTCTTCTCTGTACCCCCTCGTCCCTGTCTGCTATGATAACCTATTGATGTCCAAACGGTGACAATAAAAAAATGTTTTGGGACACTGACCTCTAAAGTGCATGCTATTTGATGAATTTAACTAGAATCGATTGCCACTTCAAGGTCTTCCCATGGATGCTGAGCTCCATATGCGCACTGAAACCGTATGCACTCTTGGTTGAATAAGCTCCCGTTAAAGCGATGCACACAGCCAAGGTAGAAAATGAAACGCACCCGTGGGTGCTATTGTTGGTGGTTATATGCGTTTAGGTCTCGCGGTGCCGAACTTGCGTAAAGTGTGGTCTGGTTGTGTTGGAGGCATACGCTTTGACAGGTAGGCCGCGACATCCAATCCTACCTCCCTTCGTCTTGACCTGGTGTTGGCGCTGCAGCAAGATGGGTGCAGGAGGATACAGTGAAGTCGATAAGTCTCTGCTATATTTGTGTCCAATACAACAATGCAATCCACTTTCGATTCGCGAGGGTAGTGGCGAGGAAAGTCATTTTCCAAGGAAGAAGCATCACCATAGCCCTCTTGCCGTACTGACAGTGACAGCCTGAAATGAGCCCACCGGTTGTGACAGATCCCTTTCTGCGACTGTCTGATGATGAGTTCGAAACATCAGGCTAATAAAGCTCTTGTGTCGGCGACCGTATCACTTTCGCGACTAATTCCTGGATCTCGCATGAGCCGCTTGGAGTTGGTGTCCTGCAGGTAGTACTCGCATGTCTAGTTCCAGGAAACATGCAGTCTCGCCTGCAACTGCGGAATATGCGCAACCAGTAACCACTGCCGATGACAATCGTCTAATTTTTATGGATGGATCTTATCTGCATACACAATCTCAGAAGAAATAAGTTTATGTGGACATTGTAGCCCATGTGTTCAGAGCCAATCTTCTGTAGGCCTCAATGCTCAAATTGGACTCGTCTGAGGAAGCTGAAACACCTCCATTTAAACTGTCTTTGGAGAATACTGAAAGTTAATTGACAAAAAGGGGTCGTGCATACTATTCCTGGAATCACCTGCTATTCTATCTCGGTAATCTTGTGAGAATAATAGATACTAGTCTGTGTAAATGATTTTACAAAAAAACTCTAGAGGTCCTCGCATAGAATAGGCATGCGTGGTGGTTTGTCGAGCTGCCTGGTGCAAACCTTCGAATTACACTGAACACGAGACCAGAGCTATGTGGCAGTCATGGTATACTGGATTGCCGTAGCTCAACTTTGCCACTGCCAAGCATCCTGCAAAATTTTCATGAAATCAGTACGCACACGAGGTCAGAATTAGCCTTACGGGTCACCTGTGCGTTCATCACAGTGTCAGTGCTTTGAACTCACTCCCAACTCTGGAACGGTAACATTGCTGAGAAAACCACTCTCAACTAATCCCAATATGACTGCACTCCGGTTTTTATTTGCCCTTTTCGGGAATCTTAGTAGCCAGCAGACTACGAACGCAATTAGAAGATAACGCAACCACTAGCAGTGACAATACAGACGCAGCCTTTTCTTCTTGTAACCGCACATTCTTGTTGGACATTTTTATATCCGTCGTGTGACGAACAGAGAGTCGCTGTCGAAATCGCTAAGTAACGGTTGCCGGGCCTCCCTCTTTTGTCTACGTTTTCCGCAAATACCGTCATCACATTGACCCCTTCAGTCGCATATGCATACTCGACAATGGTTATTGAGGCATCCGTATAACAAAACTTCTGGTGAAGTTAGGCATCACCACTAGTATTGTTATCCGGCGTGTTTTCAGGCTGTATCCCTGCCCAGGAGAAGGCACTTCTCGAGATTGATAGCAGTCAACTTGTAGATGTAGACGGTTTCAACTACCTTCGGGCGAACTTATTGCCAAATGGTATTGTCTCCCGAATCGATGCTGCTCTTCGGGCTTTCTGAAGCCTTAGAAAGTGCCAATGGACGGGATGCGACATTTCTATCGCCACGAAGATTCGCGTGTACCGTGCATTCGTCCGGTCTGCCATTATCTATGGCTGTGAATGCTGGGCTATACGCGCGGAACATGAGCGAAAACTGGAGGTATTTGACCACCACTGTTTGAGAACCATCCTCTGAGTGAAGTACACCGACTTCGTCTTAAATGAGACAGTCTGTACTCGCCGCGAAATCCTCACAAGGATATCCCAAGCCATCAATGAACGACGACTGAGGTGGTTTGGGCACATTCTTCGTCACCCAGTTCACGATTCCAATATAAATGCCCTTGATCCGACCCCACTACTGAATCAGAGGCGTTGAAAAAGAGGTTAGTTCAAAACCTGGCTCAATACAGTTCTTAAAGACATGAAAGTGGTTTTTGGATCGTCGGTATTCAGCCTCCGTCTTTGGTGAAGAGAATGGATTAAGCTGCCCAGGTCTGCTGCCGCGGATCGTGACTCTTCGATAGGCACAACCCGCGGCATCATCGAGGTTGGCTAGATCAGGCATGATCGTAGCCGTAACAATTACAAAAATGTTAGGCGTCTGGCAACTCAGTATTCTCGACGCCCATTCCAATTAAATTACAATAAAAGGTAGCGCGAGACGGTCAATAGTATAGTGACTTGATTATCCTTGCAGAATATGCTTCTTATGGATTCGAACCGGCGTCGGGGTACGCTAAGTGCGGACCAAAACTTACCTGGCGACCGGGGATATTCATGTTACCCGTTGGCATCTTCACTGAGATTTCACCATCGTCATCTGTCGAGAACCTGGGGTAAAGTTAGTCTACTGGCATTTTCTACGGACTGAAAAACGCCAAGAGAGCGGTCTAACCGGTGAATGACCAAACTTCGTTGTAAAAATAGACAACGTAGGTTTCAGATCTGAAATTGTTATTTGACGATGACGTTTATCACAAAATTTCTACAGAGTAGTCCAATTCATTTTAACATTGAACGAAAGCCTGACGATTGTTTGAAATTATCTCCTTCGCACAGTGACCCGCCGTGCGGCTCATTGCGAGGATCGACGGGACGAGTATATCCTGTATTGCAGTCAGTGAACGCCCCTCTACCATTGGCCTCACGAAAATTCTGCGGCGATATTAACAAAGTAAACAGACCTCAGCAACGGATGAACAGGAGACTAACCATCGGAAAAGCGATGGAATACATGGCTGTCCACAGCGTTGATATTTGTCCAGTTCTTTGTTGATATCGTAGTCCGCTACTTCGAATCCACTTTGTGATACAGACTATACCGCTGAATTCAGGTTAGTTGATTTTACGGAAGGGAGCCGCTGGTGCATAGAGAAGTCATTTGATCAGCTGATCTTGTAATGTTCAAGAGTTCAACCAATTACGCTTGAAGGAGAACATATTTTGCCTTCAGCAAGCCTACCACTACTAAGATGGCGCTTCAGTTCGGCGACTGCCTATTAGAATCAGATGTTTTCTTTTTGCTGGCTTGGTTTTCTCGCCTTTGCTACCTCTCTTCCCCGTTTTAGGTTTGATCGCCAGGGCTTCGTCGTGATGCGGTCTACCAAGGTTTGTTCACCCATTCCCTGAACAGTTGCTAGCTATGTCTGGAAATTTTAGTTTCTATCTACCGGCGGGCGCTTCAGGGAAACGCCCTGCCATTTTTCTAACATGGTTTAAACGCCATGAAGCCTGGTGCAGTATCTGTTACCAGTACTTTTATTTTCAGATATTTTTGCTCCTCTTGATGGGGATGAGCTTCGTCCTGACCCTCGTTATCTTCTGGAGAGGTCCCGTCATTCCCACACAACGATCGCCTCTCCTTACGACCGTTAACCACAAGCTGGCTGTGATAGTGCCTTTCAGAGAGCGGTTCTCTGATCTTATGGTCTTTCTACCACACATGGCGGACTTCCTAACAAGTAAAGGTGTGTCTCACACCTTTTATGTAATCAACCAGGTAGATGACTACAGGTAGGGACCCATGTCTTTCAAGACACATTAGTACTTTCCTTCTCAAGTGACTACTTAATAAATCTAATAAACTGACAGATTCAATCGCGGCATGCTTCTCAATGTGGGCGTTAAGGAATCCGAACTCATGGAGACTCACGGTACTCTTGTTCCTCCACTTACACAACCGGTCCGACTACCCACGTGTCGTATGATCGCTCTGCATGATGTCGATCTCCTTCCCTTGGATCGTTCTTTGAAGTATGAATATTTTGGCAGTCTGCCATATCACGTCGTCCCCTCATGGTTGCATCCAATATATCACTACTACGCCAACTACCTCGGAGGAATTATGCTAATTTCCCGCGAAACGTTCGCTCGGGTGGATGGATTTTCCAACCGCTTCTGGGGTTGGGGACGGGAAGATGACGAGTTCGGACGCCGCCTTAAGGATTTGCAACTAAAGTACATGTGAAACGTCTAACCGGGTTTTTTGTTTATAGCTATTCCGCTTTGTTTTTCTGACTCCGTAATAACCCCTTTTCAGGTTTTAACCGAGAAGAAGTCAGTGCCAGCACAAGCCAAGTTTCAACACATCCATTCAAAGATGAATAAAAGGAAGTCTGTGCCTTTTTCCAACCCCGTAAGTATGACATTATCAGCCTTTGCACATTTTTCGTGTTATCCAACGGCACTGACTAATTTTATCCTCCCTGTCAAGATAAACGATGAACTACGCGGCCACAGCAACCGTCAAGTTTTTCGAATTACGTCCAGCAGATTTTTAAACGTGCTCAACCTGAAATCACGTGGCTAGATCCCAGAGTGTTCGGTAGAGCCCTCTTGTTGAGAAATTCAGGTCAATCTCGCATCTGACCTCGTATTGCAACCCCACTGTTGACGCATGTTGGGCAATCTGAGTCCGGAGCCACCTTCCTGTAACTCGATTTACTTGCTTTACCTGCAACTGCATCAGATCTTCTTTATCAACTACCCGTAAAGACAGGTGGGTAAGGCGCCAGCGGCAAGGCAGAAGGACAAAGCAGCATTTACCGGCCGGCTAGTATAAATGACGCCAACTTCCAAGTCAAACCTCGGTTACACATTCAATTTATTCGGAGTCGAGGTCGTCTCGAGAGGTGAGAAGTACGGGAACTACTTGGATCACGCTTCTTTAGGTCGCTCCATCAACAAACGCAGCGACCTCCCTGCTGCTAGCCAGAACTAAGACTTTGCTAGGAGAGAGTACTTAGTAATGTGGATAATGCTGCCTCCAGTGATGACAGTGTTGGTCGAGCTTTCCGCCGGCACCCGCGACGAAATTTTGGCAATTAGGTAGTTGAATGCTGGAGGCCGGGACACTATCCACCCAAACGCAGACCTCCGAGATAAATACCAGTTTCAAATTTCATGTGTAGAGCTGCAGCATCTACATCCTCTGTACGTCCGCCACCCCGCACAGAGGGTGCCTCTGATGATAGGCTTAAAAATGAATCCGAAACCTCAGAGGAATAAAATTTCTACCCTAAGGGTCGGTCACCCTCTTAGATGCCTCCACACACCCATCTTTCCACAGAAGAAATTGTGGCCTAACAGCTCTTAATAAACCTCTTGAGGCGCAAGAAGGTTTATAACCTCCATTTGATTGCGGCATTCGATTTTGGTAAAGTATCATAAGTATTGGTAAACACATAAAAATTCATTAACGAGCTACCATGTGTGTCCCATAATAATGAGCCGCTGTCTTTCTGAAATGATGGAATAAACGTTTCGCTGCCAGTCGAATGATCGATTTTGAGGATAATGTCCTCTGAAAATCTGTTTGTTTACTTTCAGATCACGCACATACGCGATCGTGTCACGGGATTGCACTCAGTTAGGTACAATGTAACATCGCGTATAAAAATTGCTGTGTCCGGCGTCGACGCATGGGTCACCAACGTGGAGCTGTTTTGTGATCCCCTGGAGACTCCGTATTGTGTAGATACTTGACGGCCGACTCTATGCAGAAGTCAATGCTGTACAAAAATACCTCTTCTCGGACCTGGTTCTTTCACCCAAAGCCAACTGGGCCGGGAAATGTCTCGTTTACTACGCATTCAATTCCTGATCACCCCTTATGTTTTTTTTGTTTTCTTAAGCTCGTCTCTTAGGTTGAGCGTGTGCGGGTGGGTAGTGCTATGTTAAACGCAAACCACAGCCACCCTCTGCCTCTCCTCGACATAATAATGGTTTTCCAAGTAAACGATGGCCTGGACAGCTGGAGTACGCCTCCCATGCAAGAATCTTAGTCCGGTTTAACTGACGTCGTCAAAGCCCACGCGCGTGACTGCTCTATTACGGCACGGAAGCAGGCGTCGTTGGTCTGCTCTGGGCAGGAAAACTCAAACGACTAGGAAACCACCGGCTTTCCTAGCCCCACCCTCTCTCCCCCCACCCCTAAAGGAGCTGTTTTACTACAAAGTTTAACAAGATAAGACTGGAAGTCATGGAGGTTATGTGAGGACAGTGCTGACCGATGTGAAGCATTGTTTTCTGTCCTTGTAGGTAATACTCAAAAAGTAGATACTATTTGGTCATTCGGACGCACACTTCAAGATATTTCGACGTGCAGGCGTACAAAAAACGCGCAGAAGCTGAATCGTGTAGCTGGCATAAAGAGGCGGTTGCCAAATGAATGCATCAGTTGCCTTATAGACCCAACAGCAGTTGCTGCTAGTGACGCGCAGCATCTCAATGTAGTAATGATAAAATGCGACATCGGAAATTAAAGAAATATTTAAAAAAATCCTCGTTGTACAGAAAACGTCCTCAGCAAGAGAAGAAGGGCGAAGAAAGTGTAATTGTTGCTGGAAGTAAGTTCAGGACTTTCCAATCTCAGCCATGTAGCAACACAACAGAGTCGAGGTACGCTATGGTTGCTGCATTTTAATAAGTTAGTAAGAGAAGGTATATAGGGGGATATGATGGATTGTACAGATAGCTGGAAGAGGTCTACCTCAAAAACGTCTCACACCGAGGGGTTTTCCAGACATTGTTGGTCTGGTTCCCGTATTGTAGGCAATCTTGAACCTGTACGGTGATATTTCGGGCATGGAAAAGTCGATTAGATTTTCGCAGTCGGCCTGAGAACTTCCAAGTTCTGGCAAGTAGTTCTCTGGAGTGTTGATGCAGTCCAAAACGTACAGCAGTTCCCCCTGCAGTTGAGAACTCAACTTTCGTCGGTACTCTTCACTTTCTGGGAGGAGAGAAGCAAGGTGGTTGCACTGCTGGATAGGTTAGAATTCGAAATGAACGGCTAATTAGACCAGTCTACAGTAGATTTTCGATATCAGGAAATGCCAACTGAAATTCTGAAGCGTTTTCAATTCGAAAAGATTACTTAAGTAGGTTTGTAGTATTTACTACCGTGCAGCACAATCCCAGTCACGCTAGGATACCAGCTTTTTTCCGGCCATCCGCAGCAAAATGGCTACTCAAGTTGTTGTTTTTCACGTTGATTTTCGATGCCCTGATAAATTGAAATAAACTTTGTACAAAACATGCACAAAATATTTGTTTTTTGTACTCTTTTCGTAGCAAGAGGCGATATCTTGCGTTTCAAAATTTTCTAATTATGAGATCTTTTAAGACCATGAAATGTCAATTCATAAAGCATCTTATCCGGCTATTTATTAATGCTACTTATAAAGTAGCGAAATTTTATGAGCACTATATGCTGCTCTCGTGAAATGTGACTTTCCATAGAAGGAATGTACACAGTATTTAGTTTTAAAACCCTGAATGCAAGTGTAACGGTAGATCAGAGTGAAATTTATTAGGCAGCAGAACATTTTTTCTAAACCGCAAGATACCCCCTCTTTAAGTGTAAAGCTTAAAAATAACGCAATTTTCTACCAAATGTGTACAAGAAAAAATACCTTTTGCATGTTTTTTGCAAAAGCTATTTCAATTTATAAGCGCGTCGAAAATAAATGACAAAAAGCATACTACTTAAGTAGCCGTTTGCCAGTGTAATTTTCGCCGACTTGGCGAGGCTGGTTCAAAGGCTGGCATCCTGACGTGACTAAATGTTCCGGGGAGTATGCTGCACGATAATTAATATTACAACCCCACTTAAGTAATATTTTCGAATTGAAGATGAATTTCGGTTGACATTCCATGAGATCACAACCTAGTGCTTGAGCCATCACTAATATTCGACAAAAGAATGCCTACGTCAACTGCTGTCGCTTGGTGATAACATACGTTGCGTGTTAACGAAAACAAGCGAAGTAATTATTGTGAAAACCGACTTAAGTGACAAGTTTCACGATAAGGACTTCCGATGTGTAAATCAGATACGTCCAATATGCAAGCTGGGTTAAAATGAATGGATTAGTTTCCTGGATGTGAATTCTCTAAAAGCGCGAGTTGGCCTCATTTAAAAACCAAACACGTAGTCCACAGGAGTTAAACAGACTTACCCGCTTTACGAGGGAGCTGGAGCTCAATATTTATGGTCCAACGTTCCCATGGAAACGAATCGGCCCCGAGGACCCAGCTACCCTTGCGGTTCGTAACGAAAGCCAGTGATATTGAACCCTTTGCTATCCCCGAAGGAGACGTTTGAAGTTCTTCACTAAGAAGCTTGGAGAACGATAAAACTGGTTCCGACACCTTTTCGTGTAAAGCCTTCGATGTGACGCGAACCTACGTACGAAGAGGATTAAAGAGGAGGGGAATGACATGTTTCTGCTCGAAGACAGTGAAGGAAGAGACGATTATTGTTAAGCAAACTCTTTGAGACGACATGATCATCCTGAATGTACGAAAATCATGAAACATCCATAGATATTGATTTCAGTAGTTAAAAGATGACCCCAGGGACAGTTAGAAGTTTTTGATCCTGCTTGCAAAAAAATTAAGCGAACCTGATACGATAAAAGTAGCAGTCATACGTCTTATCAGAACAATTGCAATCGGGGAACCCATATAAGGCTGTGAATGATACCAGTAACTCCTATGTTAGGCTTAAAGGGCTAGTTGGGGAGATAGAGACGTATAAACAACATATAGCAAGAAAAATTTGATATCACAAGTCAAACGATTATACAGATAGCTTAGCAACAATATCCAAACGATCAGTGTAATTGTAGGAGACCCATCGGCAATACCGAAATTTCCGTGGAGTAACGATCCCATTTTCTAATAGGTTACACTGTAACTCACGGCACACGATGGAAGAGACACAGACGGTCATCCTCCCTTATGACAATCGAACTTCGCGAATGACGAGGCGTGGATCCGACAGTGGCCTTCATGCAAATTCTTTCACAGCGAAGCTCACTAACGCTGCATCTAATACATTCGCTCTAAACACTGCCTTCCGGTGGCAAGACAACGTTAATGCGACCGGAGGTGGGCTAGGAAGCAGTGGCTGACGAAGCTAAAAAAACGTCTACGCTTTTTAGGTATGCCTGGTCCACACGCGGTGGACCATCCACGTGTGATGAAGTTGCGCTCGCCGATCAAATTATGGAACATGCTTGCCCTGTTGCACCTTGGGGCTCAACCCAGAGCCCTCGCAGACAGTCGCATATTGACTGATAACATATGTATATCATGGAGTACCGAAAAAGACAAGGAAGACAGGGATGGCCATTACTGGCTTATTAGCCGTCACCAGGCAGTCACACTGTTAGGGGGACAACGTTGAGGGATAGGAAACAAAGGTTGCTGGATATTTGAACTTATCACATAACGGCTCGACTCGACAGACAAAGGGGTGGGGCTATGGTACCAGTAAAATGATGAAAACGATCACTGGCAGCTGCGGACGGATGCAGGTTTTGGTACTGTTACAATAAACGCTCATTTCATTGTGCTCCTCATTGGAGCGGACATAGACGAAGCTGTCAGTTTTGGGGTTAGGTTCGGTGGTCTTATAAGCGGTTTCCGAGGATTAAGTGCTTCAAACAGCAGTTTAAGTTTGTCCGATAGGGGGGGGGGGGGGAAGGCAAAGGGTACAGAGGTGAGAATCGCGGTGTTTATACAAACCGATCCGGGCAGGTAAATTACGTTAAATTATTGGAATATGTGAAGGTGCTAATTAACAGTTGCGATGTTTTAGAGGCATACACCGATTCTGTTGTTGGAGTGCCACAATAAACGCGAAAGCATCTAACAAGGTCGAGAAGAGAACTTAAAGCGCAGGGAAAATAAGAGCACGTTTGACGAGGATGTACTTAGTGGCATCGTTTTTTCACACTCCACTCTACCCTCTCACTGGCCTCCTCTATTCGGCTGGATCCTAAGATTGCTCCTACACTCCTTTAGGTAGTTCATTATGCCTGTTTACTTTTGTGATGGTCTCCCGAGAGTACCCTTTGATTTCGCAACATTTGAGTAGAACTTCCAAAATGTCCTTCTAGCGCCAGTTCTGTCATTGATGGGAACATATAAAAGCGTCATAGTAGTGCAGTAGTTTCGACAGACAATGATCTGATATCCTCACAGCGTGGCTAGTCCAGAGAAGTTGTAACTGCTTGAGAATAGTGGTGCATGCCCGCCAATTTCCGTTCTTATCGCTAATTTTAGAATCTTGGAAGAATTCTTGAGTATAAGTGGTTAAGTGCCCTCGGCTGATCTTGATTCAGCCCAATTCACGGCGTCATATGGAAGTGTTACAAAGACAGCGATCTTGTATGGTACAGGTTTGGTATTTGAGATTTTATTGCAATCGCGCACGAGGCCACAGGCCTAGTTGACTAGAGATCCGGACGACAAATTTCCACTGGCCTAGTAGTTGATGTCGATTTTTGGTCGTTCTTTATGATAAGCGGTAAGCAGAAATACAGAGGTAACGAGTGCGAAGATGGTTGGGTCTACTTTATCCATTTTTTGTTGGTTATGATGGAGCATGTACATCGTGAATTCGCCTGACTACGGACGTGGGCATTTCGGAACATCTGAGTATCATCATCAGCATCGTCCTCATCATCATTTTAAGTTCCAGAGTCTGTGTTTGGTCCCTCTGTTGGTGGCCCTTGTGACGCCGATAAACGTGCCATAGAGACGAATCTTCGTTCTTGAGTGTCTCCAGTAGTCGAGCTATGGGGAAGTCATGCTGGTAGTTTCAGTGTCTGCGGAATCCGAGTCCAGTTTCTGGAAGACCTTTTCCAAAATGTAACGCAAATACTGAGGTTGCCCAGAACTCGAAATGCATAACACAAATCAACCGATTTGGCATGCGTTGAGAGGACATCAAGCTGCACATCATTCACAAACAACAATGGAGGCGAATGTTTGAGTTCCAGGTGCGTGTACGAGTAAATAAGAAGAAAAATATGACTGGTTACACGCCAGAACAATTTATTCTTATGAGCTTTCAAACTCTAGCAGGTGCCAATCACCATAGATCACAATGGCAACAGTCGGCGAGTTGCTAAGCTACCCTGATTTACCTTCCGTTGGGAATTGTTCCATAAAGATCGACATAGATTTTAGCCTATGAAAGTCCGATGTCACCTCTTGCGCTAATGACGAACCGCTGAAGAAATGCACGTTAAGTACTCGGCTAGCGATCCGACATCACAAATTTTGTGACAACAGTTTTGCAATGTCTGCGGTACGCTGTGGTATGGTAAGGATGGGTTAGAAAATACAAGATGCTCAAATGGTTACAAAGAAACGCATCCCTTGACATTGACCAACGTATTTTGGCTTCCCTCGGACTCGCGGGTTGGCCAGTCATTCTGCGTTTCCCTGTCCTGACAAACATTTTGTCAAGTAGGTTCCCATTATGCCACCGCGACGCAGTTATATAGTCTTCTCTATGTTGGTGTTAGTGAAGGAGGTTGTGTTCCAAACAGGACTTGAGAAGTTTGATGCTGTTAAAGTAAATCACTCTTACAATACCCAGTACACTGTATCAAGTGTTGTATTGTGCCTATCTGTGCAATTAGTGTATCAGTGTTCAATACAGACATGAGGAAAGAGTACCGACCTCAATATTTTTTTCTCCTCAGGACGTCACAGACTATATTTGACGATTTGCGAGAATACTCCTGATGAGTGGGTTTTCATGGGGTCAGCGGTTGCCCCCACGAAACAGGACAAGGACGCTCCTGGCGGTGTCGTTCCAGTGGGAAAAACGAACCCGGAATCCCATCCTCCGGACAGCTGAGCGTCGGTTAGCAATAACGCTTTATTACATACTTTCCACTTCATTAGGACCTGCATAGAAAGGCTTTGAAGAATAGGGATTTGTTCCTTATGTTAGCTTGCTACGTTGATCCTTCTAATGCTTTTCCGGAGTCTCAATATATTTTGTAGAAGTTATAGCTTTAGACGTGTTCCCATGCCACTCGTTTGGTCACCAGAAGGCGCCTGCCCGATCTCTTTACTACACAACCATTTCATCGAAAATGAATTTGATTTAAATTGCGAAGATATTGTGGGTATGGGTTGCCGGTGTCAGATTCTCACAGTTCACCATCTTAGACCGAAGTTACATGGTCAGAAGGTTCCGAATTTCAAGTCACAGATAAGTGCAGACAGCTCCGCGGTATTTTACAGCGTTGGTTCTAAACTAAAGACTATATCCCGCCAGTTGTGCTGAGCAGGTGAGGAAATTTGCTTGCGGTATCCAGTCGGTAACCATTAACAGTGAAAATGCATTCTGCAAATGGTGATGTTTGATTGAACTTAATATTTTATTCATGACTTTGACAGTAGTCCATGCACCCAGAGGCTGAAATGACGATGCCTGGCAGCATATCTATGCCAGATAAACGGCAGTCATGCAAGCCTGACTATTAACTAAGTAAGCCGTTCTGTAATGAGCCATAAAATCTCGCAAAGAATCGGCCTATCGAGTGACGTTGCATGAAAGTAAGATGTTGCATTGAATACGATAGGATAAGTAGCACAAGCATTTCTTCAAAGGATGGTCGATACATTTACGAAATTAAACAGACTTATAACTTTAAGTATCAATTATTTTTGAGTATGAAAAATGCAGGTCCTTACGTAAGTGACGTCAAAATTTTTGCAGTCCACATCTTCCGTTCCAATGCAAGAGGTATAACTAACAACGCCACCTCGAAAACTCAACTAAACTAATGAAAATCAGTATTATTTGATACCGTGGGAAAGGTTCGATGCAGAATTATTGTGTGGAAAATGCCTAAAAAATAATCAGGATAAAGCGGCGTACTCAAAAGAACTTCCTCAAGCTCCGGCTCTTCAATTGTCTAAAGAAGTAAGAGAAAATAATATCTTGCCAGATTTATCATATAATCTTTGGGATTCATTCCGAAAAATGAAGCAGCCACCTATGCACTAGCCCATAGGGATGTAACCACTAAACTAACGATCATTATATATTCAATATCAGGATCAGCACCACGAGGTTATGTAACCAGGTGGTCGAAATAAGAATGGGAAGGTGTACCGGATTCAAAGATTTGTAAGTATTCGGTTTTTTTATTAATGAATTCATGCACATAGATAATCAAAACAAATAACTTGAATGCCATCTTGATCACAGAATCGATAGGTCAGCTGCTAAATATTTAAATGCAGCAAAAACAGATTTGTCAAGACCTATAGCACTTTACCCCCCACATTAATAGAATATCTTTAAAATAAAGGATAAGAATTTAAAAAACAGTTTGAGCTGAAAGTTTAATGACACTGATAATAAATTTATTATAGGAATGTCTGCAAAACTTAGGAGAAACCAATATTAATTCGTTTAAAATCAATTTATTGAGGGAATTAGGCTTTCATCCTTGAGCTCCTATTCACATTCAAAAATTTTAATAGAATAAACTTTTACAGCAATAATTATGACAAATGAAAATGTAAGATAGTCTATATGTGTGGGCCAGGTACAAGCTGCTGCTACTGACACAATCTTCATTATATGTACAATAGTTTCTCAGCAAATGAGTATAATAGTTTGCATTTAAATGTGTTAACAGTTTCGGAAAGGAAAATCTCATCAGCGAGTCTATTCCATGCTCCAACGAACGCCTGCGAAAAGGCGTTCTGATGGACGTCCGTGTGGACAAACTTCCTTTGCATTATAAAGGGATGACCCCTCAGATATTCCGTCCCAGCCAATTTGAAAATGTCAGCAAATTCCGGGGCACACTCGTGGCGTATGACAATCCCGTAGGTTTCGATGTGGTCAGCGCGTATGTGCCTGTAATTGAGAGGAAACAAATCAAGTTCAGACAGTCTGTCATCGAAAGGCAGATGACAAAGATTCTTGGACATCTTCGTAGCCCTCGACTGCACGCGTTCCAGCTTTAGATATTCCTTTTTAAACCAAAGATGCCAGGCCTGGACGGCATATTCCAAGTGAGATCGAACAAATGCCCCGTAGGTTTTATGGAATAGTTTCTAATGAAATCTGCCCAAATCCACATATGAGCGCAAATAAGACCTGTGTCACGCGTTAAGCTGCCTTTCAACACTGTAAAGATGGTTTGAGTGGGGATTTTATTAGAACGCCGAGGTCCTTATGTTCCTCGACAATTGAAAGTGACTGCCTATCAAAAAGGTAGGGTAAAAATCATCCTCCTTACGGGTCCTTCTGGTACGGAGTCCTAGGACCACATTCTTCCCAACGATAAAATTTAAGAGTCGAGGAGCAGACCAGCTGCTAAGATGGTTGAGACTCTCTTGAAGTGCGTGGGCCGTCCACAATTGAACATCGTCCGCAAACAAGGTGGCACTGCAACACAGGTCGTCAACACAGTCGCTTATGCTCACTAAGAAGAAAAATGACCCTAAGCCAGAGCCTTGGGGAACACCACCTAGAACTGGAGTAGGTATTGCATTTTAGGTATGGATGCCCACTGTTTGCAATATTCCTGTAAGAAAATCTGTGATCCATATCAGCAGCATTCCTCCGAGTCCAATATCAGATAATTTATGGATAAGACGTTTGTGTGGAACACTGTCAAACGCCTTCTTGAAATCAGTGAAGATGAGTAAACCCTACCATGTTCATCCAATGCGCGAGTCCACTACTTTATGGAGAGCAATAAACTGGAACGACAGGAGCGATTCTGACTGAAGCCATACTGGAGCTCTGAGGGTAATCGGTTTTCCCAGGAACTTCATGGTTGTCTTCTTACTAATTAAGTTTATTATTTTATACCAAATGGATATTAGTCTGACAGGCCGATAATTGTTGTCAGGAGATCGAGCCCCACTCTTGTGTATGCAGTTTGGTTCAGTTCAGTGTATTTGAGGAAAATAGGCTTACGCCTTTGAAATCCCTATTTGTTACATAAAAATAGCAAGAATAAGAAGCAAGGTAAAGAAGTTACATTCAAGTGAATGCAGGCAGATTTGTGTGCTACACTGATATTTTTAAGGTTAAGTAGTCACATAGTCTTCGTGGTGCTGCAACATATGTATGTCAAGCCGATGTTTGAATGTATCCACAGACTGGGACATTACAATCGCCTCAGGTACGTTATTCCACGGTTCCATGACATGGTTGGGGAAAAAATACTGCCTCACATCCAATCTTACTTGGGGCACATTTTGTTTGAATGGATGACCTCAGAGATTATTCGTCGTGGCAAGTTGGAAAAAGTCATCACATATGAGGGCAAAATCCATGCCACGCACGATACGGAAGGTTTGTATCAAGTCTCCGCGCAACTGCCTATAACTCAGAGGATAGAGCATAAGGTTATTTAGACGAATCTCGTACGGCGGTTCACCTTGAACTCATACTAATTTTGTGGCTCGCCGCTGCACCCTTTCGAGCATGTTGTAGTCCTGTTGGGTCCACGGTCGCAGGCTTATATATT